>OY856411.1:724636028-725236028 GCA_963693085.1 Alisma plantago-aquatica | reverse complement strand
TTATTTTTATGATTCCAATGAGTATTTATTTGTAATTTTCCGATCAGTGGATTATTAGTTATTGATTTTACAAAATGGACCAATCAGAAATCAAGGAAAAGCCAAATTATCGTTTGTCCAACGAGAAACGAGAGAGAGAGAGAGCGGGCCCGACCTGACATGGCCCAATGAACTTTGGCCAAGTCAATGGGTCAAGGTTTAGTTGACTCACTCCAAAGCAAAGGATATTAAAGATAAAAGACAAAAATACCCATGGGTGATAAAACAACTAAAGGAGGCCAATGAAGGGCAAAAACATAATTAAGAAAGATGCCTTCTTCTTCCTCGCACTCGCACACATAGCTGCAGCAGGCTGGGGGCAAGATTGGGTGATTCTGCCATATGCGACGAATCCAAAAAGTGAATGAAGGAGAAGAAAGAAGAGGAAAATTCAGACTCACCAAGGCTAACAATTTGACCGGAGAAGCTCGGTGGAGAGAGAACGAGTTGCCACAAGTCTTGACCGAAAATTCGGCTGCCGAAAGCCACTCACACAAAGAACAGAGAAATTAAGGGAATGGGAAAGTTGCATAAGGATCGAGGGAGGCTTGGGTAGTGTTATATATAGGTGTGGTTTCAAGATGTGGAAAGTAGATAGGACAACCAAAAAGCTTGGCATCCACATTTTAGGTGTTTCCAAGAAACTCAATGAAATCGGGTAAATAAGGGATAAGCTTACAAAAAATTAAATCACAAACTCGCTGGCGAAGAAATCGTCGAAAAAGAGTAAGAATAGAGGGAGAAATCCTCAACCGAGAAATCACAGAAAAACATTTTGTACTCCTACTTCGATTCGAAGCTAGGAGACGATCTTGGAACCGCTGGATCCAAAATCCACGGTCCAGATTGGGCGCGCTCAAAACAAAAGCGTGACAGGGAAAATTGATCAAATAAATAAAGTAATAATTGCATTTAAGGTCCCTTTTTCTCTCTCTTCAAAGAAGGGTTCAAACATTATCCAAATTAAGCCAAATTTTGCTCATAAGTTAAAATAAACATGTAGATTCCGAACATCCAATTAGATTTCACTTTTGGCAACTTTAGATATGTTATTTAATTTATTCTTTATTTTTCTTTCTAGATGCATTAATGACTCATGGATTAACCAAATTGGATGAAACTTCATTCACAAGTTAACTTAAGTGTGTTGAATATGAATTTGCCTTTATTTCCAACTTTTGGTACCATGAGTTATATTTATTTATTAATTACACCTTTTAGGCATTTTCTCTCTGCTATATATACCCATCAATCAAATATTATCTAAAATAGTTGCAAATTTGCCCAAAGGTTTATTTTTATGTTTACATTATGAATTTGGAGTTAGTTTTCCAATTTGAGGGCATTAAATATTTTATTTCACTTTATTGTCCTAATTCCTATTTTTTTCTTTGATAAAGACATTAATATATGCATTTATCTTCTAATTTAGATTATAATTGGCCCTTAAGTTTCTTTTAGGTCAAGAAAATGAGATTGAGTTCCAAATTATCTTTATGGATTTCCATTTATGATTTTTGGAATAATATATTCCATATTATTTTCTTTTATCCATTAAATTCCATATTATCTCCAATTATTGCATTTATCACCTTTATATATAATTTGGATTTTCTCTTCTTTTTCCTATTTTAAAAAAACACTAGAAAGTTCTAGGACGAAATATTTTATTGTTTTTATTACTTAGTGTACAATTTGCACTTCAAACCCATTATTAAAAACCCAACTGAAGTATTTGTGCATATAACCCTATATTAAGAATATATGGGAAATATTTATCCGATTAAGTTCTTTAATTTCTTATTATCATCCAAACGAGTCATTATTAAGTACAAAGTATTTTAGATTCTCTTAATTATAGGTATTAGCTTATCCTTATTTGGCTAAGTCAAAAGGGTAAAACTATTAGGGTAGGATTATATTTCTGGTATGTTACAGCACACCACCCCTTAAAGAGATTTTGTCCTCAAAATCAAAACATCCATAAGAAAACTTATCCACCACCCCTTAAAAGGGTTCATCATATTATCAAACTAAACTTCAGATACAAAGGTTCAACTATGCCTCTTACATCCAACTACATAAGCAACATGCAAAAAGGAAACATAACTTGTAAAAACTAATCTAAGGAACTATGGGTTAACTTTCTCTTCATCATCATTAACTTCTTTACCATCCAAAGCAAAAACTCTTCCAGCTCTCCTTTCGACAAGCTTCTTGCCATTATTATTACCATGATTCTGAGGGGGTGCTTGCTGAGGAACATATCTGGGTCCTAAACGAAGCTTGGGGCACTGAGGTCTGACGTGTCCAGGTTCATTGCAATGATGGCATACCACTGGAGTATTATGATGGGGTTTGTGCTGAGAACACTTTCCTGGAGGATGGCAATCATTGCACTTAGCACACTTGTCCCTTCTTTGTTCATCACCTGAGAACTTCCTATGATCTTATCAAACTTCCTAGGTTGAAACCCTGGGTAAGACTCCACAACCAAAGCTTTATCAACCATCTGCTGAAAGGTCAAGTGAAATTGTGGGATAAGAGCACGTCCCACATTGTAGTTGAGCCCTTGGAGGAAAAGGTCAGCCCTACGTTCCTCACCCAAACCAACTGCATAATGCTCCAACAGTAGAAACCTTTGCACATAAGCAGAAACAGATAGGGAACCCTGCTTCAAACTATAGAACTCTGCTTCTTTCTTCTTTAGGGCAGCTATACAAATATACTTTCCACAGAAGAGAGACAAAAACTCTACCCAAGTTATGGTTGAGATATCTCTAGTCTTTGCAATTCTATTCCACCAAACTCCAAGACAAAAGAAGCAAATCTAACCTTTTGATGTGGAGGGAATGCCATACCATCAAAAGTCCTCTCCATGGCTAACACTCAATCTTCAGCTTTGTCGACCATCTCTATCTCACCTTCACCCTTGAAGGAAGGTGGTTGCATCTTCATGAACTCCATGATTGAGAACTCCTTAGGCTTCTCAGGTATAGTCAGGTCTTTCATCTTTCCTGCTATGGAAGAAGTAAAGAGTTGTCGAAACATGGCCAACTCTTGCTCCAGAGTCATAGCTCCTCCCAAACCAGCAGAAGCTGAGGTCCTCCTGGCCAAACCTAGTGTTTTGAGGTGTCTCATAATCGTACTGGTTGTCAGTCGTTGAGTTATTTCCCGCCATTAGGGTTTTGCCTGCACAAGGCAAGGTACTAGGTATAAGCAACCTAAGACAAAGGTAAACATCCTAAGGGAGACGAGTTTGAAATAGTTAGATAACTGACTACTAGTGGCTCTGATACCATGCTGTAAAGAAGTGAAACCACTCCTCTACTAGAAAGAAAAGAATTCATCCCTTGAACCAAACACCACATAAAAAAATTTGCTAAAGGGATGGAGATCAATTCATTCAACATCTAAGTATCATTACACAATGAGTAGCAGCGGAAAAGAAATATTTCTAACAATTTACAAGGCATAATACAACACTTCACCACATATGGGTGTCAAAAAGGAAAAGTAACACATAAGCCTAAGATCAAGCCGAGGGTCATCTAACCACCTCTTCAAGTCTCCCAAAAGCTTGGCTACAAGTTTGATGTTGAGGTTCACCTATCCTTGATCTACCTGGGGTTGGAAGCATACCCCACAAAAGAGAAGAAGAAAAGAAATACATAAGCAAAAAGCTGGTATGTGTATACTAAAGAAAACTTGAGAAATATATGGCAGTAAGGACATCAATTATAAATGCTTCCCATGCAAAAGATAAGGACTACCCACAGGAGAATAAAACATAAGATTCATAACAAAAGAGATACTTGCCATATGTAAGCAATAAAGAAGTGCCACATGCACATATCATGACCAACATCCTGCATACATGTGAGATAAGCATAACACTAGAATATTATAAAAGACAATGATGGCCAAGAATCACACATCTTGAATCTGATGGGACATGGGCCAAGAATCACACATCCTGCCCTGGAATGGGGAATCACACATTCGCCATCCAAACATATATAACATGGTCCATGAATCACACATCCTGCCCTGTCATGGGGAATCACACATCCACCATCCAAAATATCACAATGTTGCCACAAATGATAATGAGACAAAACCAATGCAATTATGCTACTCTAGGGTTACTGATACACATAGCAGGAAAATGTAGAGGCAAGTAGGAAAGTATAGTCAAACATTATACAAGATTTGCTATATCACACAATGGATAACATATGAAACCACCAATAAACCTCCACATCACAGTGGGCATATACCATCAACAAGATCATCATGTACCATATCACAAGGTAGGATCCAAAAGAATATCCAAGATCACAATCAAGATAGTTCACATGAACCATGATAACAAGAGATAAGAACAATGTGTATAGGCTATTGTCCATAGGACCAAGAGAAAGTCAAAATATAGGTGAATTGCTCAACATGAAGTAATAGTGGATACAACATACCTCAATATCAAAGTCCAAAAGTCAAAAGCACTTCTGGATCCAAATCTAGGTCACCAAAGAGCTTATTAAACACATATACAAATTTTATGTCAATTTCATACATATAAACCAAACCCTAAAAACCACCTTTTTATCATTACATGAATTATGTTATGAAAACCATTCCATATTTTAGTTTATATTATTAGGAATCCAAAACATATTTTATTATATTTTTCTGACTTATAGGTTATTAGTTATGATTTTTATAAGTTAATCCTTATTTAATTAGATCTATTGAAAACACATGTTATTAATCATTTTATTTAGTCATAAAAAATTATTCCACTAGATAGATCTTATTTTTATGATTCCAATGAGTATTTATTTGTAATTTTCCGATCAGTGGATTATTAGTTATTGATTTTACAAAACAAACCAATCAGAAATCAAGGAAAAGCCAATTCATCGTTTGTCCAATGATAAATGAGAGAGAGAGCGGGCCTGGCCTGACATGGCCCAATGAATGTTGTCCAAGTCAATGGGTCAAGGTTCAGTTGACTCGCTCTAAAGCAAAGGATATTAAAGATAAAAGACAAAAACACCCCTGGGTGATAAAACAACTAAAGGAGGCCAATGAAGGGCAAAAACATAATTAAGAAAGATTCCTTCTTCTTCCTCATGCTCGCACGCATAGCTGTAGTAGGCTGGGGGCAAGATTGGGTGATTCTTCCATATGCGACGAATCCAAAAAGTGAAAGAAGGAGAAGAATGAAGAGGAAAATTCAGACTCACCAAGGCTAACAATTTGATCGGAGAAGCTCGGTGGAGAGAGAACGAGTTGCCACAAGTCTTGACTGAAAAGTCGGCTACCGAAAGCCACTCACGCAAAGAACAGAGAAATTAAGGGAAGGGAAAAGTTGCATAAGGACCGAGGGAGGCTTGGGTAGTTTTATATATAGGTGTGATTTACAACCAAAAAGCTTGGCGTCCACAATTTAGGTGTTTCCAGGAAACTCAACGAAATTGGGTCAATAAGGGATAGGCTTACACAGAATTAAAGCACAAACTTGTTGGCGAAGAAATCGTCGAAAAAAAGTAAGAATCGAGGGAGAAATCCTCAACCGAAAAATCATAGAAAAACATTCTGTACTCCTACTTCGATTAGGAGCTAGGAGATGGTCTTGGAACCACTGGATCCAAAATCCACGGTCCAGATCAGGCACGCTCAAAATAAAAGTGTGACAGGGAAAATCGATCAAATAAATAAAGTAATATTTGGATTTAAGGTCCCTTTTTTTCTCTCTTCAAATAAGGGTTCGAACATCATCCAAATTAAGCTAAATTTTTCTCATAAGTTAAATTAAACATGTAGATTCTAAATATCCAATCAGATTTCACTTTTGGCAACTTTAGATATGTTATTTAATTTATTCTTTATTTCTCTTTCTAGATAAATTATTGACTCATGGATTAACCAAATTGGATGAAGCTTCATTCACAAGTTAACTTAAGAGTGTTGAATACGAATTTGCCTTTAATTCTAACTTTTTGTGCCATGAGTTATATTTATTTATTAATTACACCTGTTAGGTATTTTCTCTCTCCTATATATACCCATTAATCAAACATTATCTAAAATAGTTGCAAATTTGCCCAAAGGCTTATTTTTATGTTTAGATTATGAATTTGGAGCTAGTTTTCCAATTTGAGGGCATTAAATATTTTATTTCACTTAATTGGCCTAATTCCTATTTTTTCTTTGATAAAGGCATTAATATATGCATTTATCTTATAATTTAGATTACACTTGGCCCTTAAGTTTCTTTTAAGTCAAGAAAACGAGATTGAGTGCCAAATTATCTTTATGGATTTCCATTTATGATTTTTGGAATAATATATTCCATATTATTTTCTTTTATCCATTAAATTCCATATTATCTCCAATTATTGCATTTATCATCACCTTTATATATAATTTGGATTTTCTCTTCTTTTTCCTATTCTAAAAAACACTAGAAAGTTCTAGGATGAAATATTTTATTGTTTTTATTACTTAGTGTACAATTTGCACTTCAAGCCCATTATTAAAAACCCAACTGAAGTATTTGTTCATATAACCCTATATCAAGAATATATGGGAAATATTTATCTGATTAAGTTCTTTAATTTCTTATTATCATCCAAACGAGTCATTATTAAGTACAAAGTATTTTAGATTCTCTTAATTATAGGTATTAGCTTATCCTTATTTGGCTAAGTCAAAAGGGTAAAACTATTAGGGTAGGATTCTATTTCTGGTATGTTACAGATACATAATCATCAAGCCTCATTCAAGACTTAACATTTGTTTTGTCTATGGAGAATCTAATATCTTAGAGCATCCCGAGCTATGCATATTTGTTTGTATGCATGTCTAGCACTCTTTTTCATTCGCTGAATTTCATTGATCTGGCCATGCTGTCAAATTCCTACTTGTTCATCCATGCTCAGTCAACAACATGCCGCAATGCATCTTTCCTATAGCAGCACATGTCTCCAACAAATTGACTATCTTCTAGATTGTAATCTTGGTGTAGCAGTGCTCCTGTCCCCACTACTGCATGCCACTCTAGTAGTGGTGCTTCTTCTGAGGAAATTCTTTTGTACATCTCTTCCTTTCTCTACTACTCAAGATGCATCTCCAGCATGATCAAGGCTTATGATTTGTATTGCACTACTGGTCTGGGGTTTACCAACTCAAGGGGATCTACTCATCTACTACTGCTTCAACCTTTTTTGCTTAAGGGGTAGATGACTTATGTGCTACTGCCTTAGTGTTATCTTCTTCAGGGGAGAAGACATGCTTGTTACTTGCTACTTGCTACATGTTATTGTATTGCAAGATTTAGGAGGATATCAAATGTCTAAAATGGCTATTTCTATATATATGTAGTTAATTATTTCTTTTGAGTCTGTCTTGGCAAGCTGGGAATTTGTTTCACCCATGCTCCAACTTGATGTGAATTGTTAGAGTTTTTAGTTATTGAGTTTATTATGTGTGGCCTATCACTGTTTGAGTCCAAACTTGTATTAGTCCACTCTCCTATATACAGTAGTAGGGTTTTTCCTAATAGTCATTGCCTCCTATCTACTTTCCTCAAATGTAGACAATATAATCTTTTGTAATCATCACATGCCCTAGAATAATTTTCATGTGAGACTACAATTGAGCGAAATCATCCCAGAGTTCATTATCGATATTCCAACACGATATGTTGCTAGTATGTGGATTGTAGCTCCAAGATAATAAAGCACAACCAAGACTTGAGAATCACACCTTATATGTCTATAGGTTGGCACTCATCTAACTAATATTTAGTGTGCAAATCTTGGTGAGATAAGAGAGACAACTCTAATAGTTATTCGGAAAGGACTAGATTGTTCACACCATGCTATAACACTTTGAATTGTCAACTTTGTGTTGACTTTGACAGCTGTGAGAGAAGAAGATTTTAGAAAAAAAACAAGATGCTGGAAGAGAATACCTCCTTGTGTGGGTACATTGGGTAGACTTTGGTACACACATATATGAGCAAAAAGTAGAGGCCTCACTTCCTATAGAAAACCCAACTAGAACATAGCAGGATGGTGGAAACAAGATCACTGAACTTGAAATATAACATGATAAAATCCACATTGACTTTGACTGTATAAAACATAAACAACACAAGGACCACTGCATACAAATGCAGATACTTATATACCATGCAAGTCGATTTATGGAAACCACCAGATAGAAGAATCATAGCCACTAGATTATAGGATCTACAAGAACAAATATCTAGATAACAAATCAAGATGTTAACATGGTAACAAGCAAGTTCACTAAGAAAGTTGATAAGTTGGAGAATTAAGGTGAAGATGTTGCTATTGAGAAACAAGGAAATACTTAATATGTTTTTCAAAATAGGCCATATACCATGCTCACGACCACTAGACTACAAAATCAAAATCATTAAAATGAGCTGCATGTCAACTTAACCACCAGATTGAAACATCTACGAGAACAAATGTGTAGATACTCAAATAATCAAACATGTAATTCAGATACACTAAACATAGGAAACCAAAAAGGCTAATGTGATGGCAAGAAAATTAACAAAATAATCTGCCAAGGCTAGACACTGAGAGAAAAATTTTAGAATCACATAAAATATATACTGACAAACTTTGATAGTCCCAATAGTTTTCACACCTAACAAATTTCATGAAGGAACTAATGCCAAGATCATATCAAAATTATTGGTAATGAATTAATAAGCTTGTATTTAAACAAAACTCTTTTTCAAATGCAAGAAGACAAATGCTACCCAGAAAAAATATGTATAAAACTGTTCATTAATAGTTGGAACACTATGGAACCTTATACTACAAATCAAATATTCATACACCATACATGGACAATCAAATCTACAAAAAGATAGCTTACAAGCATGGGAACAAGATGAAGAGACAATAAATCAGTCCACCATATTCAAATAGATCAGCAGTTTAAACCAAGATAAGACACGCTATGAGATTCTGAAGAGAAGTCTATAAGAACCTTAAACAAACCACATGGGTTGCATACCTTCTTGGGATTGGTTTAATATGATAATACTTTGTAGTAACCAGAGTGTAAGACCCACACAAGGAATGTGCCATATCCAGAACATGAGTCATCTTTCCAAGAAATATATTGACATGTGTTGCCTCTAAGTGTCCTATTTCCATCGAGAATATCATCCCAACTGTCAAATTTCAGGTTGCCCTTTGTGTTGGTGTCTATATAGAGTTGTTTATCATTGTCCATCAATACTAAAATTGATCGTGTAACATGATTATGTGTTCTGCATACATACAAAGTTTTAGTTACACTAGGTTTAGGAAAATCCAAATTTGAATGTGTTCACAAACTTCAAAATACAATTCAAGTCACCCATTGGAATCTATCAACCATCAACTTGAAGAAGAGTTAGTCTGCACAGGGATGGGAGCCCCCTTAGATTGGGAATTCAAGTAGGTCATTGACCAGACTTGGTTGATGCTTATTCAAAGACTTTCAGAAAGAGGGTTTGTTTTTGTTTGGAAAATGATAATGTAAATTAATGCCTAGAATGGCAGAGTAATCCATGATTAAAAGGACGAGTTGAAGTGAAGAACCAACACAGTGCTGGACAATGTAAGTTTCATCAAATATCATGCTTGCAATAATGACTTTTTATATAGAGGGAATACTAGAAGGATGGCCCTGAGATGGAGTCTGAACCCCAATAATTTTTGTAATGAAAAGGTAAATGTGTTGTATTCAATCGTTGGCAGTTACTCGTAATGTAAGAGGGCTACCAATATATGATATATTTACCCAACAAATATAAGACAAAGCCTCTAATAAGAAATGAAATCAGGGCTGAGAAGATGAGTTAACTCATCTCAGTTCTTACATTTGATCATTGTACCCTCTCTGGAAAGTGGTTGCAAGTTATATTGTTAATTGTAAGGGCAGTAAATGTCCTGGAGCATGGGCACAATAAATAACTGAATCTGATTCCAAGGATCCTATTGATGTGATCAATGGAAGTAATGCCTTAGATAAATGATGGAAACCCTTGGTGAGATACATCATACGATCTCCACAATGATACCAAAAAAGTATTTATACATATACTAACCAAATATATAGCTTTCAAAACAAAAGTCAAGAACATAAACAATGGTGAACCATGGCACATATTGGCTGCAGCAAGCAATGACAACATTTTGCAAATCTGAGAATATAAAAATATTATTGTTTTAGTTATGCCATCATCTCCAAGTTAGTGCAAAATTATTCGGATGGACTAACAATTGTAATTCGGATTATCTTAATAGTATTAGCAATTTTCTTCCAAAGGCCAATTATCTATACCTCTATGTTGAGTGGATGGACTAACAACAGTAGTTCAGATTATAAGTGGATTTTATTTGCAGTAGATGGTTAAACTAGTAGTAATATCTTCCCTCATTTTATTGTATTGTTATATTATATATTAAATTCCAACTATGTGGAACTCATTAATTATCGTCAGGATTGGGAGTCACTCAGCTGAATCTTAAATAGGGATACACTGTGTAGTTCAGATTACTTGAAAAGTTATTTTCACAAACTTCAAAAAGATAATGATTTGGTTGATATGATCTGTTTATAGAGTTGCAATGAGTGGCTTAGTCATCTATGTCAGCTTTATCATAGATTTTACACATTGGGTATAATAGGTTGCGTTATTCATTTCCAAAGATCCTACAGGACTATGACCAAACAAAATAACCAATCCCACCCATCTCTGATGTTAGTAAAACCATAACAATGGATCATTGGTAAATGGGTAATAATAGAGCAGCAGTTTATCTGTAACGTAGCAGCAATTTTTCTGCTTGGTGGAGCAAAAATAAAGAAACGATGATACAGAGTGGAGCGTGCAGTAAAATTGCAGCAACTTTGTTACTTGGTAAAATTGTAGCAACTTTGTTACTTGGTGGAGCTGTGTGGGAGGATAAAAACAAGAGAGATTAAGGAGGAAGAACAAATATCAAAAGAAAAGCAAAAGAAGGTCATCGAAAGATAAGAAGTAAAAATAAAACTTGATAATGTCTAATTGTCTATAATCCAGCAGGTGCATTGGCGTTGCCTAGGCGGCCGCCCAACAACCTAATTAGGTTGAGTGTCTAGGGTCTAGAGAGTACAGTCTAAGGTGTTCACATAGGGGGGTGCCTGGACAACCATAGGTACACCTAGGGTGGCTTATTTTTTAGATCTCAGTTACAGATACCATATTATGCAAACCATGTTGCAAGACTCCATTCATTCATTTAAATTAACTGTCAGACAATACCCCAGACACATGTATGCATAGGTAACACCCAAGTCACCCTAATTGGCATATTTCCACTCATGACCCTCCTGAACTAAGGTTTATTGAAAAGTTTCAAACAAGTCTCCAACTAATACATGTAATTTCTAAGACTGAAATAATTGCAAATAGAACTCTAGATGGAAACCAATAAAAGATAACAAATCATGAGCGCAACACATTCTAATAAGAGGTGCCAAAACCCTAGCCTACATTAATAAGTCTGCTAACCTTTGTCCTTTACACTGTCCTTTATGTAATTATTCAAAACCACATAATAAACAACTCATTATCTTTTCTATCTGATATGCTAGCCTCGTGAATGCCTATCCATTATCTATATCGGCATGCCTATCAAGAAAATTATTAGTTCCTAACATTCTTCCAGAAGAAGGATTCTAGAGGCTTACACATTTTGAAGGCCAATAACACTTCATTGATTTGATGAATAATTATGATACACAAGATCCTACATTATGTCTCTTTGAAATGGAAAAAGTAACAAAATAAATAAGCATTGATTGCCTGATAATCATCTATGCCCTTGCCCTAGATTGACTACATTAACATATAAAGCTTGCTATTGTTCAATTCACTTGTCCTAGAAGGCCATAACAAGATGAAGCATATTAATGAATTGAATTTGACAATTTATTTCATTTAAATTAGAGGACGAGCAATAATCTGCAATCTATTAACCACACCCGGTGTGGCTTTAAGAAAGGTTCCTTAGATAACTACTTGATATCAGTGATATATATAGAAAATCACTAAAAGTTTCTAAGGCGCTATATGCCATTTTCTCCTAAGGCTCTTTCCTAGACTTGCTTTTGTAAACGATTTAGACGTTAGATTTCAGTGACCAAAATTGTTATGATAGACCCATTTACATTTATTCGGACAAATCAGAAGCAGTAAATTTTTATTATGAACCAACTCAAACTGATGACAAAAATTTAAAAGAAACCTGGGCCTTTTGCAAACCATGAGAAGCTTCATCTAACATTTTATCAGCCAAGTTGCTACCATTAACTAAATTTAGGCACTTCTAAATATAATTTACTGCTTCCACAGCCTCTCTAAGTGCAAGATGACAACTGAAATTACTTTTGAACTTTAGCAAACACATCATGAAAAATGCAATTAAGGAGAACATCATAGACAACATGCAATGGAAATATTGGGTGATATAAGTTTAATTGAGATTATAGGGAGTATACATAGGTGAAGCACACTCCAATAGAAGAAAAAACAATGAGGTAACTTCAAGCTTGAATTCTAATCTACAACGTATAGCAGATGCATTACAAGATTTATTATTCATGTACAATGTTTGAGGAGGGAATGGAGCAGGTAAAATTATATAGTATGGGCTACTAGCCCACACCCATACATTGGAGATTGGATACAATTAAATAATTAAATAAAACCAATTTGACTCTCTATTGCTTTCCCTTCAAGTTAAAAATGCAGGAACTTTAGTCTATTTAAGACATCCAAGATGCAAACCAAAAGATATTTTGTTGATAAGATATCCTCTCTTCCTCTGTGTGTGGTGAGTTTACTCCCCCCCTCCAACTCCAAATTCGAAGGGAATGGTAGTTTAACCTCGCTACTTTTGTGTGTGGTTCTCCACCCCCTCCAAATTTGATGGAATAGTAGTTCAGATGGGTGAATGACCAAATCCCAACAGTTAAGGATGACAAGCATAAACGATGGATGGAGAGAAACAGAGAATATGGAGCATGAATTATTGTGATGAGAGTAGAAATCAGCTCCTCAATTGATAGTCGTGGGTAAGTATATGACATAAAAAGAGTAGTATAGAAACAAGAGAGAACTGAATGTCGTTAGATAAAAGTAAATTGGGCAGAAGAGTAAAAACATAAAGAGTGATCTGTGGAGGATGTGAAGTACTGCTTAGAGGTAAAAAAGAGGAGTTCAAATTTCAACTATGGATTGGGTATCCTGACTTAAGATATTCAATACCAAGAGGAGGAATCATGAAGAAATTGTTAGAATGTGGCTTTTGATAAGAAATAATTGATTGCCAGAAGAGGTGTAGTGTTGTAATGAGGGCCAAAAAAGAAGGAATCATGAAAAAATTGTTCAATATGTGGCTTCAGATACAAACCAATTGATTGATAGTCAGTTTAAGTGAAATAAGAAGAACAAACTGAATTTACATGGTTCGGCGTAATAGGTAGCTGTTATTAGTTAAATAAAGGAGCAGCCAAATGGTTTGAGTCTAGACTATAGACACATTACTTTCCCCATTATAACCCAGTCATCCAGAAGATAACTCTAAACTATAGACACATTACTTTCCCCATTCAACTACAATTAAAAACATTCCACTAAAATATAAGCATCTACTTCACATCCCATTTGGTTAAATCCACAAATGTAATGATCGTACCAACAAACTGGAGATCAACTGTGGTTTAGAATACCAGAAGCTTAAAAAGACAAGTAAATGATACATTTCTAATAATCAAATACCTCACACAGTGGTGAGAAGTTGAAATACACCTACAGTTCCAGATCAGAATAAGAAGGCCCATAACTTGAAACATCATATCCAAGACAAGAGTCATTAGGGAAGTCTAGGGAAAACAAACTAATGGGAAATTATTACCAACACTAAGCATGAATCTAGACAAAAAAAAGCTACCTAGAATAGTTTAATCATACTTTCAAATTCATTAGGAGTGAATAATGATAAGCCTAGAGCCAATGATTTCCTTTCCATCATGCACTCTAGCATTTGTACTTAGCAAGCTCCATAGCTATAGAATGCTCCAACATATCATCATGTCTTAGAATAGAAAGATAGATCACTTCAACTTGATATGAGAAAAAATCAAGCACCAAAAGTTGGCACCATGGAACTGTATAAGAAACAAAAAATCAAGCACTAGAAGTTGGCACCATGGAACTGTATAAGAAACACCAACTTGATATCTCATGAGGACCATTCATCCAGAGGTTTAGATAGCAATCAAAGGGCCACCAAGCCAAAATATTCAGATGAATAACAATGCAAAACATATATACCCATGGTTATAACCAAAACAGAGAAAGATCAATGACTTGAACAAATAGTAGACTAAGCTATCAAAAAATACATCCTAAGAATGACTAGTAATGCTGATTAAAACCATTTTACAAGGGTTGAAAGATCATGCAAGGGATAAAACCAAAACTGAGAAACATTCATGACACAAACACCACCAGACTAATCCATCAAAAAATACATCCTAAGAATGCCAAGGAACACAAACAAGAACCATTCTGCAAGGGTTGGAAGATCTTGCCCCACACTTGCCACAAGGTTCCAACATCTCAATTCAACTACTATGAAGATACCCTGATGTTAGATGGGTGAAATCCCATAATGTTTTGCACCAGGAGAACATGGCTTAGGTTTTCTATGAAACACATATGGAAAGTCACAACTCAGAGTGACAGTAAATGTAGCTAATATTGAGGCATGAACCTTAGTCTTGTAAGTAGTAATGGTGTCATTGTTTACCTTGCTAACAATGATCGACGTTGGTGGATAAACTGCCTGTGGATGATACATTGTGGATAAAAATTGTTTATCCACTTGCTTCCCTCAAGAAGAATGTTAGTGAGATCCAAATGTCCTGTGATAAGGTCATCAACAATGGCATGAACACTATAATCTGGTTAGATCAGTATGCAAATGGCAAGTTCATTCAAAAGATACAACCTACTATCAAAATCGCTCCCATGCTAGAGTCTACATCCGTCAATGACATGCTTGGTGATGTTGGAAACTAGACTGGAGTTTTGTCCATGTGTATCTTTCCCAACCTGCCTAGCATAATCACTATTTTATGAGAGGATATGTCCATCATTTAGGGGATATGCAACCTTACTTTGGCTACCTATACACTTCAAAGATCTGCACATCACATGTCCTTAAGCCATAGACCTGAACAATTATAGATGGAGAAAGCATATGAGAACTTCTTATTTTCAAAACTGAGATGTTGCTACTTTCTAGCACACGGTGCTACATACGTGTTTTGTAATAATTTTTGAAAAGAAAATGTGAATACGTGTTAGAATAGGTTATGGGATATTACTTAACCTCTCAGTAATTCTTTCGAATGTGTCACACATCCAAATTTGATCCTCAGCTTCTAAGGGACCCCATATTGGAACTTTAAGTACTCTACTTGACTAGGGGAAGCTCAGAAGATGCACAAGACCACTGAATGGCATCTGCTTCACCATTCTGGATATGAACCCATATTAAAATCACACAACTGCAAATGAATTATTCCCTAGAACTACAATATATCTTTATAACACAAAGCTTACTGTGAGTTTCACTTGTACCTCTGAAGGGTGGTCGACCCCTTCATATAAATTTCATGAGGTATAAGGAAATCCATCATGCGCCTCCGTGGCATGCGTATGCAGGCACCAGTTGAGTCGTGGACCCATCGAGAAACCTGCTCATCATCCTTCACAATCACATCTCCCTCTGATATCTCCAAGTTTCTGTCATCCATGATAGACTCAACATCTTGTGGTTCGTCAGCCAGCACCATGTCCTGTATACCCATGCCCATCTGTAGAACCCCAAGCGAGGCAGTCGTCTCCCCCAACACCACTTTAATAAAAATTAGAAATAAGAAAAACACATTTACAAAAAGGTTAAGCGCAAATAGATAAGCATACTGAAGGGAAAGACAATTAGAAATGAGAAAAATATATCGAAAAAATATCTCTTTGTTTACCCTTAAAAACTAACCATGTGAAAAGGCATGATTTTTGCAGTATCCTTATCAATTGATGGAATCCTAATAAGGATGCTTTAAGTGAAATAGTTTGTACTAGTTGCAAGTTTACATAAAACAATAGTAGTTTGAAAAAGATTTTTGAACGTTTTAGTTTCAGAATGTTTTTTATAAATTGAAATTACTTCATTGTGAATGGTAACATATGTGCCCCAACACGAGGGATTTTCAATATAGCATGCTTTTCTATAAAAGCTAGGGAGTATATGTTGCATTCTGAAACTAGATATAGACTCATATAGAATATAGTATCTTAATTATGAAGGATTTCATCTATAGTATTTTATGGCATATTCAAAACTGCAGTGCATAAAGGTGTTATACACGTACTACCTGGAAAAGAAGATATTTTAACATCTTGAAAAGAACCACATAAGATATAGAGATGAACTTTCTGTAAAAGCATGGACAGAGTGAACTACGAGTGAACTATCTATTTCCTTCATCAATTTCCATTTAAAACAAATCCAGTTAAAATTGCACAAGGCATACAACAAATAGGTTAAAAGAAAAGCTTACATCCTGCTCTGTTGCAGTAGGGGGTATAGCACTGACAAAGAGCTTCACAAATTTAGTCTCGTCAAAGTTGTCTGACAATAACGAAGAAATTTTATTCGATGATATCACTAAATTATGTGCATAAAATGTCATTAGAATTAGAGATGAGCAATATATATTGTTGAATTTAATTGAATATCCAGCATATAAAGGAATCAACTATGTTTTCTTGCATGCACAATTGGAACCAAAAAATCCTATTCAGTTTAACAAATATGTTTCTCAAGACAGAAAGAGATGGAACAGACCATAATCCTGTATATGCATTGTTCAGAAAACCAGTTCCACATAATGTTAATAGTCTGAAGTTTTGCAATCAAGTGCCTAGTTGTTGACCTATTGTGCAACACTTACACACAAGGTGTGACACACTAGGCACTATTGGTGTTTTGGCCTCTGTTGAATGCATCCGAATTTGGCCCATCATAGTCATATATGCAGTTCAGGGAGTAATGTGTACATAAAGCTAGATTGATCATTATGCAAGCATGCTTATGTGGGTATATGGTGGCATAATCTCAGCCCAAGTACTCCAATTTTTATGCAAAAATCATTTATAAAAGAGGCATGAAGCCCGAAGGTATATAGAATCACTAGAGATCATCTTTCTTTTCCAATGATGAAGAAATTTTATTCTATATATTGTATCACTACATTATGTGCAAAAAACGTCATTAGCATTAGAGTGAGCAATATATATTTTTGAATTTAATTGAGTAGCCAACATATAAAGGAATCAACTATGTTTTCTTGTGTGCACAATTGGAGCCGAAAAAGCCTATTTAGTTTAACAAATATGTTTCTCGAGACAGAAAGAGATGGAACAGACCATAACCCAGTATATGCATTGTTAAGAAAATCCATTCCACACAATGCTAATAGGCTGAAGTTGTGCTATGATGTGTCTACTTGTTGTGCAACACACTTACACATGAGGTGTAACACACTAGGTACTACTGGTGTTCTGGCCTCTGGAGCCCATCGTAGTCATATATGCAGCTCATGGAGTAGTGTGTACCTTGGTCTCCTACAGCAAGCCGCACCACAATCCCTTATGAAGCAGCCTCTGGGATGGTGGCATGCAAAGGGACACAGAGAGTCCCAACCCAGAAGGAGCCGCCAAGAATGCTACAAATGCCTCCATCAAGACCCAGCGTCTCACAGCCTAACATGGATCGAATAAGACTTGGATCAGGTGTTTGAGGCATAACCTCAAGCACCTCTCTGGCAACGGCCATCACCGACAAGGTCATGACATACCTCTCACTGTTGCTCCCTCAGTCAGTAGCAGAAGACTAAGAGGAGGGAAGGGAATCACTAGATCGAAAATCCCTCCGCCCGAAAAGCCCTCCCTCACCACCATAGTCAGTTGGATCCTCCGCAACCTGGTCCCATGATGCTCCATCCTTGATCAGGTATCCACTCCTCTCCACCGGTCCAGCCTGACCGCATATATCACAGCCACGCCTACATCTGGGTCACCCAGGGGATGAGTCACCGACAACCCACCTTGGTTGGACTTCCACACGAGGAACCGCTCTTAGAAGTCTGAAATCAATGGCGAGATACAGGGAGGCGGAGTCAAGAGGTGAAGGAGAAGGGGGGGGCATATCTCTAGGGAGGTTCCTCACCTCACGTCATGGTCATATCTAGAGATGGAGTCCAGGTTGTGGGTCGCCGTCTTCTTCCGCATGCGGGATCACGCCCACTGATATCGCACCGGGGGAGGGGGTCGAGGGGGAGAAGTCGGTGGTGAGGGATCGTGGGGGAGAATCGTGGGCGGGGGAGTGGGGAAATAGCAGGAAGCCTAATTGCAGGAAAGCGAGCTGCCTACTATCAAATTGGCCAATTAAAATATCAAATTGGAATTTTCTAATTGCCACAAACTATATATATAAATGCCTTTAAATTTTACTATTTTTGAGAAAGTAAATAGTAGGGGGATTAGAGGCATTTTATATAAAAATGCCTGTAAATTACATAAATAGTGGCATTGTTTTTATAAAAGCCACTAGAATAAATGCCACTAATGGGCATTTTTCCTGTAGTGCTTAAGGTAATTGTGCTAGCTTCGACATCAATTAGTGCTCTGGCTGTCATGAGGAAAAGTCTACTGAATATTATTGGATACCTCAGATCTTCTTTTATGTCCATGACAACAAAATCACAAGGGACATAGGAGTCTCTTCCTACTCTCACTAGGATATGTTCAATAATTTCCAAAGGTGTGGTAATGGTAGAATCAGCCAATTGGATTGTCATTGTTGTGGGTACAAATCAGTAAAGCCCAATCTTTTGCACATAGAAAAGGGCATGATAGATATACTGGCCCCCAAATAAGCTAATCCTTTCTTGCAAGAGGTGTTTCCTATAGAACATTAGATGCCGAAGGAGCCAGTGTCCTTTTGTTTTTTTAGCATTTTGTTGAGAATGATGTCAGAAGTAGTCTGAGATAATTTGACTGTCTCATGTTCTTCGGTCATGTATTTCTTTGATGGAAAAGTCTTTAGATATTTAGACCAAGCTGGAATTTTGGAGAGAGAATCAAGGAACGGAATATCAACATATAGCTTCTTCATTGCTTCCTTGAACTTTTGGAATCTAGAATCCAGTTTAGTCCCCCTCAGTCTGCCTGGGTAGGGTATCCAGGGCTTGTATGGTGGGACCTCTGGTTCCTTGGGAACTAGTTCTTTTTCCTTCTCCTTTTCAACCTCTTGATTTGTGCTTACAGTTGGGATGATTTCATTTGTATCTTCGTCTTCTAGAATAAATTTGGTAGCATCAGTAAGAACATGACCAAACCTTATGGTAATTGCATTCAGTTGTTCCGGTCTATGTTGATCATGTCTCAGATTTATTTTCGGCTGACCTATGAAAGTACCCACTGGAGGTTTCAATTGAGTTGCAATTTGTGCCAGCTGGGTCTCTACAACTTTCTGTTGAGCATGCTGGTTGGCAAGAATGGTCTGTTGAGATTGCAATATTTCACCTTATCAGAGATAACTCATCTATTGACAGAGGTGGGGTATTCTTTTATTACTGCCCTTGAGGTTGCTATTGTTGAGGTGTTAGCAACTGAAGTTGTTGATTTTGTGGCTTTGTTAACTGAGGTTGTTGTAATTGAGGGTGCAATGGAGGGTGGGTGTATTGATAGTATGAAGAAGAATTTCTTGGGTAGGCAAATCTTTGAAACCCACCTCTATAGTTTATGTGGGTTTCGGCTATAACTGCTCTGGAATCCAAGTGGTGGTCTATTAGAAGACCCACCTTGTGTTTGGTGCTGTGGGTTGGCATTTCCCGTGGGATTCCCATACTGAAATCCAAGGTGGTTTCTTGGTTGATTTGGATTATAATATTCTTGACTCGGTATGTTGTGGATAGAGTTAACCTGCTCTGGCAGCTGATCCTCGAGTTGTTCAATGATTGGTTCATATTGTGGTTGCGGTGTCTGTAGATTCATCATCACATCGTATAAGAGGCCACATGATAGTGTGGGGTGATCCGATGCATGACAAGATTCACAAGTCTCAGTAGCTGCTTTAACTTGTTGAACTTGGGAGTTTTTCTTCCTATCATATTCTCCAAATGTTGTTTCAAGGGATTGCTACTTATGAACTATGTTTTTTCAGAGCTTCAGCAATGGCTTTCATTTCTACATATTCTTTAGCCTTGCACTCTTTTAGGACTCCTCCTGTAGATGACCTTCCCCAATTAGATTGGTTCTTAGCTCCGAGCATCACAATCTTCCAGGCATCCTCGTAATTCTGTCTCATGAAATTTCCTCCAGATGAGGAATCCAAAAACTTCTTTATTTCATCACTTACTCCTCTATAGAATGTTTCTATGAGCTGGTTTTGTGAGATGCCGTGATGTGGGAATTTTCTCAGAAGTTTCTTAAATCTTTTACATGATTCTTCTAGTGATTCTCCAGGTAATTGGAGGAACTCATTGATCTGTCCCCTAATCTAGTAAGTCAATGAGGGAGGAAAAAACTTCTCCAAAAATTTTTCTTCCAAGGGAGCCCAGGTGATGATTGGCTATCCATCTAAAGAGTTATACCAACTTAGTGCCTTTCCAGACAGAGTGAAGTTGAAAAGTCGGAGCATGATTGCATCTAGCGTAGCTCCAGCTTGTGGTAACAATCAGCAAAGTGCCTTGAATCGCTTTAGGTGGTCCATGCAATCATCTCCAGTGTTTCCTGAGAATGAGATGCCTTGCATGATTTGGATCCATTATGTTCTAATCTCAAAGTTAGGAACATTAATGAGTGGAGGCTGAACTAGGTGATTGTCTTTGGAGTTCTTGGGAATAGCGTAGTCTCGAAGCTGCTTGTTCCTTATCAATAATTGAGCAGCTGTTGTGGCTGCCTCATTTTCAGGTTGGATGTGAGCTTACTCTTTAGCTCAAACTTCATCTTGGACTTGAGCACATGTATCAGCGATGAGTTGTGCTCTCTGAACTGCTATAGTTGTGTTGACTCTTTCCAGTACCATGGAGGCTTGGCATTGTTCTTCAGCCATCTGTCTAGCTTGTTGGTAGTTGAGTCCGATGCATCGGAGGAAGCTTCATTCTACCTCAGAGTTTTACTCTAGTTCAAGGGAGAATCCATGGTTTTGCATACACATTTTCTACATGAGTAGAAGAAAAATCACACTTTAGATGGTGGAAATATGATGGAGTCAAAAAGATATGAAGTAATTATCAAAGTAAAATGTAAAATCCTAATCTATAAAGTTGATAAATGAAATTAAAACATTCCATTATCCCAGAAACGGTGCCAATTTTTTATGGAGCCTCCACTTGCATGGAGTTGCGTGCACCACTGAAAATCCTAGAGATAATAAGTCTCTAAGTTTAGCCTTGCGTGTGCTAGAATAAGATCTCCACCCACGTACACTAAGGTACGTGGAAGTCTTATCATAGTACAATTGAGGGTCGAATCCACAAGACAACGATCTTGTTAAGGATTTAACAAGATGGAAAACATTATAATTCTATTTATCTACTTAAGAGTTTGGTTGATGATTTAACTAAAATGCAAATGTAAATTAAATGGTAAGGATGTAAAATTAAGGTTGTAGACAATATTTGGAAACCACTAGGATGTGATCGAGTTTCACCACCACTACACATGGATCATAACATACATCATAATAACATGGCTTGCAAAAAGGGTCCAATCTGTTAGTATCTTTGTAGGCTTAGCTTTCTTTCGAATAGCCAACTACGAGAAATGTGGAAGTATAGCAATGCCTGCCATCCCCGAATGAATGGTCACTTACTTTGCATCACTCCCTTCACAAAGTGTGTTCCTTGACCTTTCAAAGTTGTACTTCCATACGTCAACTGATTCCATTTCATAGTATGAAAGTACAATGATGGAGGTGAGTTTACTCCACTCCTTGAAAAGTGCTCCTAGATACCGAAATAGATATATGGTGACTACATACATCAAGAACCAACATACAATCGATAATCGAATCTAAAAGTACAAACATAGACAATTCGCACTAGTAGATAATAGGTAACGTAGGTTGGTGATCAAGCAACTAGCATTCATTAAACGATTGATGTTGAACTGAAAAGACAATATTTCTCTATTGCAAACTCATGAATTACAATGCATGAAATGAAAACATGGGTAGCGGGGATACTCCCCGCACCCTAGTGTATGGAAATACCCGCTCATGGCAAGAACAAAGAAGGAGACATGAGAAGAGAAGGGAAACATCATCTCCATGTAGGAGGGAGGAAGGTTGACCCCTTGGAGTATAGAACAACTATCTTCACATTGTGTGGTTTATTTGGTGATGAATCCTTCACTCCCCTCCTTCTATGTCTATGAGAGATGAAGTAGGCTTATGAATGGAGTGTGAATATTAGACCGGCATCCTTGGGGTGAAGGATGAAGGATGAAATAGTCTCTGGAACAAATGAGGCAGCCTTTGGGCGTCTAAAAAGTCCCCCTTAATGAGGACCCCTTGGGTCCTATTTATAGGCTCCAAGGGGGTCTTGAACGGTTTTGAGTTATTTGGATCTTCACGGTTTGGAGACCATTTGGATCCTCACGGTCTGGAGACCATTTGGATCCTCACGGTCTGGAGACTATTTGGATCCTCACGGTCTTGAGAGCGGTAGCTTTCGCACGTTCTTGGAATCAATAAATCTTCACTCGATCTTGGGACCGTTAGAGTCCTCACGGTCTTGGGAATGCTAGGGTTTTGCTCGGTCTTGGGACCACATGGGCCTTCACGCAGTCTTGGGACTGCTAGGATCTTCACGGTCTTGGGACTGCTAGGGCTTCACCGAGTTGGGACCGCTAGGGCCTTCACGGTCTTGGGATCGGTTTGGAACTTTTGCAATCTTTTTTGGGTTTTTTTGTAAGAAGAAAAGGGAAAATATCAGTCTATTGGTATATTCACAATAAAGAGGAAAGTTAAGTATTCTATCTAATTTATCTAAGAAAGAGTATGGAAAACTAAGAAAAACTAGTAAGATAACATCATGAAATGGGAGGTTATCAGAGACCAAGGTGGCCCTTAAGTTTTTCGTGGCCATTTACAACTTGAAGAAGCCCCATTGCTTCCACCAGGTAACATAACCTTCTGTGATATATACAAGTACTAGAAGTCCACATAGCTCCTCATCCGCAAGCTACCGTTCCAACACCCAGTCTGTGAGACCGCTTAAGACTTTAAGACCGAACTTAGGTTCTAGAGCTTTGATGTCACTGTCCTCCTAGAGGTTGTTAAGGCTTACTTTGTGGATCTATTTGAGGACACCAACCTCTATTCTATCCACACCAAAAGAGTCACCATCATGCTTATGGATATCTATCTTGCCTACAAGATCCATGGGGAGAGGGCTTGATGATCTTGGATTCCTCTATTTAGAGATGATGTGAAAGTGCCTTATCTCTAGATGCCTGATGAAACTTCTATCAGGGAATGATAGCATTATTTAAATGGTAATTTGACATCTCTATCACGTAACTATAATCTTATATCTTTATGTTTGTTTCATATATTTGGTATGTTGTCAGGTTTCACTTCCCATATACATGTTTCCTCTAATCCACTAATATGTTATTTTAACATTTAATATGAATGAATTTCCATATGAAGATACAAACTAGAGTTTGATACTATGAACTGAGTATTGATGCACAATAAAGATATAGAATTAAAGTTACTAGAAAATTTAATGGAAATTGATAATGGAAATGATTTTTTGTACAATCCACATGGAAATCCATCAATAAGAACCTCATGCAACAAGACTGCAATTCATATGACTATCCTCAAGAATAACTAATCACCCAATCTACTTCTATGAATGGTATTGCCAAGTGGTAAACGGATGATTTGTTGTATATGTGAGACAAATAGGACATGAAGCATTGGGGGATTTTGCATAGAGTTGACAATTAACTACTCAAGTGTTGAACACATCCATTCTGTTGAGGATATGTAAGTGTGGGCCATGCTTTAGTTGAATGAATCTACTAATAATGGAATGTAGTACTAATGTAAGTCTCTTATTTAACACAAGTATCATGTGATGGGAATGCCATACATTATGATATGAAAATAGTGAGTCTCTTTTTTATTATGAATTAGAAAATGTACTCTTTGAGAAAAGAACAAAATATCCCACTAAGCAAAGTTCAAGAAGTGCCAAACATGAAAACAAAACATGCATTCAATTTCTCGACTAACCAAGTCATTTTCCTTGCTACTTGGAGTTCTTATAGAATTTGTGTCATCACGTGACTCTTTCCAACATGTAGCCTATAAACAACCACTCCCTACTCTTTTTTGTGTTTCTAGGAAGAAAGCAAGGGGATCGTTTTATCCATGCATACATAAGTAGTTTTTTTAGACTAATTACCTCCACTAACTCTTAAAAAGCATTTTAGATACTTGACATCCCACAATGTGCTCATTTTATAGATAGAATCCTTTGTAACATCATTCGATATGCACCCTAAGGATTCTTGTCATCGATTTACTGCCCATTATATCACTAACTACAACTTAGCATTCTGACATTATAATCACTAGACTCTACCCATTTCAAAGAAAATTTCAAATTTATTCACAAGGAATCATCAAAACATTGCAACAAAAACACTCTGTTAGTTTTTATTTATATTTCAAAAACCTATCACATTAATAAAATAAGCTTATTATTCTTCAAAATAGGTTGATGTCTTTGATTCCTTAGTAAATCTAGATAAGAATGTCTATTTGAATCCTAAAGCATACGCAAACTACATTTCTTATGCATAAAAATTGTTGAAAACATAAACAAACTCCCAATCATCAAAATATCACACTTAACTACAAAGGTGGAAGAAAGCTAGTCAGCACAAACCCAAGGTGAGTATGCATGGATAGACTGGTTTACTAATTTGACTCTTTATTTTTTCTTCAACTCCATTATATTTCATTAACATAATGTTTTATAGGAAAAGGTGCTTCTCACATATCATGGTCGGGTTTACTAACTTAGAATTAGACTTGACCTCAAACTAGACATTGGGTAAGGGTTAGACCCATAAAATGGATGGGTGAGATTAAACATAGATCAGGTCATAGTGGGTGCGGGTCTCACCAATGTGATTTGAAGATATTTATTTTAAATGGGTGGCAAACAATGTAGGTCGACCACCAGGGTGCTACCAATATATCGTAACATCCGTTGATAGTTTTAAAAAGTAGAACAAAATACTAGCAACAACTAGTACTACACAACCAATTTTTCAACAATTTGGTGCTGGTTAGTGCACACAAGTTATTCCTACAAACATGAAACATCCACTCCGAATTTTAATGTTTTTCATAAGAAAATAGAAAAACACATAAATCCAACACCTTTGAGTATAAAATCGTCAAACAAATTATCTACTTTTCCTTTATAGTTTTATACACAAAATCACAATGATAACTTCAACTTCCCTTTACCTGTCTCTCTTTCAGTGATTAGCAGTAGATGCTATGATTGATGATTGCATATATAATGTTGTTCATGATTCTGTATCACAATTGCTACTTTACAAAATGCAACCTACTTGCTGATGCAATTATTTTTGTTCTATATGCAACCAAAATGCAACCTTTTGGCTATCTATGTGCCTCCATAGAAGGTAAAAGCAACCTTGTCCTTTCCTTGTTGGCCACAATTGAGTTTGATGAGTTGTGTTAAGTAATATATGAACTTGATGAGTGAAAGATATAGAGATGGAGAAGTGAATCCATGCATGTTCATCATGGTGGAACCACATGTGTTTGTCATCACAATTTCTTGTGACAGTATATAAAATATATTTTACGATGTGTTGGTTAGTTTTAGGTTTGCTATATGGCCTCAAAAATTCAATTCATCTTGCATGTATCCATGGCGAGAGATTGAAAGATTTAGTAAGGCTTTTCTTCAAGTTTTCATTCTTCTCTAACTAAACAATATCACAAGCAAGGAAATGTGGCTAAGGTTCATTCTTCTTTGTCACAAGTAATAAGTGTTAGCATCTACAACAACCCATTATTATTTATACCAAAACACTAAGAGTCAGTCAGTAACTATGTCAATGATTGGTTGATCTTCTTCTCTACCTCAAACAATATACAAGACTTATGGCAGCCATAGTTCTCAATCCTGTTAACCATCATAAAAAAGTAGAGAGATGTCACCAGACAACTACCATAACAAAACTTGTGAGATAACATTGTACCCAAACTTTATCTTTATATCACTTACATGTGTACTTATCTCATCTTCTTTTGATTGATTCGCTTTAGTAAATGATCTGTCAAGTATGATGGTATATTTTTACATTATATATTTCATATGTAAACATAAAATAGATCATATCAGTCTCTTCATAGACATTAGATAAAATTGGAATGATATAGAGAAGATTAGCATAGTCCTTATGTTGGTATGTATGTCCATAGAGCCATCCCAAGCAATTGCATAGAGTCAGATATTAATTAATCAATTAATACGATTAATTGTTTAGTTAATTAATTCCAGGATATTCTAATTAATCTATGAGCATTTTAATTAATACAGTCTTTTTGTTTACCGAAGGGTTTAGGAAACCGTGCTTCCTTTCGTTTCCTATTCAAAGGGGCTTGACGACCGATGTATTTATAATACATTGAGAGAGACTTTTCAGTTTACACTCACGTACATAAACCCTAGCCATCACCGTCCTTAGGAGGAAAAGGAGAACATTGTGACATTAGCACGTCATCGCACAGAGGCTACTCCTTCCTGCCTACTTAGAAAGTGAGACATGGAGTTCCAATCCATCAGTGTGGACAAAGTAGAGATGCAGACATCGAGACGCCTACGTTCAGAGGACGTCAATGCCCGTCTATACATGCTACGAGCAGCGTAGATCACCGCACGAGAGGAGCACCGTTGGATCCTCCTATGATGTGTTCATATGATGGAAGAGAAGTACCGTCCATGTAAGCCAGGAGAGTTGCACACCATCGTGCAGCGGGACGTCGCCGGACTGCTCCGCGACAAGGTAGTCCTCCAAACACTCTTTCTAAATGTGCTATTATTGACGAGATCCTATTGTGGGTTGTGTGAAAATAATTTTTTTGTTACTTTCGTCGCACATGTTTCCTCCACAAAACCCAACAGTGGTATCAGAGCAACGTCAATCTACAACGTATTTGGATTCGTTTTGATATGATCAAATCATTGTATACTATTTTATGTGGTTGCATATGATGTGAACTTAAAACTATTAATGTGCATATCTAAACCTAATTCCACATACGCTGTAGGCTTATGTTTTTTACATTTCAGACGGGGTTGACTATGGGAAATACTAATTTTCCTAAGTGTACGAAAGTAAAATTTGGTAGACCTTTAAGGGGGGAAGTCAAAAATTTATTTAATAGGGAATGTCCCACATTAAAAGGAATGAAATTTTAATATGTATATATGTATATGTAGATATACCTATGATATCATACACGTCACCTTTAAAATCTATTTTATGTGGTGAATGCATGCACGATTATGGCCTAGAATCCCCTTTTGTGAATGTTGTGAATGAATGTGATTGTGAATGTTGTGGACATGTTTGTTTTTAAATGCTATGGATGTATAATGGTTGTATGTGGATTCTTTGTATAAAATATTTGGCTTGCATGCTGAGCCTCATCTCTTATTTCAAAATGTAATTAATTATTTCTCTTTATATTTGTACTCATATGATGTAATAGAGTTAGGATTCATTTTAGTCTTTGTAAACTTGATGTAAGGAGGCCACTTGAAGATCCAACTCCAAGGAGTGTCCATGGGAAAAGCAACTTGAAGATCCAATTCCAAGAAGCAACCTGAAGATCCAATTCCAAGGAGCATCCATGGAGAATCAACTTGAAGTTCCAACCTCATGGAGCATCTATGAAGTTGTTCATTGTAATGTTGATCCTTACAGGTTGATTCACATGTTCTGTTACATGAGATGCAAATGAACTTAGGTGGATTGTAATCCTTTGTGGTTCTAAAAGATTACAATAGTAAGACCATAACTGATGTTTTTGTGTTTGTGATTGCATGTCTATCATTTGTGGTTGTGGATATAGTAGTATATGATACATACTATAAGTATGTGGTGTTTGGATATGCATATGTATTAATGAAATCCCTCAATTACAAATATTAAGTTTTAGTTACCTTCCATAAAGCAACACACATGAAAATCTTGATCGACTATGTGTGGGCATGCCTCCACGTGGTACATTGTCTATCTCGTGGAATAATAATGGTGGGTGTGTGGGTCTGCTTCTGCAGGGTGCACACTCATCGTGTTGGCTTATGGGTTGGACTTAACTAGGGAACCTTGATAGGATCAAGTACCTATAGGCACACAAATGCATCATGGCAAGCAGTTGTTCATGATCATCTATCCAAGAGTTGCATATGATGCAATTGACAAAAGTTGCCTACCTTAGTATTTGATTTTTGACGCCGATGTTGGCTGGGCATTGATCCAATTATTTTGGATCTTGGCTCACTAGAAGGTTGTAAGTTGCAATCTTCTGAGTTGATAGTGAGGGCTATCAATTTGAATAAAATATTGGGATCATAATTAATTAAAGGCCTAATTAATATCGCTTATCAAATCTTTACTAGTCAAAATGTTTTGGACTAAATGCAAACTTTTTCTTTTGTAGCAATCAAATGGCAAACAACACTCACACGTTCTCATTGTGATCTATACTTGAGAAGGACAAACTTACTAGAATCAACTTTCAAAATTGATTTAGGATGCTGATAATTGTTCTTACGCATGAGCGTAAGCTCCATGTCCTTGAAACACCAAAGCCAGTGGAACCCGCCTCAAATGCGCCCAAGACTAAAAAAGATGCTTAGAAGAAGCACCTTGATGATGTCGTGGATGTCAAGTGCCTTATGTAGTGCTCAATGAACTATGAGTTGCAAGAGAAGCATGATAACATGAGTCATGGAGATGGTAACAAATCTCAAGAACATATTTCAACATCAATCAAGACAAGAGAGATATGATGTCTCCAATGCTTTTTTCAGAAGCAAGATGAAAGAGGGAGAGTCATTTGGCACCCACATACTCACTTTGATTGGGTACGTGGAAAGCCTACCCAAGCTGGGATTTCTCCTAGGTCAAGAGTTGGTCATTGATGTGATTCTACAATCGTTGCTTGAATCATATAGTCATTTTGTCATGAACTACAACATGAACAATCTTGACAAGTCATTGTCAGAATTGTTGGGAATGTTGAGGACAGATGAAACACAGATGAAGAAAGACAAGCCCAAGTATGTGATGATGATCTAAAGTACAAAGGGAAAGTCAAAAGATAAAGGCAAGGATAAGAAAGGTTCTAAAGCCAGACATAAGACAAAGTCATCCGCACTGAAAGCTAAAGGTGAGATGTCCAAAGAAGGCAGTTGTCACCATTGTCGCCAGGCTGGACATTGGAAAAGAAATTATCCTCTCTACCTGGAGGAACTGAGGAAGAAGAAGTAGGGGATAGAGATCTCCACTTTAGGTATATATGTTATTGAGATAAACTTTATGCTTCTTCATCATGGGTACTAGATACCAGATGTGGATCTCACATATGTTCAAATATGAAAGATCTAATAAGAAGTAAGCCTTTACAAAAGGGCCAAGTTGTGTAGCGGGTCGCTAATGGAGTAAGAGTTGCTGCCACCACATTTGGAGTTATTAGTTTATCTATGCCTACGGGCCTTGTAATAGAATTAGAGAATTACTATTATGTACCTTCCATTGATAGAAATATTATTTCTGTATCTTGTATGGACAAGAGTGGATTTGAATTTTGCATTAAGAATGAAATGATTTCTATTTCTAAAGATGAGATCTTTTATGGGAATGCCCCTATGTCTTATGGTATCTACTTGTTAAAACTTGAGACTAGCACTTGAGACTAGCATATACAACATAAATACTAAAAGGCTAAAACTTGACAACTCAAACAAAACATACTTATGACATTGTTGTCTTAGGCACATAAATGAGAAGCGCATATCTCGACTCCATAAGGATGTTTATATAGACTCTTTTGATTTTGAATCATTAGAGGCATGTGAGGCTTGTTTATTAGGCAAGATGATCAAGATTCCTTTTACTGGACACAATGAGAGAGCCAATGATCTTCTAGAGGAGGCTACAATACTTCATTACCTTCACTAATAACCTCAATAGGTATGGCTATGTATATGTAATGAAACACAAGTCAGAAACACTTGAAATGCTCAGGACTTTCATGGATGAAGTAGAGAAGCAACTTGGTAAGAGTATTAAAGCACTCCGTTCAGATCGAGGTGGTGAATATTTAAGCCAAGAGTTTGAGGACCTTCTGAGAGAGCGTGGTATTGTATCACAATGGACTCCATCTGGTATACCACAACATGATGGTGTGTCAGAAAGAAAGAATCGTACATTATTAGACATAGTATGATCAATGATGAGTTCAACTAAACTTCCAATATCATTATGGGGATATGCTCTTGAAATTGTAGTGTTTACACTTAACTGTGTACCTTCCAAATCGGTTCAAAAGGCACCATATGAGAAATGGAATGGGAATCATCCCAACTTGTCTATGTTAAAGATTTGGGGATGTGAAGCTTATGTTAGGAAAATTTCCTAAAAAGTTTGGACCCAAATTTGAAAAATGCTATTGTGTTGGATACCCTAAGGAAACTTGAGGATACTACTTCTACACACCAACTGACAACAAAGTGTTTGTTGCTAGGACTATCGTATTTCTTGAAAATGAATTTTTTTCTAAAGGAATCAGTGAGAGGAATGTAGAGCTCGAAGAAGTTCGAGATCAACAAGAAAGCAGAGAACCCAAGGAGGTACATAAGGAACATGAAGACTCACAAACTGTTGTGGAATTTCAAGTTCCAATGTAACACAGGTACCTCATAGGTTTAGTATGACACGACTTGATCCTGAGAGATTTTGATTACTTGTGGCTTAAGACAATGACGAATAGGGCAATAGAAGATGAGCCAACTTCCTATCTAGAAGCTACTAAGGGTCTAGAATCTGAGAAATGGCTCGAAGCCATGAGATTTGAGATGGAATCCATGTACACCAATAAGGTATGGACCTTGGTGGATCCACCCAAAGGGGTAAAATCCATAGGGTGCAATTGGGTCTTTAAGAAGAAGACCAATATAGATGGAAATGTTCAAACCTATAAAGGTAGATTGGTTGTGAAAGGATTCCGTCAAATTCAAGGGGTTGATTATGACGAGACCTTCTCACCAGTTGCCATGGTTAAATCCATCATGATCATACTTTCCATTGCAACTTATCATGACTATGAGATTTGACAAATGGATGTTAAAACAACATTCCTTAATGGGAATATACTCGAGGATGTGTATATGACACAACCTAAGGGTTTTATCAATCTGAAGGAAGCCAATAAAGTCTGTAAGTTACAAAGGTCAGACTATGAATTGAAGCAAGCATCTCAGAGCTGAAATCTATATTTTGATGAAGTAGTAAAAAAGCTTGGCATTAGTCAAAATGAAGATGAACCTTGTGTTTACAAAAAGGATAGTGGGAGGACAGTCATATTTCACATATTGTATGTGGATACTATTGATGGGAAATGACATCCCTACTCTTCAGACAGTAAAATCTTGGTTGGGAAAGACATTCTATATGAAGGGTTTAGGCGAAGCATCTTATATACTAGGAATCAAGATCTATAGAGATAGATCTATAAGGCTTCTAAGCCTAAGCTAGAGCACATACATTGACAAGGTACTAAAGAGGTTTAGTATGGAGGGTTCTAAGAGAGGTAACTTGCCCATGTCCCATGGGGTTATGATCTATAAAGCCCAATGTCCTAGTTCATGTGATGAACGAGCACACATGAGTAAGATTCCATATGCATCAACAATTGAATATATCATGTACATGATGTTATGTATTCATCATGATGTGTTGTATGCTTTGAGCATGGCAACCCGGTATCAGTCAGATCCAGGAGAATGTTACTAGTTAGCCATAAAGAACATTTTAAAGTACTTGAGAAGGATTAAGGATCAATTCTTGATATACGGTGGTGAGGAAGAGCTTGTGGTAAAGGGTTACACCGATGCTAGTTTCCAAACTGACAAAGATGACTATAGATCGCAATCTGGATTTATGTTTTGCTTGAACAATAGAGTTGTGAGCTGGAAAAGTTCCAAGCAAGAGATGATTGTGGATTCTACAATAGAGGTCGAAAATATTGCCGCATCTAAAGCTACAAAGAAAGTTGTCTGGATTAAGAAGTTCATTTCTGAACTTGGAGTGGTTCCAAGCGCTAGTGATGTAATTGAGTTGTTTTGCATCAACAATAGAGAAATTGCATAGGCTAAAGAACCAAGATCGCACCAATGTTCCAAACATATTCTACGGAGGTTCCATCTCATATGAGAGATTGTATAGTGAGGAGATGTGAAGATTTACAGAGTACCTACAGAAACCAATGTGGCTGACCCGCTCACAAAAGCACTTTCATAGCGGAAACATGACGGACATGTTCAATCACTTGTATTGAGATTTATGAGTGATATTGGGTATAACTACATGTGGGAATCTATTAGTATGTATGCCCATAGATACTATCATTTGATGATTGTAATGGCATACTATGTAAACAATTTGTAATACTATATTGATCATATCAATAAAGGCAAGTTTCCAATCTATATGTTTGTGTTTGATATTGTGAGATGACCACAAAACTTATAGATGTCTTCAGAATAATATACTCAATGACATATGTCTTCAGGTTGATGACTTAAACAGTGAGATCATATGTATGCTAAGAGTATGTATTATTGTTTTGTCCCTAATCGGTTGTTATTGTGACAATATATCCATTGACATCAATAACACATAAGATTAGAATGTATGTTGGTTGATGGAAGAATCTCATTAGCCATAATATGGAGATATCAAACCAAATATATAGATACTTGTTAGAGAACAGTGTGTCAGACTGACCCACCTTGAGAGTGACACATGGATACCATGATTGGTAGTTAGAGTCACGTCTCATAGTGATGGTGGTGATTGTGTTTCTTAGAACTAAAGTCACTACACTTATCACATGTCATTCGGTGTACTTTGACATCATCCACTGTGGTCCTAAATAAGGATTGCCATAAATATGGTTCTTAGGTGCACTGTGACACATGGGGATGACTTTGAGTGATGTAGATGGAATTTGTCCTTCCTACGGGAGTTTGATATTCCAGCCACTTGATAAGAGAGACTGAGAAATGCATGGCCATGCTGATGTGAGTCAATATGTGATATTGAGCTTACATATATCTCATACAGTCTATTCTAGTTCAAGTAATATGGATTGAACATTGAAGAGGATAACAGTTCTATGACTTGAGTTCAATCCGAATATCGACAACAAAGGAACTATACAATCACTATAACACCATTCATGAATGATAGGTTAAGTTGTTCTCCAACTTCTCCAATTACTTGGGTGGCAATGAAGTCTTGCTAGATACCAGTCATTTCTTGTGAAATCATAATATGATTATGCATATCGATCACTGCCAACGTAATGTGGAGCCTACCGGGTCACACACATAGGATGTGTTGGAATATGAGTATAATTGTGGATTTAATTGGAATTGTTCCAAATCACATCGATTACTAAAATGTTTACGTAATCCATTAGAACAATATTAGAATATGTTAAAATGTTTAAGTCAATTAATTGGAGTGACTGGCTCTATGTACAAGTGGGAGTCTGTTGGTATGTATGCACATAGAGCCATCCTGAGCAATTGCATGGTGTCAGATATTAATTAATCAATTAATATGATTAATTGGTTAATTAATTAATTCTAGAATATTCTAATTAATCCACGAGCATTTTAATTAATGTCGTCTTTATGTTTACTAAAGGGTTTAGGAAATCTTGCTATCTTTTGTCTCCTATTTAAAGGGGCTTGATAGCTGATATCTTTATAAGACATTGAGAGATGCTTTTCAGTTTATGCTCACATATGTAAACTTTAGCCATCACCGTCCTCAGGAGAGAAAGGAGAGTACTGCAACACTAACACGTCATCGGACAGAGGCTACTCCTTCCTGCTGACTTAGAAAGTGCGGTGTGGAGTTCCGATCCATCTGTGTGGATGAAGTAGAGATGCAGACGCTGAGACACCTACATTCAGAGGATGTCAACGCACGTCCATACATGCTACAAGCGCCGTAGATCACCACACGAGACAACATGTTCAGAGAATGGGAGAGAAGTATCGTCTGTATAATCCACGAGCATTGCACACCATCGTGTAGTAGGAAGTTGTTGGACTTGCTCCATGACAAGGTATATCCTCCGAACACTCTTTGTAAATACACTATTGTTGATGAGATCCTGTTGCGGGTTACATGAAAATATATTTTTATTTATTCCTCCGCACATGTTTCCTCCACAAAACCCAACACCTTGTGCAAGGATGGCATGCAAAAATTAAGAAATTAAATAGAGCACATCACAAATAATATATTTAAATACTATAAACATGAAAAATCTCCTTGAGTGCAATACCTACACTCTTTCTTCATCACTCTATCTTCACTTAGGAGTGTTTATATACATATTTGTCAAATTAATATGTGTATATGTTTACTAAACAAATATTTCACTGTTCGTTATGTAAGAAGAGAATGGCATACCAACTGAATCTTTGAGTCTGAATCATATTATAAAAAATTAGCTATCATAAAAATTCACATGCTCAGTCATGTATGTTTGTACAATTAACTCAAACTTCAAGAAATATAACAACAAATACTCTACCACACCTTTTAAATTTATGTTATCACCACTACTAACATTTAATTCATAAACCCTCAATATTGTAAAATGACCAACCTCTAATTTTTTTACATGATTCATTCAATTTTAGATAGATTAGTGGACATTTACCATCAATTATACTCTATAGTTCCCTAAGAACCAAATGTTACTTATATAGCATAGTTCCTAAGAACATGCCCCACATATTTAGAGTGTACATTGATACATCATATCCACACATCCCCACATATCTATAGTGCACATAGACTTAGTGATATCCATATACACTCCACAACTCATCCCATATCAATTGATAAGAAAAGAGCTACTGTTGTGAATTGTCATGGTTGATGTCATCCTTTACGAGGGTCTTATACTCTTCAAACATGGAAAAGGATTTAACAAATCTTCTACCTTATTGAGCGTTTCACCTCCCTTCTAGTGATAGCATATGAAAATCATACAAGTGTCAGTGAGTATTGTCGACCACACCATTAAGGAAGTGATCATTATCAACAGATATATCGATAATTTTTTTTAAGAAAACACTCATTATTCAAATTCCAAGTTTCAAAATATGAATACTTGAAAATATATATAACTACAGAAATAGATGAGTCACATGTTGATTATGTATAGTTTTCTCTCAATTCAATTAGCGGTATCAATGGAGTCAAAATTGTTGTTATAGGGGTCTACAACCCACCATCCCATCCTTAGGGTTACCAAGTTGTCATAATGCTTACAACAAGAGTTGAAAATGCCACAAGCTTGCCAAGTATAGAATTGTAGGGGCACTTTGTCCTATACATGGGCTCCTTTAACTGTGTACTCAAGAAGCTAAACAAACATCATATTACAACATAATATTTCATCTCACTTGCAATGGTTGTAAACTACATAATAAATTCGATATCAAATGATTCATGTGTCCAATACATGATATGAAGTTTAAAAAATTAATAAGGGACATATATCACAACATATGATTACCCAAATTATGTCCCTACTAAACAACATAATTTATCATTCTAACATAGGAGCTAGATTACATTTTGATTCCTTCTCATGGCCTAAACTGGCTCATTACAAGGAAAAACTTTCTTCACTCCTCCAGTACATACCTCCAGAGAATATCATCATGTGTATGGCTCTTGTTCTATGACATTTCTTACTTTCACTTTACATTTAAGCTGCGTTTGGTACGTGGTGAATCATGGTGATAGAGATTGCTAGTGAAACAAAAATGTTATTTGATACGCATGGTTATAGTGATAGGGAATTTTTTTGTGGTAAATGCATTTTGAATTTTGACATGTTTTTTTCACCATGGAAAAATATGGTGAATGATGGTGAAAAAAGTTCTTTTTAAGTCTCTATTAATATATAGTCATATGTGTAAAGAAAAATTCTACTATAGTTTTCATTCCCTCCCAATACAACATGTTTCCCTCTAAAATTTCTTTCCCACCAATAAATTTTGACTTCCCATCAAAACTTATTTTGCTCTAAATATTATTTATATAGTTTTTTTGAATAAAATCTTTTTCTGTTATTTTTTTATTTGTTAATGTATCCATTACCAACTAAAATGTTTATTTATCGTAAAAATCTCCTTTCTAATAGAAAAATTTCCCACCATAATGTTTCTCTCCAAGATGAATTTTCTCTCTCCAAGAACAAATTTTTCACCACACCTTTTTCCTCTGAGACACTTTTTTCCCTCCAGGAAAATATTTCCCGCCATGTCTTTTTTCGTCCAATATAAAGTTCCCCACTAAATCTTTTTTCTTACAAGACAAAGTTTTCCGTAAAATCATTTTCCCTCTAAGAAAAAGTTTTCCATCACACCTTTTTCCTCCAAGATATATTTTTTCATCCAAAATAACTTTTCCCGCAACACCATTTTTCCCTCTACAGGTTCAGTGTGACTGCGGTTTTCTTGGAATGCATTTTCCTAGAATATAAATTAAGTTCCTGGAAAATGAGTTTTGAGAGATTGGTATGAGACTTGTGTTTTTCTGAGAATTGATTTTCATTCGATTGATTTGTTGTAATTGTGAGCACATATTCTTGAAATAGAAGGTATTCCATAACACCAACGTGAAGATGGACAAACTGTCCAAGTTTAAATTGTCAATTTGATTGAATTGCGTAACTGGATACAAAGCTGGCCTGCAATACATATCTATTTGATTCACGTTGTCAATGGAAAGGGCATCCATAAATATTGAAGGGGACAACCATCTATTAAAAATTAAACAGGAAAAACATATACATACAAAATAACAGAGCTGCGTTACTGAGAAAGATTAAAGCTATAGGAGTTAGACAGAAGAAACACATACTCTTGAACAAAAACGTCATGGCTAATGTTTAAACCTCCACAAGAGCTGAATAAAATATGACTACCAAGTATTAACTTTGATGCCGCGTTGCTGAGAAGGATCCAAGCCACAGGAGTAGCCAACCCTCTATCTCCAGTATACAGGCAACGACAAGAGTAAAAAAACTAGGATTCCAGATCAACGATAAAGACAGGTGCCTAGGCAACTGTTGGTCTTCTCCGGTCGTTTGTGGAGTCGCGCTCGACCAGACGGACAAGCGAGAAGACGCGCTGAGAGCGGAAGCTTTTTCCGGTTATTTTGTTAAGAAATAATATTTATGGAAGCCTATATATATTGTCAGAAGTCTATATTTTCACTAAACGAGTCAGGTGAAATTAGGAAATGAATTTGACTTCCGATATTTTTAGGACAACTTACATCAAGCCAGTCAGATCCTAACATTATGTTTGATATGTGGTGAATGAAGGAGACAGGAAGGTAGGGTAGGGGAGGGGAGGGGAGGGGAAGGGAAGGGAAGAGAGGAGATACTTATTTTAGTATGTTTGGTTAGCATGAGGAGGGGAAGAGAGGTTAGCATGAGGAGGGGAAGGGGAGAGAACATAAAAAATATTAAAAAAAATGTTATTTTTTAACAAGTCATACTATCGCAAAAAGTTACATACACCACACACATACTCATACATAAAAAATTAATATAAATTAAACTCACATGTCTCATGATCAAAATGAAATTATTCATATAATTTTTTTGTTAATGAAAAAGATACATTTCTCATACTAACGTCATTGAATTGTACATTTTGGGAGTTGGTAGCACATACATCAATAATTTATAGTGGTTGTCTACTTTCCTTAATTCACAATTTTCTTCATTTCCTATTATTCATATGTTATTATATTTGTAATTCTTATTTATTTCCAACTTTTTGTATTCTCTACTAATTTTTTTTTCTTCTGATTTTTTAAGATTCTTTCTAAATTGTGCATCACATTTATTCTAGTTTCCTTTTACTTTCTATTTACCCTTCTAAATTTTCCCTCTGAATTCCTCCCAAAATTTTATATTTTCCTCCAAGTGAGGTGAGAGACTACATGCCCTCTATTTAATTGGTTATGAGTTATACAAGTATTTTCCGTCATATTATTTATATTTTCCTTCCACATTCTATATTTTTCTCCAAGCTTTATAATAAATTTCTTGCCAAATCTTTCCCCTTTCCCTTATCTCCACTCTGATTTAGTGGGGAGAAAAGTGGCTGAAATACACTTGATTTTTTCCCCTTCATTCCCCTCCATTCCCTTCCCCTTCAACATGTGCAACCAAACAACTTAGGGCTAGTTTGGTTCTACGTAAAACCAACACAACCTGGAAGTTTTAAAATAGGAAATGAAAGTATGTTTCGTTTGGTTTAATGGAAGTTGAAGTCGTTGACTTGGTTTGTTTTCATTTGATATTTGGTAATATGTAGTTGACATATAGATTCATGGCAACGCATATGCAGATTTATGAACTAATGATCTGGCTACCACGGTAACGTTATTGTCACCATGCGGACCAGGCGACCAGCCATGCAAGCACCGGCATGGGAATGACCCTCGTACGGTGAGCACTTTTTCTCTAGATTGAAAGATACTACTACGGTGTTGGGATAAAAAAACAGCCAAGGAAAACTGACCGCGCCCAAAACGATCGTAGTCCGTTTTCAAACGTTTTGTATATGATCTGAGTCATTCGTGAGGTTCATTTTCGCAGTGTGAGTTAGAGTTAGGCGTAGTTTGGTTGGATGTAGTAGAGTGCAATTGTGTGATTTCACAATGTAAATATGTACATCAAACACGTACTTTGTCGTCCGGTTACACCTACCAAAAAAAAGGCGCTTACGTCCAACCAAACACGTAAAGTTGGAAAACACAATGAAAATCAACAACACTTCTTTAATTACGGCCCAACCAAACAGGGCCTTAGCCTGCGTTTGGCACATGACTGAGATTCTAGAATCTGGACTGGGTTAGTCGGGGTTAGTCTGGATTCTGATGCTGGGGCAGTCAGGATGCAGTCTGATTTTATTTGGCAACACAGATTGATTCTGGTCAGCTGGTCTGATTTGAGTCTGTGTGTAGTCTGAATCTATTTGACTGCAAGTCTGATTCTGTTTGGCAGCGTAGTCAGTATCTGCTTATTTTGTCATGTTCTTGCAGTACTGTTTGAACAAGTACGCAAAATGTATATTTGTGATGCCACTTCAACCTAAGTTTAGAATATATTAAAAAATATTTTATTTGTGTTGTGCGGGTGTTATTTTGTATATTTAGAAAAGTGCAAATAAGATATGATAATGCTAATTTTTACGTGGTGATTAAAAATTAATGAAACGCAACTGTTGTCTGGAATGACATTTGTATGTGGTATATATGTAATGTTGAACATATTCGACACATTAATTGTCAAGTTACATGAAATATAAAATTAGCTTAATATATTTGTTCATAACATAAACAAATAATATTATCGTCATTAATAGCAACTGATAATAATCATATTGTCATCATTAGTTAAACATAAACGGTCACTGATAATAAAATAATTGTTTATGGGTGAACTTTGTTAGGGGAGACAGACAAAAAATGGGACACATGCCATAACACTAAACAGCCAAACAGAAGCTAAGATTTTGACAAGCCACTTTGGGGGGACATGGTTGGATGTGGATCTTGATTTAAATTGGCCAACGTTATAGCCTCATCGTACTTGTCCCATAACACTGGGCATGGTTCCTGCATCGACTGCTTGTTTTGTTGTTTGATGTCGTCTTTTGGCCAATCAAATAACAACGGCAAATGAGGAACATGCTGACTGACCCGACCCTTGACTTGTTCATCGGTCCCAATTTTTCCCTCCTCCCCCTTTGTGTGATTGCAACATGGTTTTTTGCATAAAGGGTTATCTTCAACATATTTTTGAATTTTTTCCGGAGACAAATAGTTTTTTAAATTTTGCCCTTGTCTTTGCCTTTGCACGCGATGTCTACATCTAAAATTAATAAAAACAAAGGTATGAACAAATAACAGAAATCATAAAGTAACTGTGTCAATAAGTTTTACAAATAAATAATGTAACCTAACTTAGTTGATACTAAGTTTGAAGGTGATGTAATTTTTGTAAACATAATAATGAAGTAGGAAATTTGATCACATTATGGTAGCAACATATAATATTGTAACACATAAGTAGAGCATGTAAAATGTTGTGACACAAACACACAACTACAACATTTAGCACATATTTTACAAGTTCATTTGTTTATTTCAATCGTCAGTGGTAAAGAATGTAGAAATTCCTGGTGGGTAAGTACAACACATCATCAAAAAGTTGCGTTCAATGCCTTGTTGCACGGCCAATGTGGGGGGAGGCAATAAATCTCCCAATATAAAAAGATTGTCTCTTACAAACTCTCTCTTGATGTATTACCATCGCATTTGCAACTCAGCCAATGAAATGTAAGAGTCTCCTGTTATGTATAGGAACTGGTGTCATGCCTCCATCCAATCTTGTGTAGAGTATACTCTATTGACACATCTACCCACGTGATATTGGGTTCTCATCAAACCCCTGAGAACCATATTAAGCTCGGTAGACCAGATAAAAGACGGTGGCGGCGGTTGGCCAGCCATATAACATATTCTGTAAGTAATATATTTCAAAAGTAAGGGTGTATATCACAATTAATTATATTATTTGGTTTTACATAACGTTAAGCAAAATTTTGATTAATAACATACATCATTAATAAAACATTCACCAACATGAAGAAAAAATTCATAACACTTATAATGTAATATGACGTTTATAAAAGTGCCTAAATTAAACAAGTGTATGATGTTCATAACATCCATTGATAGTCATTCTAAATAGAGAAGACAATGTAAATGTATTTGCCATTCAACGTTATGGAGTCATTTGAGGTGAAGGGATGTCCACAAGAAGACGACAATCTTCCTTCAGACTGGCAACGTTGCGTTCTAAAACCTCATGCTCATACTTTTTGTTAGTGTATAATTCATCGTAGTTGTGATGAATTTCAACGAAGTCCTTCATGTTCATCGCCTGACCCCACACTGACTTACACTCAACAATTAGTAACATAATCTCTGCTTTCAATGAATCAATTGTTGGGGGGAGATCGACTGCCCAATGGAAGTATCTACATCGGTCTTTTTCCTAAAATGTAGTACCAAGTTCAAGTTAATGGCAAAGAATGCGGAGCCTCGACAAGGGCAGTATATTATTTATTGATGTACTATCACACCTCACGAGTAGGGCATATGTAATACATTTCACCCGACCTTTGACTCAGAATGACAAAGTCATATAACCCTGCATCCTCTGTGTTAAGCCGTAAGGCTGCATTTAGCCCACAATCACACCTCAAAATCTCATATGGAGTCATCAACATCTAATAAAATAAAATTGACGATTAATACAAAAATGTCGGGTTCATGACATAGTTTTCAAAGATAATATGAAGAACATTTGTTTAGGAGTAGCTAATTATTGCAACAGACAAGTGCAGTTCATTTGGACAGATCATAATATAGTATATCTATGACGTATTGTATCCATCTTCTTCTGTTGAAGAGTCATTATCGCTCGTTATTGAAGTCGGTGATGAAGATATCGACACCTCTCCCGCATACTTGAAATTTCTTCTTGTAGCCTATCAGTGTCTGCTCTTCTTGAACAGAAAAAGTCACAGTGTTCTGACTAGAACTTATATTCGCTATGTGTATATGCGAGTTGTGATACCATTGCATACCTAATTGTAGTCAACGTGACCACTGTAGGTTGTACTTGCTGCACGGGCAACCTCATATGGCATCTGGTTGGCACAAGACCTCTACCACATGTAAAATATGGCATGTGGAGATTGTTGTCTTCAAACCATCCATTTTCCGCATTTGTGGAATCTATGTACACTCGTACAATACACTGCAGACCACATGGGCACGATGGCATGTCATTGTCCATTTCTAGACAGAAAACCTAATTAGACATAATTTGACATTGTTTATAAGTAGGAAAAATTATAGTCAACAATAGAGTTTGAGAAAAAAAGTTGGCCATTAAGTTACAAAATTAAATTGGAAAAGGGAGTAAGTGAAACATGTTGTAGAACATGTTTCAATGTCTGCAAGTTAGAAAACATATGTATAAATCATTGATTTGCCCACATAGAATTGGCAACATTTTTGTGCGAAACATCTCCCTCTCTAGCATCGGCCTGACTTGTTTGTTGGAGAGAACTCAATTCGTTCAAGATGTCAGTGGTAGTATGAGGCTCATCCAAGTTTTCGTCCATCATAGGATCACCATTATTTTGGCGTCGGGTAAAATTGTGAACGATACAACAAGCCATTACAATCCGAGACTGAGACTGCACTAGAAAAGTCGCTCCTTTATGAAAGTAGGAAAACCTCTTCTTCAACACACCAAAGGCTCGCTCAACAACATTACGTAGTTGAGCATGTCGGTGGTTGAACATTTCCTTTTTGCTGGTGTATGAGCTTCTGTTACCCCAATACTCTACTATATGGTAAGCAACATTTTAATATGGTGCAAGAAATTGGCTGGTGTTGGCGTACCCTACATCAACAAGATAATAATTCCCAGTGGGTACTTTGAACCGGCCTGTGGTTGTAGCTGCGTGAAGTACCCTTTGGTCAGCAGCAAAACCCTCCCAACCAGTCATGATATATGTAAACTCCATTGAGAAGTCTACTACAACCATGACATTTATGGAAACATTCCCTTTTCTATTCCTATATCGGTTCTGCTTATCGCGCTTCACCAAAATGGGGATGTGTGTCCCGTCAATTGCCCCAATGGCATCCTAAGACAAGTATATAAGAAATACGTAAGTAAATACCAAACTCAACGATGACGATAGTGGTTATATTAATAATGGAATGGACAATGGTCAACTAAGTGATGGTCATACCTTGAAGTAAGGGTAAAATCTTGAACTCTCGGCGATGCGGTGGTGTGGAGTTGTGGATGCAGTTGGCATGATAATATATTTGTTGCACAAAGCACACACTACATCCAACACCTTGTTAAACTTTCTACTTATGGTCTCACCGCTGTGAATGTAGTCCTCAGCCAGAACACGGTTGGTATGACCATGGCCACCCATTTGAAGGAAGTAGCAAACTGCCTCCACTGATGACACACCTCTGGTACTTTTCAACAAACCTCGGTCCTAAAGTTTGTCAACAAAGGCTAAAACCTTGTTGGGTAGCATACAATACAGATCGCACGCCCTCCTTTCATGGCCGGTTATTATTTCTAAAACCTTTTGATGGCTGCTCCTAATACTAACCGATCTCAGTATTGGTTGGTGTCTGGTTGCGGCGTCTGAATTTTGCATGATATTGTGGGTTATTTGGTTAGTTATTTGGTAGGATATTGTGATAGCAATGTCATTAGCCGGACCACACATAAGATCCAGTAATTGTAGAATGTCATCCGTTGTTTCATATGGATGAATACCGACCATCACGTCTAGAATTAAAAGTGATTACCCGCATCAGAAAAATATCGAGATATTGCAGAAATGAAATTAGGGCTATAGCGACAAAATAGCAAATACTAATCAAATAGCAAATAACAAGATAAACCATCACATAGTACCATAGTTAAGAGATTGTTCCCAACGGAATAAAATAGTACAACAATAACTTTTGAGAAAGTTCATAAAATAAAAGGTAGGATACTGATATAGTTCTTAAATTAGACAACCTCAAAAGTACGACGGCGGGGCATGACCTCTACTATTATAACCACTTGTGCTAGAAACGGGGACGGTGGAGATTGTGGCATGAAGGGTGATTGTGTTGCAGAAGCTCCAGAAGCCGTGTTCTTCATTTCCCAAAAGTCTTGCAACCAAATGGTATTTTTTTGTGGGGTGTCCATAAGGCTTAGGTAAATGTTACGGTTAGCTGGATCTTTTATGGCATGTACAAGAGTGGTAAAAACTGGGACATGGGCGTCAGGGTAGCTTGCATGAAAGTGGTGCAAAATGGTTTGGTATTCATCTTTATCATTAGACCTAGCAGCAATTCCGTTGCCCATCTCATGTACCTTGGAAAACACCTTTTTGAATTCAGACAAAACATCATTAGACATGACACAACTGTCATGTGAGCTTGACGCTCGCTTCCTGCATCTGATCATGGAGGGAGTCCTTACACCAACACCTTGGTTGTGTGATCCACCGTTGGTGTCCTCACTTTGCGTCCCAGAATTACTCATGTCTTCAGTGAAACCAGTTGGACCGGTCGATTCTGAGATGACAAATGAATCAGATGCATCTAGGTCAACAACAACATCATCTTCAGATGCAACATTAGAAGGAGGCTATCTATCGGTTGAGGACATTGCATGATGGCCCCTAGCTATGTTCCTCCCCCCCATCAGCTTGACGTCGTGGTAGTGGTAGAATGGTCTGTTGATCATTCTCGCTAGTTCCCTGTTTGCCCAAAATAGGGGACAACTACTGATTAGGTCAATATTAACAAGTTTAATTTAATATATAATACTCAGGGGAGTGTATATTATTAGACATACTGCAAGTGCCTCCCTCCACTCTGGGGTGTCAGGCAATATTGGCTTGTGCATGCTATCATCCCATCCAACACCACTTTTGTTGGCCACCAGTTTTATCTTTGCATAGTCTCTCCTGAGGTTCTTCCACCGAGTTTTTAACTGATCCAATGTACCCTCATTCCTCCCTATCTTGATATGCCAATCACGTAGCATCTCTGTAACGCCCGAGCCCACTGCCCTAGGCCCTAGTAGAGTTTCAGGAATGACGACTGGCCCCACAGACAGCCCTGGTTGTGTGATCCGCCGTTGGTGTCCTCACTTTGCGTCCCAGAATTACTCATGTCTTCAGTGAAACCAGTTGGACCGGTCGATTCTGAGATGACAAATGAATCAGATGCATCTAGGTCAACAACAACATCATCTTCAGATGCAACATCAGAAGGAGGCTATCTATCGGTTGAGGACATTGCATGATGGCCCCTAGCTATGTTCCTCCCCCCATCAGCTCGACGTCGTGGTAGTGGTAGAATGGTTTGTTGATCATTCTCGCTAGTTCCCTGTTTGCCTAAAATAGGGGACAACTACTGATTAGGTCAATATTAACAAGTTTAATTTAATATATAATACTCAGGGGAGTGTATATTATTAGACATACCGCAAGTGCCTCCCTCCACTTTGGGGTGCCAGGCAATATTGGCTTGTGCATGCTGTCATCCCATCCAACACCACTTTTATTGGCCACCAGTTTTATCTTTGCATAGTCTCTCCTGAGGTTCTTCCACCGAGTTTTTAACTGATCCAATGTACCCTCATTCCTCCCTATCTTGATATGCCAATCACATAGCGTCTCTGTAACGCCCGAGCCCACTGCCCTAGGCCCTAGTAGAGTTTCAGGAATGACGACTGGCCCCACAGACCACCACTAGCCTTAACTGCGCACTTTTTCCACACTGGCGCGCAAGCCATGATCAACTTCCCGACTGGTCACCCATCCTAGTACTACTCCAAGCTGAGCACGCTTAACTATGGAGTTCTTTAGAGATGGGCTCCCTGAAAAGGAGGTGCACCTTGGTGATATGGGTAGTCCAATCATTCATTTTAAGATCATGTTATTCGAGGCCTCAAATCCTGGGATGTTACAATCTCCCCCACTTAGACTCTTGACGTCCTCGTCAAGGCTCAACTATATGGCCTCATAATCTGACCCCATTTCAGTGCAGACCCACAATGGCCCATGGACACCCAGCTCCCGTCCACGGCTACCAGCGCAAGGGTGGCTCCATCTCGTCTCTACGGATAGCCCTTTCCAACTTGCCTGGACCGCACGGCTCAAGACTGGCATGCCACATGCCCATGTGGGCCCCACCTACTGGAGGGGTTATGGCTCTGATACCATTTGTAACGCCCGAGCCCACTGCCCTAGGCCCTAGTAGAGTTTCAGGAATGACGACTGGCCCCACAGACCACCACTAGCCTTAACTGTGCACTTTTTCCACACTGGCGTGCAAGCCATGATCAACTTCCCGACTGGTCACCCATCCTAGTACTACTCCAAGCTGAGCACGCTTAACTATGGAGTTCTTTAGAGATGGGCTCCCTGAAAAGGAGGTGCACCTTGGTGATATGGGTAGTCCAATCATTCCTTTTAAGATCATGTTATCCGAGGCCTCAAATCCTGGGATGTTACAGTCTCCCTCCACGCATCCCTAATAAATATTCCATCGACGCACCTACCCATGTCATACTGTCTCCTCAATGCCCCAACCAGAGCCTCATCCAACTCTTTCGACCATACAATACGGAACCTCGGGTCGGGTGCAACCATAGTACCAATAACACTGTGATATATCACTTTAGTCTGGGTGTTTAAATGAAACCGTTATATGAACCTCATATGAGACTACGCAGTTGAAAGCAATAACTTGTATTGAAGTAGGATAAGACAAGATCCATTAGCCGGACCAGACATAAGATCCAAAATTTGTACAACAAATTTGAAATTGTTGTTAAATTTGAAATGGTTGTAGCAAACACATCATCCAATATCTTCATTACAGGAAATCTACATAAATAGCAAGCATTCATCATGACATTCGCATTAAACGTATCCGTATTGCTCATGAGATATACCTGGTAAGCCGAATTGAAGGTTGAAGAGAGTTGCACGGCCAGCGATAGGGTCAGGGACGGTACATACAAGAAATTCAGAGCGAATATAGATTAGCTGAAATAGTTGGATTATTTGCAATATAATCAGTAGAATAATAATGGGTGTACATTTTGTCATATATGAAAATTAAAATCATTCATTCAAGCTAACATATATCACAAAGCATAATTGTTTCACAACAGAACTGGCATTTGAAGTATATATCCCTATACTAACATATATCACAAAATTCCTATACTAACTGGTAAAAAATTCCTAACCTCACAACACAACTGACATTTGGAGTATATATCCCTATACTAACTATATATCCCTATACTAACATATATCCCTACACTAACATATATCACAAAATTACACATACAAACTATAATTTCAATTGTATATATATTTTTATTATAAAGATGATCATGATTTTTTCTTGGAAATAGAGATGATACAATTCATGACATAACCTCCTAAATTTGACCCAAACCTGGTTGACAGAGACTCGACTAAATTTTCACATGTCTTTCAATATGTGGTAATGACCACATTTCAACAAGTTGTGTATGTGCTTATTGGTTCGAATTGTATGTTTGTTCCACCAGTCTGTCTATGTCCCAGGTGGCAGGATGAATGAAGTTTATGCAATTGACCACAAGTCCATCTTTCACAAATTAAAATATTTACAGGTACAATTACAGGTAAGAATTAGAAAATATTGACATATGTTTGCTATATAAATAGTGTGTACAACAGTAACATTGTAAAAATATTGATATATGTTTGCTATATCAATCACATAAAAATATTTGAGCTTAAGAGGATGTGTGTACAATAGTAACATTGTTCCTAGTTAGAAAAGGGCTATAATATGTGGGTAAGCTGAACATAAAGTAAAATAACAAAAACCATCACCTCATAAAGTCCATCTTTCACAAATTAAACATTTTTTTCTTTTATCTCTTTTTTGGATTGGATATGAACATTATCATCAGATATCTTCAGAAACATCACCTCATAAATAGGGAAAAAATTCTTGACACAAACATCATATTTTTATTACAAATATTGTTGCTGAAAACACAACGGTAGTTTGTCATTTGTTATGAAAAGGCCTTCTACATTTGCAATATTGCTCTTCCTCACAAGCCTTGTTGTACCAAGTAATCATAATTGATGTACGTATAATGCAGACAGCAGTTCAGTTTCTTTCTATATTTGCTACTCATATTTAGAGAAATGAAAGGACATGTTGATGTCATCTGTTTCTCGTGATGAAAACTGACTTCACTGAACAATTTGTATAGGAGGGAGGGTAAGGATTTATGTGGAGTGGCATTTTAGAATAAATCAACCAAGTTTTCTTACCATGATTTTGTTATGCACAACTACATTGAGTGTTACAAAAAAATATTTTCTTAAATGTGAGCCACATGTATGAGTTGTGTATGAGTTGTGCCAGATGACGTTCACATGAATTTTTACAATTCAGGAAGGATATGAATTAAATCTAGTGAATATGTGACATAGACAAGACATGGATTTTCTACTTAACATAGTGAATGATTATTTTCCAAATACGGAGATTCTAGTGGATAATTACAAATACAACACTGCAGACCTTGGCCAATCATGTAGACAGATTAACAGTGGCACACACATGGATCAGATTGGAATGCACACATCATTTTACAGACTCCAACCCCAGTTCTTATTCTTCTTTGATTGAAACTAAAAATATGTGTACTCCCTTAACTCCCTAACTAATAAAACATGTGACAAGGCCACCTTTGAAATTAAGTTCTATAGGTTGTGAATACTTGAGCTTTGAGGAAGATATGCTGAAGTGCATATAGAATGAAGAAGATCATTATAAATATAGTATATGATAAAATTAACGAGACTATGACATAGTCATTGGAATGGACTTTATGATTGAAATAAGTGAAAATAACGCATCCACCATTGTAGTGTTTGAGGTATCTTCAAACACAAATATAATGAGGTCATTATGTCTATCATTCTAGAGCCAAATTTAGTGTGACTCTTGGGGGGTTGATGGAAATGAAAGAAACCACATCAAGGATAGACCAAGTAGATGACTAGAAGAACCATCTTTCCATCTCAGAAACAAAACATGCATCATTGAGAATACATGAAATAAATGTGTTATGAATCATCAACCTTGCAAGTGTAGCATATGTAGACTACATATTGATGAATTTGTTAAAAGTAACCATTCATCTCATGACATGCATCGATATTGTGACAAGGTCAACAACAATAGGAACAAGATGCTAGAATAAGCACAAAAAGATCTGGCCTAGTGTGTTACAATGTGGTAGAATAATCACACAAAAAACTCCCTTACAAAATTAGACCTAGACAATGCATACAAATTTGTGTTGAGAATATTATTGAAAACCCCCATTTATTGGATGCTTGCCTCTTGTAATGTTGTTTATTGGTGACACATAAAAAATAATCAATAAATATATCAATGGTTGGAGTAAAGTGCCTTTGGCTAATGAATATGTATTGCAAAAAATAAAACTAGTGTTTTCCTTGTGGACAATGGTAAATTTTTTAGTTACAGTTGTTCTTTAGTATGTTATCAATAATATTTAACATTAGGACAACAGAAGAAAAGAGCACGATGGTCTCCTGTGTGCAGTACTTGGAGTGTCAACAATGTTACAAGAATAGAGAGTTCAAATACAAGGGGCATACATACAATAATTCATGTTTTCCTAGTAACTGACCAGCAAAACTGAGCCCTACTTGTTACTCGTGTACAATACAACAACAATATCATGGCGATAATACAATAGCCAGCAACCATGTGATTATACAACATCCCAATGACCCCTGTTACTCATGGACATAATACAACAACAATATTGTCCGAATCAAGTAAGCAGGCAACCAGAATAGGAGAAAACATGTGTTGTTGTTTGATAAGAACAAATACCTGCTCAGCCGAGATGACGAAAATAGGAGCACGGCCAGACATTGCCAGGGACGAAACATGTGACAAGAAATTGAGAGAGAAATACACATTAGTTTACTGATTAAATTATCTATCGTTACAACAGTAAAGATAGGAGGCTAGCAAACAGAAAGAAAGAAAAGGGTCGGCGGAGACAAACCTTGCAAGCAGGTCGGCGACTTCCCAGTAAAGGGGCTCGGCAGCGGCGGCGGAACAGAAAACTATGTGGAGGGTTCGAAGGTGAAAAGTGAGGAGATCGCTGATGAAGCGCAGAACTATATAGCAGTCGCGACAGTGCTTGCCCTTGCTAGGGTTTACTGTACGACTTGTACATAGTGAAATGGACCGCTTTGATGGGAGATGACAACTCAGGAGGATTCCTTGTCGGCGTGTAGACTGTCGGTGTAGCTCAGTGCTTGCAGACGAGCCACCACACCCATACATCCGTTTGATTGACCTGGTATTCCGCCTACTCCACTGGGTAGGGTTTGCCGTACGCCAGTCGCCTGCCATGGCTTTACCGCTGGAAATGATGGATCATCTTTAACTCATGGATAATAGTAATGGCGAGGTCATCTCGAGGTCTCGGGAGAGAAGAGAGCACAAACCACACAGCAGAAGATAGAACAGGTAAAGGGGAAAGGCGAAGAATGTCGGGATGGGTGTTGGGGTGAGGAGAGGATCAGATCGTGAAAACCGATTTGTGAACCGGAATCCCGTCCCTCGTGGGACTGGGAGAACCCGGGTTAGGGGGTTCCGTTATCCCATAACGGGGGTTTTTCAGGGTTGCAAACCAAACACAAATTAGCCTCAAATTAGCACTTGTTTGACAGGATTGGCACTAAAAGACAACACCAAACCGCGTTTCTTGTCCCGTGCCAAATGTAGGCTTAAACTCTTTCCCCTCACTTTCCGTCTCCTCCATTTACTCGTACCAAACAGGCAGTAAGGGAAGTGCCTGGCGGGAGGTACTGAGAAGAGTGCATGTCCTCTCAGTCATGACGGTCAGTCGACCCTCTAGTCTCACTCCCTCCCTATTCCCCCTCGAGCGGCGCCTTCTGTCATCTTCCTCCACTTCTTCAAGAACCCCATAACCAAACCCCCGCCATGGCGCTAGCCAAGCGCTACCACCACAAGCTCAGTAGCATTATCTCACCTGCAAGTTCTCGCAGGCGACTCCAACTGCGAACCTTGACGGAGGCGCTCCAGACGACGGTCAAAAGTAAGATCGCGATCAAGGAATCCAGCTTCTTTTCTTGATGCTAGGCCACACAATGCTCACCCATTGGGTTCCTCACGAATCACGATCAAGAATCTGGCTGAGAGGAGTTCCTGGCCGGAGGGAGGCGAGTGCATGTCATCCCAGTCAGGTCGGTCAGTCGACCCTCTTGTCTTCCTCGCTCCCAATGCTCCTTGAATGATCCCCTATCATCTTCCTCAACGGCTTCCTCTTCCTCCGCCTCCAGCCCACCCATCTATCTTCCACTTTGGTGGTCGCAAAGAACTATTGCCACCAAGCCCAACCACATTCGTCAACCGCCCCCTCGACTGCGAGGGATCAGTCGCGACACCCGGAAGAGAGCTCATGCGGCTACCCATAACTCATCGACGGCATCAGCAAATCAAAATGGTGGCGGAGCAAGAGGGACCTTCCTTGGAGCAATGTGCAGTCGCCAGCGGATGCCGAGGTTCATGCCTACGGCGTATCGGAGATCATGCTCCAGCAGACCCGCGTGGCGGTCGTCGTGGAATACTACAACCGGTGGATGGCACGATGGCCCACCATCACTGCCTCGCCGCCGCGTCCATCGAGGTAGGACATGGCGTCTAGTCCTTCCGTCTTAAATTAATGAATAATGTTATGGAGAGCCAAACTCAGACACACATTGGGACGAATTTCGATATTTAGCCGGTTAGAGAACAAAGTAAGGAGGGAGAAAAATTCCCTCCTCTACTTTGTTCTCTAGTGGGCGGGATTCCCTCCTCGACTTTGTTTTTTAAATACCAAAATTCGTCCTAATGTGTGTCTGGGAATGACCAGATCCCTAAATTAATAAGTGAAGGAGATGTTGCTTCCTTCAAATCGATTGTGACTACTACTGCCCGACATGCTTTTACTGATGGGCTGGCATGCGCCGCCGTTCCAGGCCGTTCCAGTTGTAGACGGGAATGCGATCAAGGTTATCGCCAGGCTGAAGGCCATATCGTCCAATCCCAAGGAATCGGATAATGTGCAAACCATCTGGTGACATCTGTTTTTTTTTTAGCAACTCTTGCGGACTCAGCACTTCAAATATATCAACATGTCACATCTGTTTTTTTTTAGCGTTGGTTTGCAGCAAATTCCATGTCCAATGTAGCTACTACAGATTCGTGTGCATATAGTATCTGATCGGTTCTTTGATGCCTCTGGTTAATAAATCCCATTTAAAAAAATATCTGCTTATATTTAACGGTTTCATCTCGTCTGAGTAGGATTTTTCTTATCTGACTAGGGTTCAAACCCAAACCAGTGCTTTGCGAATTTGCGAAAGTGGCCGTTTTAACCATTGAGTGGACTCAATTTCTCACCTTGTTCCAACTTTTTTTTGATTTACGAGAGAACCGCCCCCGTAGAAGCGCCACATTAGTGACCCCTTCCAACTTCAATTATGTGTTTTGTAGTTTTCTTGGTTTCTCGTTAAGGACATGGTTGTGACTAGGGTTGTAAACGGTGCGGGTACGGTGCGGGTATGGCCATACCCAGAACCATACTCTTTTATTTTTGCGGGTATGTGTACGGGTCTGGACCCGCATTACTCAATAGTCAGACTCGCACCATACTCAGAACCGCATAAAATGTGGATATGCGGTGCGGTTCTGCGGGTATACGGTTCTGCTGTGCAATCTGTTTTATAAAAGTCAAAACTGATTTTTGGACACACTTTTAGGTCTAAATAAATTAAAAATTATCCCACAAAATGTACAAGTTCAATGCAGTTCATAATTCTTCACGTAATCCCTACTAGTGTAATAAAAATCTGCTATTTTGTGAAGCAATAAACTGACTAGAACTATCCCAAAAAGTATAAATTTACTGCTGTTCAGAATTTTCAAAGTGTTGTCTCAAAAAATGTATAAGTTCACTGTATTTTTGGCTGCTAGAGTAACAAAAATCTGTTGTTGGTCAAGTAATAAATTTATTAAAATTGTCCCAAAAGTGCATAGATGTATTACTGTCCAGAATTTTCAACGTGGTGGCTGCTAGAGAAACACCAAACTGCTGATTTGGAGGCTTTTTGTGCTTACAAATCATTCAAGTGCCTATTTTAAACTCAAAACTCTACTAGAAAAATCATACTCATACACATATGTGGTTTAAGTACTAGAACATCCCAATGGAACAAAAGACACTAAGAGAAAGAGATCTGCCAACAATAGAATACAACTTTGCTAAATGATCAACTTGAGTCTTAAAGTCAAGTCAACACAACAAAAAACATTAGTTCTTCATGACCTATTGGCTTTTGCCAAGTTGCCAATATTCACAACACTCAAGTGGAGTTACACATTAGTTTTCTACAATCAAATGACAATGTCAAATGTGAGAAAATTAAAGAACATGATATGAAGTAGAAAATGAGTGGTCGTCCATCAAACTCGCCGCTCCATCAATCGTGAATCAAAGCAGCAAACATGGGTGACATCATAAGAAAGAGCATAAGCATCCTGCAAATAAAATGTAACCATTTATCAATATGTTATTATGGTCATGATATGCCAAAAATTTGCACTTAACAAAACAAGTATAAAGGCTATTAAGGTCATGAAATGTAAAAAAATTGCATTTAAAACTTACATACCAATCATTCCATATCTACGATCTCAACATCTCCAAGTTCTTGCTCATCTTCCAAATCATGTCTTGCAGAACCTAGTATTGAAACTCAACAATCTTGTCCTACAAAAGAATTATAAAATAAGAGTTTTTTTCGAAAGGCATTTGCAAAAAGTGGAAATATTTCTAATCTACATACCACGAATATTACTTCTTATCCAATCTTGGGCACATATGAGAGCTTCCACTGTGTTTGGCTTTAGAGAACTTCTATATTGATCAAGAACTCTTCCACCTGTGCTAAATGCCGCCTCAGATGCAACTGTGGAGACAGGAATAGCTAAAATATCTCGTGCCATTCTTGCAACAATTGGGTACTTTGCACAATTGTGCTTCCACCATTGTAAAATATCAAAATTGTCAACCAAACTATCTGCTCCCATGTGTTTAGGGTGGATAGCCTCTTCAAGATACAATTCTAAGTCATTCTTTGTTGGTTGTGTGACTTGTACCTTTTGTAGATGGTTATCAAATCTTCCTAAAATCTTCAACAAACCCCTACTACTAGGCTTTTGATGTCTTAATGTATCATTTAAGCTTCCAGACCTATCACTAGTGATATCAATGTATTCAAAGTTTGTTCCACCCATTTGCAATCTATACTCATTGTAAAGATCCACTAAACACCCTTTGATTTGATCAATTTTCTTCTGAGCAACATTACCACCATCATTATCATCACTATCATCATTGTCATTATCATAGATCTCTCTCAGATTATATTCCACACTTTTCATCTTAAGACGTGGATCAACAACTGCAGCAATAGACAGAATCATACAACTCACATCCCAATACTTTTTGAATTTAGACATCATTTCTTTCCCCATCTTGGAAATATAGGATACTTCACTATTACACAACTCTTTAAGATGAACATGAACATCACATATATTATTGAAATAATAGTTGGTAGATGGATATAAAGTTGAGGAAAAGATATTTGTGACATCATAAAATATTTCCAAACAATCACAAGTCATTTTAGCATTATTCCATTCAACATCATTTGGCAAATACTTATATGAATCATCTCTATCAGCAAATCTAATAAATGCATCTTTGAATTCGAAGGCATGTTTTAACATAAAAAAGTTGAGTTCCATCTAGTAGACACATCAAGAATCAATGCTTTTTTAGGAGCTTTCACTTGAGAAGCCACTTCTTTAAACAATTGTGAGCGCAAAATAGATCCTTTAACATATTTCACACTTTCACGAATCTTTGCAGTTACTGACTTTATGACATCAACCCCCTCTTGTGCAATCGGATTAAGAATGGTGCACAACAACTCACATGAACCAATTTCCCTTGTGCCATCAAACAACCCCTACTCGTAAGTTTTTTACTCAACTCCCTAACCATAGCATCATTTGTAGTATAATTGTCAACAACAAGGCACATAAATTTTCTATCCAAGTTCCATTGAAAAAGTCTATCAAGAATTTCTTTAGTAAGATTTTCAGCAGTGTGAGGAGCATCAATTTTAGAAAAATTCAATATCTTTTTATGCAACCTCCATTCATCATCAATGTAGTGCCCAGTAAGAGAAAAATATCCTTTATTTTGAATAGATGTCCACATGTCAGTTGTCATGGTTACACGTGAAGTTAACTTATCTAATACTTTATAAAGTTTATCTTTCTCATTCTCATAAATTGACACACAATCCTTCTTAATGGTGTTTCGTGACACAAATTTAAATTGTGGTTGAAGGTTTCTGACAAATTCCCTAAAAGAAAAATGTTCAACCATAGAAAATGGATACTCATGCAAAATTATAATCCGAGCAAGGTCATTTCTACTAACATCCTGATCAAACACAAAAAATTTCAAGTTGATGGTGCCATCATTCTTCTTCTCTCCTGCATTTAGAAACATTTGTCCAACAATTCCCATTAATTTTGTTGGATGTTGCTTCCTAACATGTTTATCTAAAGAGCTAGTACCATCTGTGGACCTATTCATCAAAACTGAGTCACAATAATTACATTTTTCCTTAGGTACTCCATTAATTGTCACTTTCACAAAATGCTTCCACACATCAGATGTAGATTGTCTACCCCTTTTCTTAGTTTGTCGACATTCATCAATTTTAGGTTCAAATTCTCTATTAAGATCAACATCGATCCTATCAGCACTCATTTGAGTGCTAGATGTCACATTATGTGTGGAATCAGTACCACTAGTGCCTCCTATTGCTTCTTGAGCATTGGACATGATAATACCTAACAAAAAAACATAATCTTAGTGTATTTTTAAGACAAGTTGTGCAACACACAGACAACAGAATGCATTACAGGGAATCAAATTTGATATACAAACATGGATAAGGACACAAAAACAGGCAATCAATGAATCACATTCCAATTTCTAGGAAACAAAAATAGAACTAATGACACAAACAACAAGAACATGGAAGCAACCAATAGGACAATGAATCAAAGATTAAATTTCAGTATCATACCTTTCTCCAGTATGTAGATCACCACACACGCAGGTAAGACCGATCTGTGGATTTCAAGAGTCGAGTCCATAATGTAGAATACAGCAGCAACAACAGAGGAAGAAATGTAGAATCTAGCAGCAAGTGACGAAGAAGATGCAGGAGAATCGAGCAGTTGCAGCAGTAGAGGAATCTGGAGCACGGCTGCCTGGAAGGTTGGGATTCAGTGTGCATCGGCGGCCTGAAGTAGGTGACAGTTGTGGTGTGCTGGTCTGGTCGGCGGCTGGTGGTCGCAGGCTCACAGCCCACTGGAGTGCTAGAAGATCTGGTCGGCCGGATTTGAGGGAGAGCCAAAGAGGGGTTGCCGGGTTCAATTTCTCCAGTAAGCTGAGACTCCCTTGCCGTTCCCGCTGGATCAGGTTGATTTCCACAGTAAGCTGAAGTGTAGCTGGATCTGGTTGTGTGCGATGGCCCAGCTGGCAGCGGCGCTGGCACTTCCTGCTGGGACTGGCGAAGCCGCGGAAGGCAGTCGAGTCGCGAGCGTCGGAGCGTGATGACGAGAAAGTCGTCTCCGGCTTGGAGATGAAGACAAGAAGAACAGAAGCTCGATCTCCGATCGAATGGTTGAGGTCGGGAGCAGTGATCGGTCGCCGGTCGGCAATGGCGGCTGCGGGCCTGTGGCTGGGAACTGGAAGTCGGGAACCCTAGTTCTCCATTTTCTGCTGGAGTAAGTAAGTCGTGACTGATGGACTGAGAGGAGAGAATCATGAACCGGTATGCGAGTAGTGTGATTGTGTGAAGAAAGAACGGCTGGAAGGCTATGAGTATGTGAAAGAAACATGGACCGTTAGATCATATTTGGGTAGTTTTTCAGCCATTAGATTATGACAAATATGCATATATATAATTATATTTATTTATATAGTAATACAGGTACACGGGTATAGCAGGTACGGGTATAGTTATACCCATTAGTGGATCTGCAATAATATGGGTATACGGGTATGCGGGTAAGTGGGTATGCGGGTCTAGAAATCTAGACCCTTGATGGGTTTTTTAAGGGTCTGAATTTGCGGGTCCGCGGGTCTACCCGTACCCATTTACAGCCCTAACAGTGAGGTCAACTCTTGTGACTGTCGGATACATAAGCTTGCCTACCAACCTTCTGAACTGGTGGTGATCAACATAAGGAGAGTTTTCATCATCCCAATCCATATTTGGGTCAAGAGGAGTGTTGGCCGGTTTACAACCAAGCATACTAGTTTCCTGTAAGAGATCAAGTACATATTTTTGTTGAGAAAGACACATCCCTATAGATGATCTGGATACCTCAATGTCTAAGAAATATCTCAACTTTTTGAGATCTTTAGTGACAAAGTACTTTTCTAAGTAGGTTTTAGTTGCATGTATGCCCAAGGTATCACTGCCAGATAAAATAATATCATCAACATAGACTATAAGAATGACTAGAATGGCCACTGTTCTGAATGATCTGAGTGGGAATGATGAAAGCCAAAAGTAACTAAGATCTGACTGAGTTTGTCGAACCAAGCACGCAGGCTCTATTTGAGACTATAGATGGCCTTGTTTAGCTTACAGACTTTTGAGGCAGACTCCCCCTGAGCAACAAAACCCAGTGGTTGCTCCATGTAAACCTCATCTTCTAGATCTCCATAAAGAAATGCATTTTTAACATCCAACTAAAACAGGGGCCAATCCTTGTTGACAACAATAAAATTCAGAATTTAAACAGAATTTAATCGTGCTACAGGAGAAAAAGTTTCAAAATAGTCGACACCATATGTTTGTATGTACCCTTTTGCCACAAGTTGATCTTTCATGCGCTCAATTGTTCCATCAGGTTGATACTTAATGGTGAAGACCCATCGACATCCAACAATAGTATAGAAAGGAGGGAAATCCACAAGTTCCCACGTCTTGCGATCACATAGTGCCTGCATTTCATGAATCATCACTTGTTTCCATGCAGGAATAAGGAGAGCTTCTACATCAGTCTTTCGAATAGTGACGTCAAAAATTGTAGAAGGGAAGCATGCAAAACTGTTATGCAGATTAGCAAAAGAGGAGAAATGACTGATAAGATGTTTGGTGTAGGAACAAACACCTTTGCGCTGACTGATAGGGAGGTGTAAGTCAGAAGTTAGCTCAGTGGTTGTATGATCATCCGCAGACGGAGGAATTTGTTTTGGAGGGGCCATGGAAGGAATGCTTGTCTAGGTCTGTCATTTGTACACTTGCAAAGGGTGACCTTCATGCTGGCTTGAAGAGGGTAAAACCTCAGCAACATCTGGCAGAGGTGTTGGTGCCAACATATCACTGGAGTGTATTGCCCATCATCATAGAAATAGGGCATATGCTAAAAAAAGATCACATCCACACTGACAAACTATTTCTTTAGAACAAGATCAAAGCAGTGATAACCTTTCTGGGTTCTTGAATATCCCAAAAAAATGCATTTAGTGGAGCGAGGATCAAGCTTTATCATGCTTGGGCCTAGATTTTTGACAAAATTGGTACACCCAAAAATACGAGGAGGAATAGAGAATAGTTGTGCATCAGGAAAGAAAATGGTGTAAGGTATGTTAGTGTGTAAAACAGAGGATGGCATGTGGTTTACAAGATAGCATGCTGTAGAAACTGCTTCAGGCCAGAACTGGTAAGGTACTTTATAATGAAGAAGTAGAGTGCAAGCAACCTCTAACAAGTGGTGATTTTTATGTTTAGCAATGTCATTCTGTTGTGGAGTATAGGGGCAAGTAGTTTGATGGATGGTGCGACGAACAGAACAAAAAGATGTGATAAATTTTTGCATAAAATCTAGAGCATTATATATACAAAAAATCTTAATGGGTTTGTTGAACTGGGTCTGTATTTTATAACAGAAGATACTAATGTTGTCCAAAATAGTATTGTGATCTTTTAGTAAAAAAAGCCAAGTAGAATGGGAATAATAATCAATAATAGTCAGAAAGTATTTAACACAAGAGTGACTAGGACCAGTTAATGGTCCCCAGATGTCTACATGAACAATATCAAAAAGTGCTATAGAACCAATTTCTTTTTTAGCGGGAAATATAGACCGCGTTTGTTTACCCAAAAGACAAAATGCACAAGAAAAAGTTTTTTAGATAATGCTAGAAAGAAATGTTTCAACTTTGTTGTAGAAGGATGACCAAGCCGGTAGTGCCACTGGAGTCATGTGACTGATGTAGACAGAAGAGAAGATGTTGCAGGTGGTCCATCCAAATCGTAGAGTCCATCTGGTCCTTCATGGCCCGAATCAATCCTCATTTTCGTGTGGATATCCTTCAAAACACAACCAGAAGGATCAAATTTAATAGAGCACTGAAGTTGTTTTATAGTTTTACTAATCGATAGTAAATTAATAGGAAATTGTGGTATGTATAAAATAGATTGGAGGTACAACTTTCTAGACAAGGGAATAGTACTGATGCTATGAACAGGAGTCTTAGAGCCATTTGTAATAGTGACCGATAGAATATTGGTGCTTTTTGTCAGAGCAAAAAAATAAGTGGATGTCGCTAGCCATATGGGCAGACGCACCAAAATCAATACACCATTTATTATTACCAGCAAAAGGAGAGGCAAGCATGGAGGAGGAACCAGTAGTATATGTAGAAGGTATCTGGGTCGTGTGCTCATGAAAAAACCTCTCAAACTCCGAGCAAAGCCATTCAGTAGACGGCAGAGCAGATGGTTGGTTGGATGCACCATCATTGGAGGTTTTTGTAGAAGCTTGATTTGCTCAGCCTGGTTTACCATGCTTGATCCAACACCTATCTTTGTTGTGATTATTTGGGCCACACCAGTTGCAGAACTGAGGGCTAGTAGCTTGACCTCGACCAGGAGTAGTAGAAGAACTGCATCCATCGGTAGGAGGTAGACGTTCTCCACGACTACGGTCTCGACCACGACCACGTCCAGAGTCAGTAGTGTGAACAACTAGAGTAGGATGCTCAATAGCAGGAGTGGAGGTCATCTATGGAAGTATTTGAACTCATTTTAGGATGTCATGAAGAGTAGATAGAGGGTCACTAGACAAAATTTGATCGACCCTGCCAGAGAAGGAAGCAAGAAGAGCAGCCAGAAATTGCACCAGTTGGAGTTCATTGCGCTGCTTTTGGGCTTCTTTGATGTTGACCGTCAAGGGATGGTAAATTTCGTACTCATTCTAGAGAGTAGAGCACTAGTTGTAGAAGTACTCTATAGAAGTGTCAGAAGAAAACTCCTTTTTAGCCAAGTTTTTGAAATTTTCAAAAACACGTTTAGGATTCTGTTGTTGAGAATAGACACAGGATAGATGGTCCCACATAGCCTTAGCATCATGAAAGCATAATAAGGATTGACTGAACCGTGGCTCGGTGCTATTAAGAAGCCATGACATAAAACCAGAGTCATCTTTATACCATTGTGCATAGGTTTTATTGCTCTTTTCATCTGCTAGCAACAGGTACAATAGGAGGATCAGTAGTGAGGTGTGAGCACCGGCCTTGTGCCTTGTCATATAGGATAAAGGACGCCAACCAATGATGATAGTTAGAGCCATCATGTTTGACATTGGTAACACACATAGAATGAGGTGGCTCAACAGAGGCCATGATGAGCAGAGATGGAGCAGTAATAAATTGGGTGGTGCAACAACAACAATCAGTACATAAGGAGCCCGCTATGGGGCAATAGAGAAGCACCAGAGATCTGATGCATCGGATCAGAAGAGACCCGCTATGGGCAGATATACTGATAAAGTAACATATGTCGTCATGAGGAAGATCAAGATTTTGTCATGAGGTGTAGGTAGATGAACCCAGAGAGCCAGAGAGACTCTCAATGAGCAAGAGCTATGGCTGTATGGAAAACTTCATGTATGTAAAGAGTGGAAGGAAGTAACAGATATTAGAGCAGAAGGATTAGGGTGAGGACAGGAGGTGGGGGCGGAGGCACTAGGAAGGTAGGGAGGGGTGGTGTGACAGCGACCGGGGGGGTTGTGTGTTGGTAGGTTGGGGGGGAGGTTGTGCGGCGGCGATGGGGGGGGGCTGTGCGGCGGCATTGGGTGGGGGTCGAGTGGGCGCTATGGTGGTGAGGTGGAGGGGGGGTTTTGGCAGCGGCGGGTTGGGGGCAGCACAGGGGGGGAGGAAAAGTCTAGGCATAAGCGCATGGTGGGAATTTGCAAAGAGCATGATTGGACCCTGCTCTTCATACCATATAGAAGGAATATGAATTATATATTCGATGTTCAAAAAGGTGTACAATATAGTCTGTTATAGGATGAGCGGCGGGGGGGTGTGCGACAGCGGAGGGAGGGGGGGCTATGGCGGCAGGCTGGGGGTGGGGGAGAAAAAATCTACGACATAAGGGAATGGTGGGAATTAGCAAAGAGGAGGATTGTAGCTTCTCTTGATACCGTATAGAAGGAATAGGAATTGTATATTCGATGATAAAAAAAGTGTACAATATAGTTTCTAATATAACAATAGAGAGGAGAGACTAAAGCATAGATGAGCAATATGGGATGACTAAACTACTAAAGTAAAAATATAAGTGAGGCACATGCCACTCAATAAAACACAACATATCTATATAGAGGAGATAGAGAATTGGGTATCGGGAGACATTAGAGAGAGCATATGAGGAGAGATACATGAGATGATATTCCAGGCTATCTTCAAGGAGCTTCATGCTCTTTAGCACATCTGTGTTACTGATGTCTTTGTGTCACGTCATTCCCACTTACATCACTTTACATTTCAGACAACATTGAAGGATATCACAGTTGCAAAATTGACACCAAGACTTTCGCATTTGTACCGCATTATGTACGTCAGGATGAGCTGTTGTAGATAATTTTGACCTCTAGTCCCTTTGGTGTTGATGACATTCCAGTTGATCATCCATGCTACATTCTCATGAGACAGGACAAGAGTTGTTGTGATAATTAAGACTTGTTGTTCCCTCAGAGTTAATGGTGTTCCAAATGATTGTTTCTTCATCTCCAAAGCTCATCATCTTCAAGCCTGTGTAAATTTTGTGTTTGTAAGGATTCGTCCAGAGTGATCTTCATCGACTACTTCATCATGTTTTCTTCGAGTTGCATCTGCTACTTCTACGTGTTGAGATGACACCTCAACACCTCAACCAACGTATTTGTGCCAAGTTATGCATGTTGGTGGTCATCTGTGCTAATTCCAGTTGGCTACACTTCTCAAAAAATTCAAAGACACCTCTATTGCTACATTGGTATTGCTCTACATTCGTGTAACATTATGTATATGGTATGTGTTGATGTGTGCGTATTACACTCCACATTCCTCTCCAGTGAAGATGGTGTAGTCATGGTACTTATGATTGTCTTCTTCAAATGTTCTTCATTCTAGATGCACTTCAAGAAAAAGACCATTTTCAAAGCTCGATCTTTTCCAACCTGTAGAATACATCTCAAAGACTCATCATCATATCTTTTTAGTTAGAAAGTATTGTAAAGGGGGAGTAATAATTTTTGTATGGGGAGTGACACTTCTATCTTTCATTTATCATTTATTTCTTATCGTTTAATCGAGTCATGTAACTCCAAGCTTGGACATGTGTTCACCCATGCTCCACCTTTAGGGGGAGGGTTAGAATATTATCATATTTGGTTAATAGGTTAATTAGTCTATCGTGTACATGTGACATTTGGGTTTAGTCCGCTTCCTTGTGCTTCCTTGTATATATAGGGCAAGGGTGTACATATCAATATACAATGAATACACTTCTTAACAACAATCATGCAAACACATTCATCGATATAAGCTGATATCACATGATATTTAATTGAGGACAACATTATAGGAGACTACATGGTTTGGGTGTTAGAGGTTTAATGTTAGGGTTATGGATTAGTGGTTGGAGTTTAGTTAAGTTTTAAATAGGATTTAGGGGTTTTGTATTGCATGTAGGGGTTATTAGGTTAGACGTCAAGGCACCCAACTTGTGGCGCCTTGACAAGTATAATATGTATACATATGCCATTGATTCCTTATATATGTGCATGATTTTACATTTATATAATGCACATTCTACAAATTATATATGTTGTTCTATAAGCTCTATATATTATTTTATGAGTATATGTGGAAGATAGATTATAAAACATATGTTACACATTCTCTTGCATATCATAGGATTCCTAAATATTCATAATAATAATAAAATGTGCCCTTATAAAGATCAAGAACATAAGAAATTTGTCTGTGCTATGCAAGGGCTAGTTCCTTATAGGGCATTACTTGCAATCCAAACTATTATAACCACTTTTGCACATAGTAGGAATCATGGATACCATAATTTACATTTAATAGAATGTATCCTTGTAAATGTATTAGGTGAGGATTCACTAAAATACTATATGTTCATATCTAATCATTCTCTTTCATCAAAATTATAATTATGCATCATGAATTCCCTTTTTATTTTATAAACTCAACTCTTAACTAGCTTCTCTTTTCTAAAAAAAACATCTAATCCACTCAGTAATGGTTGAAGAAGGATCTTAATCGTGTATCTTGATACATGTAGGAATAAATAACAATAATTATTTCAAATGTGCACCAGGGTTGTTAATAAATTTTTGAATTTTACTACCTCTCCACACATTTGATTTTCCAAAGCTTCCTTTTGACCAGTGAGTGGACTCAATTTCTCAATTTTCTTATTCCATCTTCAATATGTGATTTTTGTAGTTTTCCTTGTTTCTTGTTAAATACTTGGCGGGGAGTTCCCATTCTGTCTCTTTGTTGTTCTTTCTCCTATAGCTAATGGATTAACCAAAATAGCCATGGGATATGGATGGCTATTTTCTGGGTAATAGAATAACCATTACATATAGTTATGAAAGGAATATATGTATGGTAATTGTAGATTATATGCAAATTCTAAAGGATGTAGATTGGAATAAGAAATTTACAACCTGATGTCTCTTTTTGTTCCTCTTAGGCTATATGTGGTCATTAACACTATTTGTTTAAGTCTGTACATGATTTTGTTTATTAATGTGTGCTTAATGCCTTTGAGATGATTTAAAACCTTATTTTCTCTAAAGGATGTAGATTGGAATATGAAATTTACAACCCGATGTCTTTTTTTGGGCCTCTTAGGCTATTTGTGGTCGTTAAATTTATTTGTTTAAGTCCTTCGACATATACTATTTTTACTTATTTTTGCTTAATGCCTTTGAGATGATTTAAAACCTTATTTTTTCTGCTTTATGTTTTGCAATGCAAAACACCCTACTTAGCTCTACAAATGCCTCTCTGCTATATCATAGGATTCTTAAATATTTATCTTAGTAAAAAAAATATATGTATATAAGCCTTATAATGTGGAATATAACCTAAATTAAATTATTGGCAGGCTATGCTGCAACAACTATGTTTATTTTAATTCTTTGTAGAGCATTGATTTCCACAAAAACTTCCACAACTACAAGTAGTGCATTTTTAATATTATAACCCTAAATAATTGTATTGACAATATAGTTTTAGACATCATTTTAGCCTTATATGAAGATATATTATAGAATGTATATAACTCTATGTATAACAAACAAACAAACATATCTAGTAGGCGTAGTAGTCACAATGACTATGGAACATGTTTATATATAGTGGTTAATCACATGAATTATCTTATGTTGTGTGATTTGACTAATCAAAATAGTTTCATTTTATAAAGTACCAATATAACACGATCTTTAAGTTTTGCAAATATTTGTAGCATGATAGAGTTATTTTAGAGGTGAGATCCATCATTTTACCCCTAATTTACCTTTCTTTTTGTTTGTTAGTCTCTTTTCTCTTTCTATACCTCTTGCAATCCAGCCCATTTTGCTTCACCACGTATGGCGCCTTAGTTGGTGTAGGTGATAGTGTGTATTAGCATATATGGTGTACTAAGTGATGTAGGTGGTAGTGGTATTGGGTGTGGAGTGAGTGCTTAGTGGTTACTGTTTGAAGGAATGTTATTGTGGGCTTGGGGATAGTAGTTGGCATAGCTATAATAACTGATGTTGTCTAGGTGTGAGGATTTTGCCATGAATATGCGGTAAAGGAGATGGATAAACTCCTTCCACTCTTGAAGACAAAGTGATACATATGAAGTAGTTTCTCAAAGTAGTTGGTTAGACAGAACTTGTCCTTGACTTTTGCAAACATGGGATATCATTTGAGGCCCTCACATGTAGGGAAAGGATCATGTAAAGGATGATCTTCCAACTCCTCGTTTGGAGATCTAATGCTTTCACACATGTTTGAGGCATGTGGACCCAATTTATGACTTTTTGTGACTGAACAATTCTATACATCTTCTTGGGCTCACTCATCTAGGGTAAGGAAAGCCATGAACTTTCTTGGTGTCTTATGCCTTGACGAAAGCATGATGATCCCTAAACATGTACACCTGAAAGCAATAATGGCCACTTTTCCATGGTTGGCATACCCAAAGAGGAAACTTGACATGTGCATCTCCTCTGCAAGGGATTATGAGCTTTTAAGTAATTGTTCCTGAGTAAGTGATACACATCCGTAAATATTCTAAAAACAAGGTCCATTCCAACCAAGGGATACATTATGTATAAGCACATGAAGCAAGAATCTTAGGGGATCATGTGCAGTTGCATGTTGAGATTCTGGTATTGATTGAACATGTATTACTTTTAGGTACGACATGCAAAGTAAACCCCTTGATCCACTTACTATATGGACACAATGTATGTGTCTTCGATTCTTGTGATGGAGCAATCTCCATTGCCAAATTTGGAGCTTGAACAACGTACAAGGCAACCTTGTGCATTCTTTGGTTCACGTACATATATTAGAGTATCCATGTAGGATGCATAGAGAGTGAGGTAGGGTAGTAAAGAGAAAGAAAGAGACAATAATGGGGAAAATGAGAGAAAAAAATAACGATTACATCAGGATGTCACCTTTGAATTAGCTCAATCATGTTACTTATAATAAATACACTATTTATCTTGTAGGATAAAGAGACGGAAACTAAAATGCAAATGAGCCTAGGCTCATCAAGGTATACAATGCCTTGTCGTCCTAACAAATCATGTTTATGCTCATGATCTTGTTCGTGTTGGACTAATTTAGGTGCACACCTTGGAAAGGTGGCCACCGAAGCGTTGAATCCTATTCCACCTTTAAATAAATGTAGTTGTACCCAATGTAGACTAAGGGTTCACTTTTGTCTAGGTGTTGTGGAAACACAAGGGTGTGCTTCTCGGCCTATACTAGTACCAATTTGCATATTCATAATGTTTTATTAATGATTTGCCGCTCAATTTGGGGATTTATTGAAAAAACCTAATTTGTGTATCATGTAGAATAGGCTTAAATAAGAAAATTAAAGCACCATGGTTGCATCCAAACAAGTATGGTTCATGTAACAAACATCAACTTTGGCACATAATCTTTTTTCTTCTAAATATTAATCTATTTCATATTTTATTAATTTATAAAGTAAATATAAATACAATTTATAATATTTATTGATTAAATTTTCTTGTTAATGTGATTTTATTGATGTTAAATATCCTAAGGCATTAATAGACACACATACATAAGTTATCCTTAGTGTCTAATTTTAAATTAAGAAAATATTTTCAGATTGAAACATATAAAATAAGTTCTAAACTAAAAAAATGTGTGATTGATTCTATAGTACTCATGCTTAATATGTATTTATGGTATATCATAACTGCATTGCATTCCCTAATATTTGTTATCCAATGTATTAAATATAGTGCAATTTATGGTTTATGTTTTTCTAATTTTAGTTAGGACAACATGTCTTCTAATGATGGTTTATTTGGCAATGAGGGTGGGAGGAAACTAATCACACCAAAAGATAATATTTTTTCTTGGAAACGCTACATTACTGTTCTTATGGCAAATGAAATGGTTGGTTTTTGAGTCAATATCACCTGCAAACCGTTAACACCAAGTAAATTATGTCGGGGGATGCCCTACACTTTCAATATGTCATACTATAAAAAAAATTAATGCATACACACATGTACTCAAAAATTATAAAATTTCACCACTCAACTCCTTCATTTGGTCATGGAAAACTCTCATCGTAATTACTCCTCAAATCTAAAGGGGAAATTTCCAGTTTCGACTGTGGATCACAGAGGGACAGAGATGTCAGGGGTTGGTAATCTATTGTATTCAGGTTGCTAAAATTGGCCTGGAGGTAGATGACAGTTTCCTAGCCATTTGATCCCGATCAAACAGCCACTAGGGCACGCGAAAGCTAAAGGGGCCGAGTTTTATTCTTTTTTATTGATAAATCGTAATATTTAATATATATATATATATATATATATATCTCCATAATCCTTCTCACTTTTTGAAAACTAGTAAATTCTTTATCTCTCTCTCCTTTAATCCTTTTAATCCCAAATTTTAAAGGGAAGTTTCTAGAACTTATATCTAGGTGTGGGTCAGATTTGAGACTAAAATACACACCTTAAAAGTATTTTTCTTAAGTCTCCAAGTCTCCCTCTTTATTCCAATTAATTCTTTTCTTTTCCAAACTTGCCTAGATTCTCTATTTTGATATCTTTTCTGTTACGACCCCACCTCCCGGTAACCCTCAATTAAGGGAGATCGAAAGGACAGAGCCGTTAACCAATAACTCGGATCAAGGTTCGACAAATAATCATTAACAATTATTAAATTCTACCAACTATACTGAAATATGGAGAAAAATAAAAACTTTTGCATACCTCTTAAAACTGGGATTTCAAAACTTCTATCCACATAGATACTAATCTATGTAATCCTCCTTTGCACTTTAATTCTCATTAAGTACCACATATGCCACTTTACTGTTTGTTCTTTTCATTGTACCTAAAACGCCGACAAACAAAACATCGGTCAGCCGAAGCTGGTATGTGGGGAAAACAATAATCATGCAACTATAATAACAATGTAATCATGCAATTAATCATTTAACAGTCAAGATTACATTTTAAGCCATACAACTCAATCCATACATATCCCCAACTCTGTGTTGTCCCTACAGTGGACTTATATAATACCTCTATAAAGGTGGAGTCGCATGGCACTACTCGAGGTAGCCCAATATCTAACTCAATGTGACTTGATGGTCCTACCTCAATGGTAGCCATGTACTAAGTCATCCATAGACCTGATGGACCTACCCATAAGGTAGCCATGTACTAGGTCTTCCTCTGACCTGATGGACCTACCCATAGGTAGCCATGTACTAGGTCAACTATACTGCCACAGAGAGAACCATGATCTGAGCTTGTAGGCATATATCCTTTGTGATAGTCATAGCCACATTATAGTTTGCATGAACAAAATTCATCCAACAGTTTATTTAAAGCAATTGGTAAAACATTCGGGAATCGCCGTGAAACTAGAACGGTTATTCATAAGCGTAACCACATACCTGTATTGCAGATTCAGATACAGAATTAATCAGAACATAGAAATCCCACTCAAGCAACCAATCATGCACAGAATCCTGAAATAAATATACCAATTTCCTTTTATTAATATTTTTTCAATATCATCATCATCCTTAGGATTTCTATTCCAATTTTAGGGTTTCCTTGGGAATTAGGGTTTTGTTTTTCAATAAGGGTTTCCCTTCATCTTTTACCATATTAAACCCTAATTTTATGCCATTACTCATAAACCCTAATTATCTCATCTATTCTTCAATATTAAGGTTATCTTAACAACATATACCCTATTTCCATATTAAAGGCATATTAATCATCAATTAAGCTTCTTTTTCGTTAAAGCTACTATTTTTATCCTTTTTATCCATGACAAGATCATTATGCTCATTTATCATCAATTCATAGTTCATTATGGTCTAACTCACATATGAACTCTATTTGTCATTAATTCTTCCTTTATTCAATAGAAAAACCCTAATTACTACATTAAGGTTATTTATCCAAAATTAGGGACTTTTATCCTTGAAATAGCTTTGAATTTTCATATCTTAGCTTTATTCACAGTTTTGAATAATTAAAGCCATCCAGAATCACATTTACTAATATTAGGGTTTCAAGGCCCATTAAAGCACATCTTTGCAAATGAATCTCTAAATTAAATTAATTACATGCAAAGTTCATCCTTTTTCGATCTTAATGTTCCTTTTTATCATTAACAGGTTAATATCAACTTTAATCATCCATTAAACCCTACTAAACACATTAATCATTTCAAAATAGGGTTTCTTAATTATTAAAGCATTAAAGTTGATAATTTACACTACTTTTCAAATAGCAAGAGGAATTGGCTTCTAAATATATTTTTAATAGATTCCTAACATTTTTCTGAATAAATTCCAAATATTACATGTTTTCATCAGGGGTACAGATAATGTGTACAAATTATTGTGAAATTACCTTTAATCGACCAATCAAAAACTGACACGTCATCTATTTTTTTTCCTTCTACTCTTCTCCCATCTCGCGGGTCTTCCTTCGGATCCATTTAACCGGATACCCGGTCCGGTCCTCGTCTTCTTCTTCACGGAACCTAGCATGACGCTGCTCTGTTTTTGCGGCAGAACAGGGGTCTGTTGCCTCCTCCTCGACGGTGCCCTCTCCGGCCCAACTTATTGGTTTGCGAGGCTGCCCATGATAGGAAACAACCACCCTTCCCACGCGCCCTGATCCTCCCAGCCTGTACTGATCCCTACCTCGGCTGGCAGTGGTAGGAGCGACAACACAAGGATGTCGCCCTTCAACCTTCTTGGCAGCATGACACATAGGGAAAGGAGGGAGACAATACGCTTCGGCCCTCACGCCCTTTGGGGTGTTGGTTCCAAACTCGTGGGACTATCTGGGGTCTTTTATAGACATGCATCCAAGGAATCCCTCAAGCCATGGAGTCTGCTACTCCACACAAAATAGGGAGAGTCCCTGATCCCCATCGGAAGACAGACTTCTTGGGATGCCTGGGTCCAGTTTCTCACCCTGAATATAATGGAGAAAACTCCAGATTTGCTCAAGGATCGGGTGTAAAGAAAATCGATCATGAAAATTTCCATTTACAGTTCCCCCTTTCCCAATCTAACTCGAAAAGCAGCTACCGCTGGATCCTTGATCCAACGGCTATCAAGCCTCGTATTAGAACATAAATTGTGACATTTAAAGTTATCCTTTACACTTTAGGAAACTTAAAAAATTCATATCTCTCAAACCATTTATCCTTTTGATTCCAAATTTTAAAGGAAAGTCCTTGATGACTCTAGCCACTTGCATGCCAAGTTTGGGACTCAAAATCGAAATTATGAATGACTTTTCTTCATATACAAGTTATCTCATAATAAAGCATATTTTCTCTCTCTTAATCTTTTATTTTCTTTATTTTGATTCCTTTTAACATTAGGAATCCTTTTGATACGAAAATCCACCAAGGATAACTTAATTATACCTCTTTCCACTTATTTTCCACATGTTATCATTGTTTTCAATTTCTTTCTTGATAAAGAAATATTTAATTGATCTTTTCTTTTCTTATTGCTTTCTTTTTGCAACTTTGGACTCCTTGGAACCCAAGGAACCCAAGAGGCACGAAATCCCTCTTTGGATTTGCCTTCTTGAGGTTTCCACACTTTTCTTTTCTCAAAAATTCAATTATTCATTTACTAATTGAATTTTCTTGTTAATTGGGCCCAATAGCCAATAAAGCCCACAACACAATCATCAAGGCTATTGTAAACGAAATCCACTCATTTGAAGCAAATTATATCATTATTTGTTCAAATATCTTTAATGTGAGAAATTACATTCCTCACCCAATGAACCCAAAAAAATTGGGGTTGTAACATCCTTCCCCTCTTATAGGAATTTTGTCCTCAAAATTTTTATCAAGCAAACAAACAATTCAGGATAATACTTTTCCATGTCCATCATTGGCCCCTATGTGGCTTTACCGTACACATGGTGCTTCCAAAGAACCTCTATCATCACATATTCTTTTCTCTGAGTTCTTTCATCCTGGCGTCTATAAACTGCATAGGTGACTCAGGTCATTTCAGCCTCCCTTGGGGCTCACTAGGTTCATTTCTCAGCACATGGTCGGGTACCTCACATAGTGCTCTAAATTGGACACCTGGAACTCATCACACATTACTTTATCCTGAGGGGTAAGGTTATCCATAACATTCTCCACCAATCCATCTCAAATGGACCCATGTATCGGGGACTCAGATCTCTTAGCTATAACTTAGAGGGGTCGGATTTTCATGTCACATATTCTCCCACAGTGAACTGCATGTCAGTCTACTTTGCATCTGCTCACGACTCTTATCGTCTCTAGGCTCCTTTCAGCCATTGCACGATCAAAGTGACTTCATCTACATACACGGTGGTCCTTTTCTAACCATCACGTGGTCTTTCACCAACATCACCTTATTGAAGTGGTGACCGACACAACCTCTCTTATAGAGCTTCTTTGAATCCCGATATTGGCTATGGTGGTTAACTTCACATCTTGCATAGGACAAGAACTGTCTCTAGCTACCACCCCGAATGAGCACATATGCTCTCATCAGACCCTTTAGTCTGGATCATACTAACCATTAGCTAGGGGTGATAAACTGTACTAACATCAAGTTCTTCATGTACCTACTTCCACCCTATGGAAGTGAGCCTTTAGGTCAAACTCAAGAACTTTTGAACTCACATCATGGTGTAGTTGAACCATCTCCTCTCTTAAGTAGTTCTACCGAATCTGCCTCGTGACAGTACTCTTCCATCCTCATGTCATCTAGGTAAGGTGATCTACCATAACCCATATTGGATCTCGACCTTCCTTGGTCTAGTGGAGACTCACAACATCCATAGTGATGAACTCTCATCCCCCCTCGGAAACATCTTTATACTTTATATCCATGCACGGGGTTACTGGTGTTCGTCCTTCACCTCCAGGCTTGCATGGCCACATGCAACATGTATCAGGCATCCAAAGATCTACCATCACTTACTATCTTTGTAGTTTCAAAGTGTATGGTGTTTATGATTTCATGTATGTCATGATTCCTCAAGGCCAATTCTTCGGAAGCCCTAAACCACTCTCATCAGGGTTTTATCACTTTCCTTTCTAAAGAAAAACATATGAGGTTCTACAACCATCCTTTTTTTTGCATCAAGGCCTAGTCTGGCTGACCAATCCACCGCTAACTTGACCAATCATTATCGTTACGTCTTCTTTCCAAACTTATCTCTTTTTCTCAACTTAAGGTTAGCCTAACAACCTCAACTTCTTCTATCTTCCGGCTAGGCACTTTATCTCAACCAGGGCATTCATTACCACTTCACATCCTTAGGTATTAGGTAACATTGAAGACATACACTTCCATGTATTTCACTTATCATATTAACTATTAACTCTAAGTCTATCTTCATTGAGAACACTTTTGAGCTCATTTTCTTGGTAATCAAACTCAACCTTGTATGACTTCATATCTCATGATAACATCATCCTCATAAGGTGACTACCTCATTCCTCTTAGTGTTAGTAAACCATCCATGTATCATTCACTTTACCAGGGTAGGTTATCTTCTCTATCCCCATTTCTCGTGGCAACGTTCCAACCTACATCATCTCTTATCCTTGGTGTATGGCATGCGTAATGTCCTATCTCTCACCCCCATAACAAGAGGAAATAAGCATTTGGCTGCAGTCCAAATACAGAGTTCTTCCTGTTCCAAGAGTAGAGATGGTACATCCCACCTTGCCAATACACCTTTACATCTAAGTTGCAACGTGCCACATATGTCTCTACATCACACACATCATGATATCAAAGTTACCTCCATGGAAAACTAGTTTTGAACCTAATGAGGTTTATATCCTTGGTCATCTCCTCTAGGTCTATAGGGTGCTGACACTTTTGGGGTCATCCTTCTTCCCTTATGCATCCAGAGAGTGCCCTACTCATCTGCCCTTTGGGTCCCATGAGTTCATGAAGGTGATCAATCTCCTAACCCATGACCCTCAGACAATGATAGTTGTTACCTCCCGACCCTATGGTCATGTGCAACTAGGGAATTTGGCAACCCCTACTTCCATCGGTCTTACCCACACCTGACCCTAGGATAGACTTAGGATTCTCTTATAGTACATGTTCAACTTAGAACCTTACCCAAGCCTTCATCATCTCTCTTTGTATACATGGGATGACATTCATCCTCTCATAAGGGTCATGGTGACCTGCCTATCTTGGTCAGGCTCTTTACCGGTTACCTCCATGGCAACACATCCACATGCACTTAGAGAGGGATATCTATGGGTCTACAGGTTCATCTCATTCCATGTACTTTTCACTTAGCTTCTCACGATTCTATGAGACCTCTTTAGGTTACTTAAACCAACAAAACTGGTAAACACCCCACCAAAGGGTCCCTTCTCCCAGGATGGGAGGAAAACTTCAGCTCGATAACACATGTCTCAAACGTCCTTATGCCTCAGGTTTACATCCACCTGAGCATGCTTAACCCTAGTAAGCTACTAAGGAACAAGCCGACCACCTACTGAACCATGCTAGGTCATACTTGTCCTCTTTCCTCGATGCTGGATCAAGATCATACTTTCCTTTATCATCAACCTAGTTGGGAGGGGTTCATCAAACATGCCTTAAACTTAAGGGGATTCCCTTTTCCTCTTAACATAGGTAGTATCATGCTCACATCTATGGAAACTCAACTCTCATCATGAGCATTAGGTACACCACTTCCCCTCTTAGGCCTAGGAACCCTATGTTCACTTCTAGGTGTCCAACTACATGCTCAATCTCTTAACCATGAATCAAGCATGTCCAAGTTATGTCATGTACTTCCATGATCCTTCTACTCGAGCAACACTTCGGAGTTGAGTCCTCCTCTAGGACAACCAAATAGGTATAAAGCCTCACAACTGGTTACTTAAACCTCCTCAGGGTTTAAAGCACTCTTTATCTCATCCAGCAGATAATCACTTATACCATAGGTGCTAGAAGCATCCACTATCCTCCACTATCATCCACTTAGGTCGCATCATCCTCATCTCCCCATTGTTCATCATATCTCGGGGTCTAGGTTTACGCCCTTCTTGCTTGGTTTCCCACTCTCTCTCTAACCCTACAACCAACCTCACATTAGAGGTCCTTTTTTCATGAAGGGTCGACCTCAAAAGCATGCCCATACCTGGATGAAGCCTATGTTCAACTTATGTTTTGCTCAAGATTATCCATAACCCCTTATGCTTATCTCAGAAGCCATCCATTATGATTCCTTTTCCAGGGTTTCATCCTACTATCAACACTACTAACGTACTCTGGGTGCAAGCTACCCTACTTGCACAAACCCATATGGTTCTATAAGTTCTCCTCTAACCTCATCCACGAAGGAGCTATCCTTCGCTGTGGCATGCATGACCCTCTCTAGGGTTGGGTCGCCAAAGGTACTAGGTCATCTACCCTCTTATGGAATTCCAAAGGTGTGACCCACCAAACACTCGGTCAACCATGACATCTAACTCATCATGTCATCTCTCTCTCTAACCTTCCCTTAGGGTTAGGGTTAACATCATCCTCAAAGGATGTGCTAGGTCTCTACTTCTAATGGAGGTCTCTACCTCCAAGACTAACTCTCTCTATTCATCCTCCTACCAAGGAGGTCTATCCTCAGGTCTCTCCTGAGGGCAATGACAACTCGTGTCATACGACCTAAGAATGTATCTATTCCTTTACGCTTACTCTATTAAGCTTATGTCCATGACATCTTGTTTACATGCTTTTTTATTAATTTGGTGGAGGATTACTTAATCCTTATCAACCTTACCCATACCTCAAGAGGGTGAGGAGAAGAGAGAGGAAACCCTAATCCTTAAGGTCCTTAACAGAATTAGAGTTGAGAAGGGATGAACAAGATGAGAGAGTCCTAAAGGTATCTTATTTCGATTCATACCCTAAGACTTTGGCCAGGCAGTCACACAGATCCGGGAGTCCTCGTATTCTGACTAGCGGTGCGGAGGAAAATATTGCCAGCCCCCGGACATGATCCTTTTCTAGACACCTCAATATTTCGGATAATCCTCTAATAACTCCCTTGGGTTCTACAGAATTTGTAACATTTAATAATTATTAAAGATTAATTGAGGAACCTATGCTCTGATACCAATTGTTACGACCTCGCCTCCCGGTAACCCCCAATTAAGGGAGATCGAAAGGACAGAGCCGTTAACCAATAACCTGGATCAAGGTTCGACAAATAATCATTAACAATTATTAAATTCTACCAACTATACTGAAATATGGAGAAAAATAAAAACTTTTGCATACCTCTTAAAACTGGGATTTCAAAACTTCTATCCACACATATACTAATCTATCTAATCCTCCTTTGCACTTTAATTCTCATTTAGTACCACATATGCCTCTTTACTATTTGTTCTTTTCATTGTACCTAAAATGCCGATAAACAAAACGTCGGTCAGCCGAAGCTGGTATGTGGGGAAAACAATAATCATGCAACTATAATAACAATGTAATCATGCAATTAATCATTTAACAATCAAGATTACATTTTAAGCCATACAACTCAATCCATACATATCCCCAAATCTGTGTTGTCCCTACAGTGGACTTATATAATACCTCTATAAAGGTAGAGTCGCATGGCACTACTCGAGGTAGCCCAATATCTAACTCAATGTGACTTGATGGTCCTACCTCAATGGTAGCCATGTACTAAGTCATCCATAGACCTGATGGACCTACCCAATAGGTAGCCATGTACTAGGTCTTCCTCTGACCTGATGGACCTACCCATAGGCAACCATGTACTAGGTCAACTATACTGCCATAGAGAGAACCAGGATCTGAGCTTGTAGGCATATATCCTTTGTGATAGTCACAACCACATTATAGTTTGCATGAACTAAATTCATCCAATAGTTTATTTAAAGCAATCGGTAAAACATTCGGGAATCGCCGTGAAACTAGAACGGTTATTCATAAGCATAACCACATACATGTATTGCAGATTCAGATACAGAATTAATCAGAACATAGAAATCCCAATCAAGCAACCAATCATGCACATAATGCTGAAATAAATATACCAATTTCCTTTTATTAAAAATTTTTCAATATCATCATCATCCTTAGTATTTCTATTCCAATTTTAGGGTTTCCTTGGGAATTAGGGTTTCGTTTTTCAATTAGGGTTTCCCTTCATATTTTACCATATTAAACCCTAACTTTATGCCATTACTCATAAACCCTAATTATCTCATCTATTCTTCAATATTAAGGTTATCTTAACAACATATACCCTATTTCCATATTAAAGGCACATTAATCATCAATTAAGCTTCTTTTTCTTTAAAGCTACTATTTTTATCCTTTTTATCCATGACAAGATTATTATGCTCATTTATCATCAATTCATAGTTTATTATGGTCTAACTCACATATGAACTCTATTTGTCATTAATTCTTCCTTTATTCATTAGAAAAACCCTAATTACTACATTAAGGTTATTTATCCAAAATTAGGGACTTTTATCCTTGAAATAGCTTTGAATTGTCATATCTTAGCTTTGTTCACAGTTTTGAATAATTAAAGCCATCAAGAATCACATTTACTAATATTAGGGTTTCAAAGCCCATTAAAGCACATCTTTGCACATGAATCTCTAAATTAAATTAATTACATGCAAAGTTCATTTTTTTTCGATCTTAATGTTCCTTTTTATCATTAACAGGTTAATATCAACTTTAATCATCCATTAAACCCTACTAAACACATTAATCATTTCAAAATAGGGTTTCTTAATCATTAAAGCATTAAAGTTGATAATTTACACTACTTTTCGAATAGAAAGAGGAATTGGCTTCTAAATATATTTTTAATAGATTCTTCACATTTTTCTAAATAAATTCCATATATTACATGTTTTCATTGGGGCTATAGATAATTTGTACAAATTATTGTGAAATTACCTTTAATCGACCAATCGGAAACTGACACGTCATCTATTTTTTTTCCTTCTATTCTTCTCCCATCTAACGGGTCTTCCTTCGGATCCATTTAACCGGATACCCGGTCCGGCCCCCGTCTTCTTCTTCGCGGAACCTAGCATGACTCTTCTCTGTTTTTGCGGCAGAACAGGGGTCCGCTGCCTCCTCCTTGACGGCGCCCTCTCCGACCCAACTTATTGGTTCACGAGGCTGCCCATGATAGGAAACAACCACCCTTCCCACGCGCCCTGATCCTCCCAGCCTATACTGATCCCTACCTCGGCTGGCAGTGGTAGGAGCGACAACACAGGGATGTCGCCCTTCAACCTTCTTGGCAGCAGGACACATAGGGAAAGGAGGGAGACAATACGCTTCATCCCTCACGCCCTTTGGGGTGTTGTTTCCAAACTCGTGGGACTATCTGGGGTCTTTTATAGACATGTATCCAAGGAATCCCTCAAGCCATGGAGTCTTCTCCTCCACGCAAAATAGGGAGAGTCCCCGATCCCCATCGAAACACAGACTTCTTGGGATGCCTGGGTCCGGTTTCTCACCCTGAATATAATGGAGAAAACTCTAGATTTGCTCAAGGATCGGGTGTAAAGAAAATCAATCGTGAAAATTTCCATTTACAGTTCCCCCTTTCCCAATCTAACTCAAAAAGTAGCTACCGCTGGATCCTTGATCCAACGGCTATCAAGCCTCGTATTAGAACATAAATTGTGACATTTAAAGTTATCCTTTACACTTTAGGAAACTTACAAAATTCATATCTCTCAAACCGTTTATCCTTTTAATTCCAAATTTTAAAGAAAAGTCCTTGATGACTCTGGCTACTTGCATGCCAAGTTTGGGATTCAAAATCGAAATTATTAATGACTTTTCTTCATATACAAGTTATCTCATAATAAAGCATATTTTCTCTCTCTTAATCTTTTATTTTCTTTATTTTGATTCCTTTTAACATTAGGAATCCTTTTGATACGAAAATCCACCAAGGATAACTTAATTATACCTCTTTCCACTTATTTTCCACATGTTATCATTGTTTTCAATTTCTTTCTTATTAAAGAAATATTTATTTGATCTTTTCTTTTCTTATTGCTTTCTTTTTGCAACTTTGGACTCCTTGGAACCCAAGGAACCCAAGAGGCACGAAATCCCTCTTTGGATTTGCCTTCTAGAGGTTTCCACACTTTTCTTTTCTCAAAAATTCAATTTTTAATTTACTAATTGAATTTTCTTGTTAATTGGGCCCAATAGCCAATAAAGCCCACAACACAATCATCAAGGCTATTGTAAACGAAATCCATTCATTTGAAGAAAATTATATCATTATTTGTTCAAATATATTTAATGTGAGAAATTACATTCCTCACCCAATGAACCCGAAAAAATTGGGGTTGTAACATTTTCTCATCAATAACAATATGGAACTGAAACCAAACCATTAATTGCCTTCAACACCACTTTTGTAGAAAACTCCACATAATTCTATATGTATAATATCTACTATCCATTAATTTTGGCAATTCTCTTAATATTGGTTTTTCTCTCTTTCTTTTCCCCATATCTATTATTGAATTATAGAAAATAGTGAAATCCACGAAAACCATTGCAAAAAGAAAAATTACAAATTAAATCCATACTATTAAAACAAAGTACACCAAGTTTCCAATATATACTCATTATTCAAATATTTGCATTTTAAATATGTAAATACATGTGAAAAACACATGTTGTAACATCTACCGTCTTCTCTCCTTTTACATCACTAGATTACCACATGTTACTACTTTATATTGAGTTTATCGTTGAAGTTGAATGCTTGTAAATTTAAATACAAGTAATTTTGAATGCAAATATGTTGTTGTTGTTAGGTTTTTATTTATTACTCTTTGATCTGAAAACATTATAATTTTATATTTGTAATATTGCACAATTGTAAAGACTGTTATGTTGAATCAATTTTTGTTTCAATACTATAGTTTCCATTGTATTTTGTATATATATGATAGAATATGTGATTTTTCATGTTTATATTATTGTATTCTTTTTTCTTATTTGTTGTTTGAATTAGGATTTAGGGACGAATCCAATTAATTTAGTAATAAAATAAATTATATATATGTATATATATTGATAATTTTTTTTGCCATGTCCAACGTCGTGTCTGTGTCCTATATTTTCAGAAATTGTTGCTTGTATCCGTATTTGTGTATGTGTCCATGCTTCCTAGGCTAGGGCTATCACAACGATGACACAGACGACTACAGCTTGGGCTAGGGCTAAAGCTACAACTCCAATGACGACTGCAATGAAGACAAATATGGTTACAACAACAGTGACAACTAGTGTTAGGTCTAGCGGTATAGAGATGACAACGACTCAAGATAGGACTAAGACTGGTGCTAGTGCTTGGGCTATGGCGACGACAACAACATGGATGGCTTGGGCAATGATGTGCATGACGACGAAGATTGGGTCTATGACTAAGGGCTAACTGTCGGGAGTTTTCTCCAACTCCAAAATCAAGTCTTCTCCACACTATATATCCATTGTATTGACACACCTCCTTCCCTATCTCTTCCCTTTGTTGCACTGATTTTCTTCATCTCCTCCGATAAAACAAGTTTACTGTTCCACCTATCTCTCGATTTTGCATCAATTAAATCCTTTCCTCCTCTAGTTATATCCACTGACTTCCACCTAATTGTAATATGTTTGACTCTCATATTATCTTCATGGTTCTCTCTATTAAATCATCTCTTCACTGAATTCCCTCTTATTTAAATATCTACCATCTTCTCTCCTACTACATTACTAGTTTACTACATTTTATTATTACATGTTGATTTTATTGTTGAACTTGAATGCATGTAAATTTCAATATAAGTACATTTGAATGCAAATATTTTATTGGTATTGTTTCTAGGTTTTTATTTATTACTGAAAATATTATAACTTCCTAGACTTGTAATATTGCACAATTGTAATGATTGTTAGGTTGAATCAATTTTTGTTTCAATAGTATTTTATATTGTATTATGACATATTTGATATAATATGTGATTATGCTTTTTTTTATGTTCTCCTATATGTACCTTCATCTTCCTCACTCTCTTATTTTACACCTCCTTCTCTCCTTTCTAAAGACTATTTTGTTGAATCAATTTTTGTTTCAATAGTATAGTTTCCATTGTGTTATGTATGTATATGATAGAATATGTGATTATGCATGTTTGTCTTGTTGTGTTCTTTGTTTGTGTTTGTTGTTTGGAGTAGGACTTAGAGATGAATCCAATTAATTTAGGAATGAATTATACACACACACAGTCTCTCTCTATAACTAGGATTAGGGCTTACTTATGCTTCAAATACAATTAGTGATAGTGTTATGTGTAGGGCTATGGCTATGGAAATTTCGGCAATGGCTATGGCTAGGGCTACATCTTCCTTTGCTTGTATGACTTACTTCTATCTTATTTTTCTTCATGCTATTCCTCCATTGTACTTCTCCTTCTACCTTTCCCTTTCCTCCACCACGCTCATTCCTTCTTTGTTATTTATTATCCTCTACCTACATAGTCCCCTTCCTCCTGATTGAGCTCTTCCTGCCCAATTTGTCCTCCACCTTTAATTCCCAATTTCTCCTCCTACGCATGTTATGTTCCTCCCTCTTTCTTCTCCAATCTTTGTTCTCTTCCATCTTTTCTTCCTCCTTCCCTTTCTTTACCTCAATATAGTTTCCCCCACACCTATTCCTCCTCACCCTTCCCCTATTATGCTAATGTCCCCTTTTCTAGGTTTTTTCATCTTCTCCCCTTATTTGTTAGAAAGAGACATGTCATTCCCTTGCTCTTCCCTCTCTCCCACTGATTTCTTTCATCTTCTATAGTACAATACATTTATTGTTCCACTTACCTCTTAATTACACATCAATTAAATCATCTCTCTCCTCTAGTTAAATCCACTGACTTCCACCTATTTGTTATATGTCTTACTCTAATTTTTTCTTCTAGCATTTGTTTATTTAATCATCTTTTTAGTGAGTTCCCTCTTATTAGATATCTACCATCCGTTCTCCTATTACATCACTAGTTTACTGCATTTTCCTTTTTATGTTCAATTTATTGTTGAACTTGAATGTTTGTAAATATCAATACACGTACATTTGAATGCAAATAAGTTATTGGTATTTTTGATAGGCTTTATTGTATTACTCTTTGGTCTAAAAGTATTATAATTTCCTAGACTTGTAATATTGCAAAATTGTAAAGACTACTTTGTTAAATCAATATTTGTTTTAATAGTGTAATTTCCATTGTATTATGTCTATATATGACAGAATATGTGATTATGCAATTTTTTCCTCCTCCTGGTACCATTATCTTCCTCACTTCTCTTCCTCTTCTTAAGAACCTCCTTCCATTTCTCTTCCTTCTCGATGATTACTTTCTCCTTCTCTCCTTTATCTTCCCCCTCTTCCACATCTTATTTCTCCTATCTCATTTTTCTTCATGCTATTCCTCTATGGTACTTCTCCTTCTCCCTTTCCCTTTCCTCCTCTACAACTGCTCCTTCTTTCTTATTGATTATGCTCTCCCTACACAATCCTCTTCCTCCTGATTTAGCTCTTCCTCCCCTATTTCTACTCCACCTCCTCTTCCCAATTTCTCCTCCTTCCCCTATTATGTTCCTCCACTTTCTCCTTTAGTTTTTCTTTTCATTCATCTCTTCTTTCTCCTCCTTTCCTTTCTCTACCCCAATATTGTTCCCCTCCCTAATATATTGCTCCTTAACCTTCTTTACCTACTACGCTAATGTCTCCTTTTCATGTTCTATTCCCCCATCTATTAGTGGCACACCTCCTTTCCTTTCTATTCCCTTTCTTCCACTAATTTCTTTCATCTCCTCAAATACAACACGTTTACTATTCCGCCTATCTCTTAATTGGTTATCAATTAAATCCTTCTTCCCTCTAGTTAAATCCACTAATTTCCACCTATTTGTTATATGTTTTTACTCTCATATTCTCTTCTAGGTTCCCTTTATTAGATTTTATTTTCACTGTGTTCTCTCTTAATATATATCTACCATTTTCTCTCCTACTACGTTACTAGGTTGCTGCATTTTACTACATTATGTTGAGTTTTGGTTGAAGTTGAATCCTTTTAAATTTCAATACAAGTAAATTTGAATGCAAATATGCTGGTGGTGGTGTTAGGTTTTTGTTTATTACTCTTTGGTATGAAAATATTATAATTTCCTTGACTTGTAATATTGCACAATTGTAAAGATTGTTATGTTGAATAAATCTTTGTTTTAATAGTATTGTTTCCATTGTATTCTGTATATATATGATAGAATATGTGATTATGCATGTTCAAATTATTGTGTTCTTTGTTTGTGTTTGTTGTTAAAAGTAGTATTTAACTATTTATGGATGAATCCAATTAACTTAGCAATGAATTAAATTATCTATATGTATGTATATATATTGATAGTTTTTACCATGTCCAACGTCATGTATGTGCCCTATATTTTAAAAAATCAGCATGTCCAGTTTCTGTGTCCATGCTTCCTAGGCTAGTTCTATAACGACGATGATGGGGATGACGACTTGGGCTAGGGCTAAAGCTACAATGAAGACAACAAAGGAAGCAAGGACAAATACGACTACAACAACAATGACAATTAGTGTTAGGTCTAACGCCACAGAGATGGTTATGACTAGGGATAGGACTAAGTCTAGTGCTTGGGCTGAGAGGGTTCTAGTGCTTGGGCTATGGCGACAATGACAACAACGATGGCTTGGGCAATGTCTAGCGTGACCATGACAATTAGAGTTACAACTGGGGTTACGACTAGGGCTACTCGTCGAGAGTTTTCTTCAACTCCAAAATTGAGTCTTTTCTTGGTGCCTTTTTATTGGATTTCTGGATAGAGCAGTGTCAGACTAGATTGGACGACGATGAAAACTAGTGTTAGGGTTAAGGATATGACAAGAACGAATATGACTAGGAATAGGGCTAAAGTTGGGCTATCACTATGAGTGGTGTGACTGCTGGGGCTATGGCGATAGTGATAATGACATGGATGACAACAACTTAAGATACGACTATGGCTATAAATACAACTAGAACTAGGACTAGTACTATGATGACAACAAGGACGATGAAGACAACTAGAGATAGGATGACGTTAAAAACTAGTGCTAGGATTAGGGATAATTCACGATGACAATTAGGACTAGGATTAGGGCTAGGGTTGAGCTATAGCTACAAATGGTGATTGTGTAGAGCTAGGGCTACAATGAGGGTGAAGGTGATGGCTTCGACTAGGTCTATGGCTAACGTGTGCACAATGACGACACCTAGGGCGATGGGGAACCTACATCATCTATGACATCGACGATTGAGGCAGTCTGCATATGAAAGACATGGATAGAAATGTCTATCTCCACCACACAGACACAACCTGATCAAATACTATTGCAACAACAAGCTTCACCAACATCAAGTCCCCAACAAGGATTACTATTTGGAAGAAACTCCTATCTTAAAAATACATTCAATTCATCTGAATACTCTACTTTGTATCTCATGTATGCTTGAAGCAATGAGAGTCTAGATTGTAACTATGAGATTGGCAACGGAAGGAATACAACTATTATCTTGAGGTCCCCATAGTTCACCTACCTAAATTCACCTTTTAAAATCTACCAACATTAAGCAAAACAAATAAATCATGGTTGGGCATGTGTAAATGAATATTTAGTGTAAACAAATTATGATTTTTCTGAAGATACAATTATGATAAGAACATCCATTTATGGTCATCAAATTTTGTCTAAGAGAAAAGGTTTGTTGAAACTATAAGTCAACTCAGAAAAGGTCTACAATGTCAACATAGCCTTGACTCAACTCTGCTCCCGTCCACCTTGTAGACCATGTCCCATTTTGGTTGGGGACTTATTGATTTAGCAAACTTTTCCCCTTAGTCACCATATGATGACTATATATTAGTGTAGTAATAATCATTGTATCTCACGAAACCATGATTTATGAAATGTGGTATTCCTTTACACGTGCCGCAACCATGATATATTTGTTTTGGTTAATGTTGGTAGAGATGAGTTGAGAGCTAAGCTAAGTCCACCACATAAACGTCAACTTAGTCAAACACTAATACTGGCAAGCAATGCACTACATGGGAGAAACTCCACTCTACAAATGCCAACATCGTCAAATGCTACTACTGCTGACGAACAAGCTACATGGACATCAATCCCTAAACAAGGAGCATTGTAGGGGAGAAACTCCACCTTGAAATTACATTTAGTTCATCTAAATACTCCATTTTATATCTGATGAGGTATGTCTAGTTTTGGGGCTAGGACTAGAAGTACAACTAGGGATACAATGACAACTAGGCATAGGGATATAACTACGACAATTGCAACATACTAGGACTATGACAATGATGACGGTTATGATAAAGTCTAGCACTATGGAGACGACACTTGGGATACTACCACTAAGATGACAAAGATGACTAGGGCTATGACAATGGTGACAATGAGGGCTAGAGATACAATTATAGGGAGGGCTGGGACTAGGGTTAGGGATTTTGATTTAGGTTATCTTTCCCTATTTTTATTCCGCCTCCTCTTCCTAATTTCTCCTTCCCCTATTATGTTCCTCCCCTTTCTCTTCTAGACTTTCTTCTCTTTCATCTCTTTTTTCTCCTCCGTCCCTTTCTCTACCACTTTATCGTTTCCCCTCCCTTATCCATTTCTCCTCACCCTTCTTCCCCTATTACACAAATGTCCCCTTTTCTTGTTCTCTGTCTCTTCCCCCTTATGTTTTGTAGTGACACCTCCTTCCCTTTCTCTTCCCTCTCCTCCACTGATTTCTTTCATCTCCTCCAGCACAACACATTTACTGGTCTACCCATCTCTTAATTGTGTATCAATCAAATCCTTTCTTCCCTCTAGTTCAATCCACTAACTTCCACCTAATTGTTATATGATTTTATTCCCATCTTATCTTCTAGGTTCCCTTTATCAAACCATCTCTTCATCGTGTTCTTTCTTGTTAGATATCTACCGTCTTCTCTCCTACTGCATCACTAGGTTATTGCATTTTACTACTGCTGTTGAGTTTATCATTGAACTTGAATGCTTGTAAATTTCAATACAAGTACATTTGAATGCCAATATGTTTTCGGTATTGTCGTTAGGTTTTTATTTATACTCATTGGTTTGAAAATATTATAATTTCCTTGACTTGTAATATTGCACAATTCTTAAGACTTTTGTGTTGAATCAATTTTTATCTGAATGTATAGTTTCCATTGTATTATGTTAATATATGATAGAATATGTGATTATGCATGTTTATCTTATTGTGTTCTTTGTTTGTGTTTGTTGTTTGAAATAGGATTTGGAGATGAATCCAATTAATTTAGCAATGAATTATATACACACACATAGACTAGGATTAGGGATTAGTTGTGCTATAGATACAACTAGTGATAGTGATACGGCTATGGCTATGGCAATGTCGACAATGGCTAGAGCTAGGGCTACATCTTCCTCCACTTGCACGTCTTACTTGTCCTATCTTATTTTCTTCATGCTATTCCTCTATAGTACTTCTCCATCTCTCTTACCCTTTCCTCCATACTCGTTCCTTCATTATTATTGATTATACTCTCCCTAGACAGTCCCCTTCCTCCTGACTGAGCTCTTCCTGCCCAATTTGTCCTCCACCTTTTATTCCTAATTTCTCCTCCTACCCCTATTATGTGCCTTCCCTTTCTTTTCCACACTTTGTTCTTTTCCATCTTTTCTTTCTCCTCCTTCCCTTTCGTTACCTCAATATAGTTTCCCCGACACCTATTCTTCCTCAACCTTCCCCTATTATGCTAGTGTCCCCTTTTCTAGTTTTTTTTCTCCTTTTCTTATTTGTTACAAAGAGATCTCCTTCCCTCTCTCCCAATTAAATCCTCTCTCCGCTCTAGTTAAATTTGTTGGCTTCCACCTATTTGTTGTATGTTCTACTCTCATCTTTTCTTCTAGGTGATGTTTATTTAATCATCTTTTCACTGAGTTCCCTCTTATTAGATACATCTACCATCTTCTCTCCTACTACATCACTAGTTTACTGCATTTTCCTTTTTTATTCTCAATTTATTGTTGAACTTGATTGCTTATTATGGAAAACAATATGAGTGGGGGTAAATCCCCTAGTGGTGTATGTTTTTCTTATTACTTGATAGATAGGAAGCAACCACCCTTTCCTATAAATAGGAGAAGGGGGAAGCATACAGATACTTAGGCAAACCCTAATGTGCCAATACATAGTTGGGCATGTGGAAAACAAGATATGATGGGGAAGATCCACTTTTGTGTAGGGTTTTTGTTATTTCTTGATAGAAAGTAGGCAACCACCATTTCCTATAAATAGGATAAGGGGGAAGCATATAGACACAAATCAAACCCTAATGGGCCAAGGACACACTTGGGCCCATATTACAAATAGACTAAATGACTTAAGTAGAAGACTAAAACACTTAAGTAAGTAGACACTCTAACAGGGCCCATATTACAAATAAGACTAAACAGAGCTTAAGTAGAAGACTAAAACACTTAAGTAAATAGACACTCTAATAGGGCCCATATTACAAATAAGACTAAACATAACTTAAGTAAAAGAAAAAACACTTAAGTAAATAGACACTTTAACACTTGTAAATTTCAATACAACTACATTTGAATGCAAATATGTTATTGGTATTGTTGATAGGTTTTATTGTATTACTCTGGTCTGAAAGTATTGTAATTTCCTAGACTTGTAATATTACAAAATAGTAAAGACTATTTTGTTAAATAAATATTTGTTTCAATAGTATAATTCCCATTGTATTATGTCTATGAATGATAGAATATGTGATCATGGATATTTTATGTCCTCCTCTAGGTATGATTATCTTCCTCACTTCTCTTCTTGTTCTTAGGCACCTCCTCCCATTTCTCTTCCTTTTCCACGACTACTTTATCCTTCTCTCCTTTATCTTACCCCATTTCCATGTCTTATTTCTCCTATCTCATTTTCATCATGTTATACCTCTATAGTACTTCTCCTTCTCCCTTTCCCTTGTCTCCTCCACACCCACTCCTTTCTTATTGATTATGCTCTCCCTGCACGATCCTCTTCCTCCCATATTTCTACTCCATTTCCTCTTGTAAAATTCCCCTCCTTCCCCTAATATGTTCCTCCCCTTTCTCCTCCAGTCTTTCTTCTCTTTCATATCTTCTTTCTCCTCCTTCCCTTTCTCTACCACAATGTCATTTCCCCTCCCTTATCTTATCCTCCTCACCCTTCTTCCCCTATAAAGCTAATGTCCCTTTTTCCTGTTCTATTTCTCCTCCTTCTATCTGTTACGGCGACACACCTCCTTCCCTTTCTATTCCCTCTCTTCCATTGATATCTTTCATCTCCTCAAATATGACACATTTACTCTTCCACTTATCTCTTAATTGTGCATCGATTAAATCCTCTCTTCCCTCTAGTTAAATCCACTGACTTCCACCTATTTTATCTATGTTTGTATTCTCATCTTCTCTTCTAGGTTACCTTTATTAGATCATATTTTCACCACGTTCTCTCTTAATAGATATCTACAATCTTCTCTCCTACTACATTACTAGGTTGCCGCATTTTACTACTTTATGTTGAGTTCTTGATTGAACTTGAATCCTTGTAAATTTCAATACAAGTACATTTGAATGCATTTATGTTATTGGTGATGTTTTTAGGTGTTTATTTATTACTCTTTGGTATGAAAATATTATAATTTCATTGACTTATAATATTGCAAAATTATAAAGACTGTTATGTTGAATCAGTCTATGTTTCAATAGTATAGTTTCCATCAAAATCAAGTTTTTTCCTCAGTGCTTATCTACTGGATTTCTAGATAGAGCAGTGTCATACTAGTTAGGATGAAAACAACTAGTGTTAGCTAGGGTTAGGGATATGACAAGAACAAATGGGACTAGGAATATGGCTAAAGTTGGGCTATCACTATTCCTAGTGCTAGTGTTGGGGCTATGACGATGATGATGATGGCTTGGGATATGACTATGGATAGAACTACAACTAGAACTAGGACTAGTACTATGATGACAATAGATGCGACAAAGACAACCAACAACATGACAATGTCGACAACTAGCGCTAGGGTTAAGAATAATTCATGACGACAATTAGGACTAGGACTAGGGTTGGGCTATCGCTACAAATGGTGATATTGTAGAGATAGGGATACGATGATGGCGAAGGCTATGGCTTCAGCTAGGACTATGGCTAGGTTGTGTGCAACGACGACACCTAGGGCGACTAGGAACCTACATCATGTACGATGTAACATACTCAATTCCGGACACATAGGCTAATCCTCTGTTCTTCTAGGCCTACTCAATTATATTGTTATCCAATAGTCATCTTTCCTTCCTCTCGATTTTGTTTCAAATAGGTACCTTTTAGTGTGCATAATTCCCTGAATCTATGATAGATTATACATTGTTGAGAACTAATAGCCTAATTGACTCAATTGTATCCCATGGACATAAAATCTTAGGATGTTATAGCCCTAATAATGAATTATGGGAGATTGGTGTATAGTGAAACCACACTATTGCTCCGATATGGATTTAATACCATAATGTGTGATGTTTAGATATTGAGTGGGAGAACTGAATACATCTACAAAGGGTTTACTCAATTTGACCTTTAGTATGAGTTTAAAACCCTAATTAGATAACTCTTGACCATCAAACCCTAGATTGACTCAAGTTGGGATCCATAAAGTTGAAGTCATGTGAATTTGCTAACCTAATACCTCAATTAGCAAATTTATAGGCAAAAATGATAATCTAGACTACCTTACCCTAGATTGATGTATTAGGATAGACTTGGGTATCATATAAGAATAGGATAGAGTCTAAGTGGAAGATTTGACCACCTATGACCATTAGGTCTATGTCATTTCATTAATTGAATGATTTATACATAATGGTTGAATAATTGTTAAGGAAGTCTTAAAACCCAAATCTAAGCCCATAATCGAGTTCCCCATAGCTTAATTAGTCAACCCTCAAAATTTGGGGTCATTCGGACATCAAATGCACACTCAATTAAACCCTAATGGACTATGTACGTTTTTACCTAAAAACAATGGTCGATTAATTGATTCATCTTGTCACACCCGGACCAAGTTTCCGAACCGGGTTTATTTCCAGTTCTCTTTCTCAGGCGAGCGGGGCGGGTCGGGACCTAGTCGTCCCTAACCTCCGGCTTTCTCGCATGCGTGAGTTTGCACACTGTCGAGTTGTTCCCTGGTCTCTCCCTCGCGCTAGCCTGACTGATTCTTCACGATTTATTCGCCAACAACATCCCCTCTCCCTTCCGAGTCCAAGGATCCCTTACTCAGCCTTTATGGAACCCTAGAACTAAAACGCCTATTTCTACCCCCCAGACAGCTGTTGTTGCCCCTTTCCGAGCTCACCCAAGCCCCAACTCTGGTGCCTCCACCTCACCTCTTCCATTCCAGAATCCATCTCCGACGCCTCGTCATTAGTTCCCTGCGGAAAGTGGATCGTATTGGCGCTTTGGAGCTACCGCCGGTGCTGATCCCTTTCTCTGGCAAGAACGATGGATATCTATTGAGATCCTCCTTCTCGGTCCGATCGGTCGAGGGGTAACCATCTTAGGCCATTACTCTTTGTTCCTGTGCTTTTACATTGCCGTGATTTCGTCTCGTCTGTTCGATCGACAAAATGCTTTTAGCTTCCCTTGTTTTGGCCGTCGCCAGTTTGATGATGATCGGCACTCGACCCTTTGTGACTGCTTTCTTCACGGATCACTTCGTAAGGTGCCTCCCTACCGAACCTGAGCCTCGTAGGCTAATGGCCTTGGTTCTGATCGTGCCCTTGGTTGCAGCCACCCCAGGACTAGAGCAGCGATTCCGCAGGTCCAGGGCAAAGCTGCGATGCCAGCTTGCTTCCTCATGACCATCTCGTCATGGTGGTCAGCGGCTAGGCGACCCTGGTGACCCCCCCTGATCCCTTGTTGGGAGTTGTCGAGCTCACAGTGAACACCCGGACATGGAGGCGCCTGGGTATTGAACACCCCTAACCCTGCTTGACCTAAGTTCTTGTGATGCTATGGTGCGAGAGACAGGGAAGTCGATCCCTGGGGGTAAAAACCCAGTCTCGGCCATGGGTGTACATCTATACTGTCTCGCCCAGTAAGGGCAATTCTGGAATTTCAAGATTTCTTTGACTGGTTGACCCCGTGAAAACTATTTCTCAGCTATAGTTGCAATGCATCACACACTGTATTCTCATGATTTCATTCGAGGGTATTTCGGTCAAGTTGCAATTTATTTTCTTTTCGATCAGTAATTGATTTTAACTTGTAAAAATCATAACTAATTATTGGTTCAGCAGAAAAATACAAATAAATATGTTTTCGAAATCAGAAAAATGTGACTGATTTATTGGGATAGGTTTCATGCCCAGATTTGTAACCTAAAGTAGGGTCGATTTCTAAGTGAAAGATTTAATACATTTTATATTAATCGGATGCACACATGTTATGACTAGGTTGAGACAACCCTGACCCCGTTCTTAGGAGGTTTTACTGAATATCTAGGTTCAATCATAATGTATGTACATCCTCTATTTTATTTTGGGCATTATTTGACTAAAATCTACATTCTTTTAATGAGGCATCTCTTGAACTGTTATTCTACTTGAAAATCACTTGCTTGGACATTTATTATTATTTTTTCTCTCAATTCATGATATTCAATTGGTTATTGTGATACCTTGTTTATAATGGGTTTTTGGACCCCTTCTGCTTATTATCTTTTTATTTGAAATTGACTAAAATTTCAGTCTTGTCACTCTATTTTATGCATGCTACATGTTTGACTAGAATATCTAGAATAGCGGTACTTATGTACAACCATATTTATATAGGGCGTGTGTATTCCGCCCGGGGTGTGCGTTTCCACCCTTATTTATTTTTAGGCCAAGATCCTATGGTGTTATGGCCCTGTTTTAGGTATATTTAGTCTACATTGTTATGCATGCAAATATTTGCTGTTTTAATGTGAATCTGTGGTTGATTGATATGACAAGACACTCTTTTATTATCATGCTTGTAATCTGATTTTAATATGCCTCATTTCTTTTGCTTCATTTCTTTTGTTACTTTTCTCTTGAACATACCTAATTGCAAATAGCCCCCTTTCTTGTGGGAACATCTCTTTTTATACTTTTAACTCTATATAATGCCCAAAGTGTTTTATATATGTACATACTCAGCCTTTGCTGACCTCTTTATTGTTTCCTATGTTCTGGGTGATGTTCCCTTCCACCCAGGTTTAGATGCATTACAGATCAAGGTTGTTCGAAGATCATATAAAGAGAATTGTACCTAAGGATAGTTTGGAATGGCTAGGTTACTCTCTGCTACTGGGCTTATTTGTAGTTAGTTCAAGTTTTTGGAATAACACCTTTTATGGTGATGAGCAATTGTATAATGATACCCATTGTAACTTTGTAATAGTTTTGTTTCCGCTGCTTTATTATTACATGGCTCTTGTATTATATCATTTGAGTGGATCCCCTTTCGGGTCCCACTCCTTACAAAATGGTATCAGAGCCTAAGCAGTCGCTAACTTGACTATTTCAAGTTATCCTAGGTTGACCCTTAATTAAATAGGTGACTCTTAGAGGTCGTTGATACACCTAATTTCTATTGGTGGAATACCAATTAGGGTTTAACCCATGATTAAATTGGTCCCTTTCACTCCCCATACCACTAATGGTTGAGACTTTGCTTTTTTAGAGCCATAGTTCACCCAACACCCCATATGGATAAATAAATTTCCCTAAATAGGGGTCGACTCTTATGGTTATTAAACTTAATTTTCCCATCGTATGGAAATATAGTTTAGTGTTAAGGTGTGGGTAGAATCAAACACTAGTATATAGGCCTAACCCTAATTCTTTTATGAGCCCTATTCTAGTCGTTTTTCTAGCATGTCTCAGATATGCCCACTAGGAGAACTTGGTATGTATGGAAGCTTGTATCGATGACATATATATAACTATGGCATGGGTGGAAACATGTTGATGATTACATGGATAGTAGGTGATTGAACTAATTAGCTATATTATACTTAGGAATGTCTTGACTCCAATATGGAGTATGTCACACATAGATCTACCTAAATCCATGTAAGAATTGGATATCTTCTCTCTCATATCACATAGTGTGATTTGTTTATTTAATGATCGAAGATGAAAAGCTTGGCTGCGTAGGGTTACATTATCTTCAGAAGGCACTATAAATATAAACCAACTAGTATTGGGAAAATCTCAATTTTCTTCCTATAATGGTTGGATGACCTTATGACTCCCTTAGGTCTTGTGATGAGGTTGTGTCAGTTATGCTTAAGAATGACATGGGGAATGGTGGAACGTCATGCTTTCATAGATTTTGTTTGGGGTTGACCGCGAGTAATAAGAAACCCTTCTCTCTCACGCTTACATATTAGAGGATAGTCGTATGATCTTTTTGGAGATAGGAGGGTCAGACCCCTTTAGAGGAGGAAGTGATGATAGGATAGTAGTGTATGTGTCAGGTTGTGATAGGTGGTTGACTTGGTTCCCCAATTGTTTTTGGCGCCAATTTTGGATTTTTCAACACAAATTTTGCATCGTCAAACTTATTTTCATTATCAACTTATATGTATAAAAGAAAAGTTTTTAGATTTAATCGATGGTTTTTGGAACCAAGTCGCCATCCCAAGGAAGTTGAGATAGAGGATCTCTTTAGTGAAGTACCCTTGGTTGGTATGTTCAACCCTAATACCCTAGGCCTTAGACTGACATAGTTAGTTCATATGTATATATCAGACATAGTGGATCCACCCTTTTGCCCCTCTAGATTATGTACCAAGTTATAGTTTGAACCTTTTTAAGGGGTGGAGTTTCATACAGTTTATTCATTAGGAATAAAACTATCTGTAGGCATGACCATGATTAATAGTGGTTACAAAAAGTAAAACCTGGATAAATCCTAGTATTAATGTCAAACATATGTGGAGGCTACCAACCCGAGAATTCCAGATAAGCCTTGCTAATCTTACCTTCATAAAAATTACCTCGGCAATTAAAGTAGATTCTTAAAAAAACTTTATCTTGGGTTATCCTTGATAGATGTATGTATGTCAAATTTTTAAAAAAAAAAAGCTCAAGTCAATATTCTGTACACCAAATTGCTAATAATTAAATGGTAAGAATGATCTATATAGTATAGGCTAGGGTGAACATACTCAGTATGGTGAAATTTCTGAGCTTTTCCCATGTGACCCTCTTAGATAATAAGATGTTAATGATGTATATGATGATGATGAGAATTAGGTGATGATATCGATGACAATAATGATACTGATGTTGTTGTTAAGGATGATGATGATGTAGATGATAATGAGTAGATGAGAAGGTAGTAACCATGATGAGGTGTATGATGAGGATGATGGCATTGATGATGATGATGAGGATGAGGATGATGATGATGATGATGATGATGATGATGATGATGATGATGATGATGATGATGATGATGATGACCATGATGATGATGATGACCATGATGATGAGGAAGATGAGGATCTGTAGAACAGATTAGCACTCAGATCTAGCGGTGGATGGATTTCGGGGACGAAATCCTCTTTAAGGGGTGGAGTGTTGTAACATACTCAATTCCGGACACATAGGCTAATCCTCTGTTCTTCTAGGCCTACTCAATTATATTGTTATCCAATAGTCATCTTTCCTTCCTCTCGATTTTGTTTCAAATAGGTACCTTTTAGTGTGCATAATTCCCTGAATCTATGATAGATTATACATTGTTGAGAACTAATACCTAATTGACTCAATTGTATCCCATGGACATAAAATCTTAGGATGTTATAGCCCTAATAATGAATTATGGGAGATTGGTGTATAGTGAAACCACACTATTGCTCCGATATGGATTTAATACCATAATGTGTGATGTTTAGATATTGAGTGGGAGAACTGAATACATCTACAAAGGGTTTACTCAATTTGACCTTTAGTATGAGTTTAAAACCCTAATTAGATAACTCTTGACCATCAAACCCTAGATTGACTCAAGTTGGGATCCATAAAGTTGAAGTCATGTGAATTTGCTAACCTAATACCTCAATTAGCAAATTTATAGGCAAAAATGATAATCTAGACTACCTTACCCTAGATTGATGTATTAGGATAGACTTCGGTATCATATAAGAATAGGATAGAGTCTAAGTGGAAGATTTGACCACCTATGACCATTAGGTCTAAGTCATTTCATTAATTGAATGATTTATGCATAATGGTTGAATAATTGTTAAGGAAGTCTTAAAACCCAAATCTAAGCCCATAATCGAGTTCCCCATAGCTTAATTAGTCAACCCTCAAAATTTGGGGTCATTCGGACATCAAATGCACACTCAATTAAACCCTAATGGACTATGTAAGTTTTTACCTAAAAACAATGGTCGATTAATTGATTCATCTTGTCACACCCGGACCAAGTTTCCGAACCGGGTTTATTTCCGGTTCTCTTTCTCAGGCGAGCGGGGCGGGTCGGGACCTAGTCGTCCCTAACCTCCGGCTTTCTCGCATGCGTGAGTTTGCACACTGCCGAGTTGTTCCCTGGTCTCTCCCTCGCACTAGCCTGACTGATTCTTCACGATTTATTCGCCAACGACATCCCCTCTCCCTTCCGAGTCCAAGGATCCCTTACTCAGCCTTTATGGAACCCTAGAACTAAAACGCCTATTTCTACCCCCCAGACAGCTGTTGTTGCCCCTTTCCGAGCTCACCCAAGCCCCAACTCTGGTGCCTCCACCTCACCTCTTCCATTCCAGAATCCATCTCCGACGCCTCGTCATTAGTTCCCTGCGGCCAGTGGATCGTATTGGTGCTTTGGAGCTACCGCCGGTGCTGGTCCCTTTCTCCGGCAAGAACGATGGATATCTATTGAGATCCTCCTTCTCGGTCCGATCGGTCGAGGGGTAACCATCTTAGGCCATTACTCTTTGTTCCCGTGCTTTTACATTGCCGTGATTTCGTCTCGTCTGTTCGATCGACAAAATGCTTTTAGCTTCCCCTGTTTTGGCCATCGCCAGTTTGATGATGATCGACACTTGACCCTTTGTGACTGCTTTCTTCACGGATCACTTCGTAAGGTGCCTCCCTACCGAACCTGAGCCTCGTAGGCTAATGGCCTTGGTTCTGATCGTGCCCTTGGTTGCAGCCACCCCAGGACTAGAGCAGCGATTCCGCAGGTCCAGGGCAAAGCTGCGATGCCAGCTTGCTTCCTCATGACCATCTCGTCATGGTGGTCAGCGGCTAGGCAACCCTGGTGACCCCCCCTGATCCCTTGTTGGGAGTTGTCGAGCTCACAGTGAACACCCGGACATGGAGGCGCCTGGGTATTGAACACCCCTAACCCTGCTTGACCTGAGTTCTTGTGATGCTATGGTGCGAGAGACAGGGAAGTCGATCCCTGGGGGTAAAAACCCAGTCTCGGCCATGGGTGTACATCTATACTGTCTCGCCCAGTAAGGGCAATTCTGGAATTTCAAGATTTCTTTGACTGGTTGACCCCGTGAAAACTATTTCTCAGCTATAGTTGCAATGCATCACACACTGTATTCTCATGATTTCATTCGAGGGTATTTCGGTCAATTTGCAATTTATTTTCTTTTCGATCAGTAAATGATTTTAACTTGTAAAAATCATAACTAATTATTGGTTCAGCAGAAAAATACAAATAAATATGTTTTCGAAATCAGAAAAATGTGAATGATTGATTGGGATAGGTTTCACGCCCAGATTTGTAACCTAAAGTAGGGTCGATTTCTAAGTGAAAGATTTAATACATTTTATATTAATCGGATGCACACATGTTATGACTAGGTTGAGACAACCCTGACCTCGTGCTTAGGAGGTTTTACTGAATATCTAGGTTCAATCATAAGGTATGTACATCCTCTATTTTATTTTGGGCATTATTTGACTAAAATCTACATTCTTTTAATGAGGCATCTCTTGAACTGTTATTCTACTTGAAAATCACTTGCTTGGACATTTATTATTATTTTTTCTCTCAATTCATGATATTCAATTGGTTATTGTGATACCTTGTTTATAATGGGTTTTTGGACCCCTTCTGCTTATTATCTTTTTATTTAAAATTGACTAAAACGCCAGTCTTGTCACTCTATTTTATGCATGCTACATGTTTGACTAGAATATCTAGAATAGCGGTACTTATGTACAACCATATTTATATAGGGCGTGCGTATTCCGCCCGGGGTGTGCGTTTCCACCCTTATTTATTTTTAGGCCAAGATCCTATGGTGTTATGGCCCTGTTTTAGGTATATTTAGTCTACATTGTTATGCATGCAAATATTTGTTGTTTTAATGTGAATCTGTGGTTGATTGATATGACAAGACACTCTTTTATTATCATGCTTGTAATCTGATTTTAATATGCCTCATTTCTTTTGCTTCATTTCTTTTGTTACTTTTCTCTTGAACATACCTAATTGCAAATAGCCCCCTTTCTTGTGGGAACATCTCTTTTTATACTTTTAACTCTATATAATGCCCAAAGTGTTTTATATATGTACATACTCAGCCTTTGCTGACCTCTTTATTGTTTCCTATGTTCTGGGTGATGTTCCCTTCCACCCAGGTTTAGGTGCATTACAAATCAAGGTTGTTCGAAGATCATATAAAGAGAATTGTACCTAAGGATAGCTTGGAATGGCTAGGTTACTCTCTTCTACTGGGCTTATTTGTAGTTAGTTCAAGTTTTTGTAATAACACCTTTTATGGTGATGAGCAATTGTATAATGATACCCATTGTAACTTTGTAATAGTTTTGTTTCCGCTGCTTTATTATTACATGGCTCTTGTATTATATCATTTGAGTGGATCCCCTTTCGGGTCCCACTCCTTACATACGACATCAACAATTGAGGCGGTATACGTATGAAAGACATGGATAGAGATGTCTATCTCCACCACACAAACAACAACCTCTTCAAATACCACCACTGTGACAACATGTTTCACCAACATCAAGCCCCTAACAAGATCATTGTTTGGAAGAAAGTCCCATCTCAAAAATATATTCAATTAATCTGACTCCACTTTGTATCTTGTGTATGCCTGAAGCAATGAGGGTCTAGACTGGAACTATGAGATTGACGATGGAAGGAGCATGACTATTATCCTGAGGTCCCAATAGTTCACTATCCTAAATTCACCCTTTAAATTCTAGCAACATTAGGCAAAACAAATAAGTCATGGTTGGGCACGGGTAAAGGAATATATCATGTAAACAAATCATGATTTTCCTGAAGATATAACTATTATGAGAAGATCCATCTATAACCATCATATGTTGTCTAAGAATAAAGGTTCGCTGAAGCTATAAGTCAACTCAAAATTGGTCTACAATGCTAGCATAGTTGTAACTTAGCTCAACTCTGCTCCACCTTGTAGACCATGTCCCATTTTGGTTGGGGACTTATAGATTTAGCAACCTTTTCCCATCGACACCATATGATGACTATAAATCGATGTTGTCATCATCATTGTATCTTCAGGAAAATCATGATTTATGAAATGTGGTATTCCTTTACTCGTGCCATACCATGATTTATTTTATCAATTAATGTTGGTAGAGATAAGTTGAGAGCTAAACTAAGCCCACCACACAACCATCATCTTTGTCAAACAGTAATATTTGCAAGAAATGTACTGCATGGGAGAAATGCCACTATAAAAATGCCAACATCATCAAACACTACTACTTCTGACGAACAAGCTGCATGGACATTAAGCCCCCAACAAGGAGCACTATAAGTGAGAAACTCCACCTTGAAATTACATTTAATTCTTCTAAATACTCCATTTTATATTCAACATGGTACCTTTAGGTCTGGGGCTATGGCTAAGGCTAGAGGTACAACTAGGGATACAAAGGTGATGACACCAACAACAACTAGGCATAGGGTTGTGACTAAGACAATTGTGCTAGGCTAGGGCTAAAACAATGATGACAGTTACGATAAAGGCTAGTGCTGTGGAGGTGACACTTAGGCTACTATCACTAAGATGACAAAGACAACTAGGGCTATGATGACAATGATAAAAAGGACTAAGGCTACAATGATAGAGAGGACTGGGACTAGGGTTAGGGTGTAACATCCCTGACCTTAGTTATGAGTTAACCCTAGGTGTTTTGCCTAATTATGTAATTAAGATACAGGTGATTATCTTTTTGCATGTAATTAAGTTCCTGAGGAACATACTTTTCCTTTTCTGTCCCTTTTAAACAATGTTGAATTGATTGTTTTGTAATACAGGGACCTACGTGAAATTTACCCAGTTAAAAGGGTTAACTTGCAATTTGCACATGTTGAGATGTTCCTCTGATGTTAAGACATCATAAGAATGATTATGGTAAAGTTTGAGGAATTTCCCAAGCTTGAGCACCAAGGTGCAGCTGTGGAAGCAATCCCTGTGCTTGAAACCCTAAATTGGAGTAAAGTGCAATTTACCCAATTTGAGGGGTGCAACTTGTAAAATACACCATCTAAAACATCTTGTAAGACTCTTGTCATCATTTAGAAAAGAAATGATGAAGAAGTCACTTCAATTGAATAATCATATAATGAAAAACACCTTTGTGATTTAATAATCAAGGTGTAAGTACTATAGCCTTTTATGTGTGTGCTTTAGTAATAGGTTGATCTTCTTGCCTTCATTTCTTGACCTTAGAAGAAGGTTGTCCTTAGAAATAAGAGGTAGGGGCGAGCAAAGAATAAAGGGAGGACTTAGATGAGAAAATGAGGAAAACCTATGTGCCTATATTGAAATTCCATCTAAGTATATAAGCCTTCTTCCCCTCTTTACAAGGGAACATTTCTTTCGTTTCCTTCACTGTTCCCCCTTTCTCAACCGACTAAAGAGAGCTATGGAGCTCAGGAGGACGACCAGGGGAGTGCAAGGTAGTTTGGATCCTTCCTTTTTCTTAAATTCTTGGATGAAACTCGAATTCAAGGTCAAATTCATGGCAAGCTCACTTAGCTCTATCTTTCTAGCCATCTTTTCTCAACTTTTCTTGGAGGATTCACCTTGTCCGACCTATGGAGCTTCTAGGACGCCATTAAAGGCTTGAATCTCGAAAGCTTGGAGCCCAAGGAGCAAGCTTTAGGCGGGTTTTATAACTCTAAACCTATGCTTTGTTATATACATCTTTTCTATGTTTTTAGTTGCTAGTTCTTCTTTTTCCCTATCTTCCCTTGCTTCCTTGTAAGCAAATCCGTGAGGAACTGTTGCTGTTCTTGAGATAGAAGATGAGGGCGTTATTTCCTATGCTTATCCACGGTTTTTCACTTTACCATACGACCTCAACCAATTGCCCATACGGCTTGCAAAACCGTTTGATGGGCAAACGGTTTCAAGGTCGTATGAAGGCATACGGTCTCACGACCGTATGGCCGCGTTGACCAAGCATGGACCGTATGGGCATCCTGTTTAAAATTATGTAGGTTAATCACCCACAAAATTTGAGAGGTTAACTCCAAAGGAATCGTGAGATATAGGCAAAACAATTAGCAAATTCAATTGAATTTAGTTCTGATTTTCAATCTGCTTAATTTGCCCTTTTTGGGCAAACGGTCTCAAGACCGTATAAGATGGTTGACTAAGCGTTGACCGTATGAGATTACTGTTCATAATGATGGTAATTAATGACTCACCAAATTTGATGGACTAATTCCAAACGAGTTAAGAGTTGAAGGTTGATTACTAGGGCAAACCCAAATTGAAATCAGTGCTGAAATCACAATGAGCTAATTTGAGATTTTGGGTTGATTAGCCCAAACGGTCTCAAGATCATTTAGGAAATCATCCAAACGGTCTCAAGACCGTTTGGTGACAACCCAAGACCGTATGGAGGTCTGGGGTCAAGTATAGTTGACCAATTGAAGGTACAAAGATACCAAATTACATTGCAATTAAGAATTGATGTAATGATCAACTCAATAAATCAAAACTTGATGAATATTCACTAGAGTCCAAAGGATGGATGGGCAAACGGTCTCAAGACCATTTGGAACTCATCCAAACGGTCTCAAGACCGTTTGGTAACAACCCAAGACCGTTTGGAGGTCTAGGGTTAAGGTAATTTGATCAATTGAGGGCCCAATTACAATGGGTTATTAAAATAATCAAATTCCTGATTTGTGACTTAATTAAGGTTCAACCCCTATCAAATCAATCTACATTTTGATGAATTCTTGGGCAAACGGTCTCAAGACCGTTTGGAGTATATCCAAACGATCCCAAGACCGTTTGGGCCAAGTTTGAGCCCAATTGAAGGTCAATTGATGGGTTCAACTTTGATTTGATTCACATTGTTGAGTGTTGATGGTTGAACGTTTATAGACCTTAATTGAACCAACTCCAACCCTAATTGGATATCAATTGAGGGTCAATTGAGTGACCAATTGGTTAAGGCTAACCCTAATTGTCTCAATTAATAAGTGGTTAGCAAGCTTGAGACCAATTGAAGGCTTCAATATAGGAAACCCTAATCGAGTTTACTCTTTAAACCACCTTGGAGGTCCATACGATCTTGAGCTTATGAAGGCATTCGACCTCAAGACCGTATAAGGTCATTCGACTTCAAGACCGTATAAGGTCATTCGACTTCAGACCGTATAAGGTCATTCGACTTCAAGACCGTATAAGGTCATTTGACTTCAAACCGTATAAGGTCATTCGACTTTAAACCGTATGAGGTCATTCGACCTCAAACCGTATGAGGTCATTCGACCTCAAACCGTATGAGGGCATTCGACCTCAAGATCGAATGAGGGTATAAAACCTCAAGATCGAATGAGGGTATACAACCTCAAGATCGAATGAGGGTATATGACCTCAAGATTGTATGAAGGTTGAAGGTGGGAAACCTATTGGAGACTTTTGAAGTTAAGTCTGCCTAATGCCTTGAAGGCTTAAATGGTTTAATAGTTGGTCAACCTAAACCCTAATGATACCAAAAGACATTATGGGTCAAGTGGTTAGTAAATTAAACCATGATGATGATCAATGTGTAATTTACCATAATACCCTTGAAAGGTTCAATTGAGTGAAATCTTGTTCTAATCAAACCCTAATCACTCAATAGTGGTGATTTGGTCTATGTCAATCAAAGTGAACTTAACCCAACCTGATCTAGATTGGTGTTTTCACCACCTACAAGTATGAGGAGAGAGAAAGTATCTTAAGAAAGAGAAAGTACCCTTTTATGATGGAAATTCATGTAAAGTACCTTCAATACACATGAATGTGCATGATTAGGGTATGATTCACCTATGTGAGATCATGGAACCCTAATTATGATAAATGATGAATCTCATCTAATCTGAGAGCATCAATAATGATGTTCCTCATACATGATTATGTTATGAGTTCAATTCACCATAATGTGAATAGTAAACCCTAATTCAAGGGTGATGACATGTAATGTGAATAGTAAACCCTAATTCAAGGGTGATGACATGCAATATGAGTAGTAAACTCTAATTGATGAGAATTAGAGAACTTATCTCTTATGACAAGAGTGGAAAGTATATTCTTGTTTTGAATTACCTTTATCAGTTGAATTAACCATGCAGGTTCTGATATGAAGGTGATCATATCCATGTACGAATGATGACACTATATTCATTGAAAGCATGTTGTTAGCTTTATGAATAATAAAATATCTGGATGCCTTGTCAGTGGCATCCTATGTTTTAATGGGCTGTAAGAGTCATGAATACCATCAAGGTCATGCTTTAGAGATGACTTGTGATGAGTATACTGAGAAATGATGATTTATGTGAGTTAGGTTTGTTACATTTTGTATTCTACTTTCATAACTGTTATGCTACTATTATTGTTTGAAGAACAATGTATGATGTAAAAGAATACTGAATGTACCTAACTAATCAAGTGAAATGTAGAGCCCTGATCATAGATCCATCATTGTCAGAGATCAAATGATGGTGAAACAGGTTTTCCTACGGGAACTCCTGGATCACATACTGTTGAGTATGTGGGGTATATGGATGTGTAGAACCTTACATCCTAGTGTAGGAATTTGATGTAGATGTATAATCCGTCAATCCTTCACTACAAAACTCATACCGTATCAGTGGATGGTAAACATGAAACCTCCTGATGACGAGGAAAACATAGATATCCGTATCAGTGAAGATAAACATGAAATCTCCTGATGACGAAGAGAGTACAGAACACCATTGTAACTCTAAAATAGCGAAGGACCAGATTACCGTGGTGAGCTATAATAGTAGAGACACAAGATGTCCTACAAGTGATCCTCTTACTGACTGAGGAAGATGAAGGTCATGAGAATCCGGCTCTTTCGATGACCTAGTATGATACTAAGGCACTTAACAGTGATTGGTTGGGGTATGAGTGGTAAACCTCATCTCCACAGGGCATAATAATAAGAATGTTTGAAAAACATAATCTACAGCGTAGTATACCTGTTAAAGGTAACTATGAGCTAATTGATTGATGTTACACTGTATAGTGCATATGTTCTTCATGCTTGATAAATGTTGAGCTCTTGTATACAACTGTATCTACTATTGAATACTTTGTAAGCTTTTACTGCTTAAGTTACTCTTTGATTTTATAATAAAGCTTCTGGCGGAGAGTTATAACTCTTGCTGGGACAATTATGTACAATTGTCTCACCCCGTAGACTTCAACTTTTTAGGTGGACGTCGAGGACAGAGGAACAGGTCTACAGGTGACCAGTACCAGCAGCAGCAACACCAGGAGCAGCAGTAAATCTCAGGTGGAGATTTAGCCTGCCATGTGGTGTAGTTAGAGTCAGTCCTATGTGTCCTCTGTATTCTCAGGTCTTGGAGTCTTTTGGTTATGAGTTCTTGAGATTTTGTATCTTGTTGTATATAATTACTCAAGAAGTAATTATCATGAGATGTAAACATTTTATCTCCTTTTATGAATGAATCTTTATGGATTCAAGCTCTTGTCTCAAAAAGTTTTAATTTCCCGTGATTTTTGTCTTCCGCTGTTGATCGATTCACTTCCGCTAAGTTTAAATCGTGTTTATATCGTGGTTTGGAGATCAGAGCCCACAATTAGTGGTATTAGAGCTCTAGGTCTGTTGAGTCTATAGAGGCATAGGACTTAGGATGTCGAGACTATCCTTAGTATCTCTTCCTTATCTAATAGAATCTTCTGCTCCTCAGGAGAGGAAGATAGATAAGGATGGCTGAGCCACATGATGAGTACGTGGCAGAGAGTAGTGCTAGTGCACCTCGAGGCGGTGCAAGGGTTCTAGAAATAGAACAGCTTGTACCTGAGCCACCCCAGTTTGACCCAGCTGATATGGGTAACCCAGCAGTTCAGACGATGTTTGGGCAGTTTATGACTGCCATGACACACATAATCGACAGGATGCCCATGCCTGCACCTAGGGCACCTGCCCAACCTGAAGGACAAGGTATCGGTAAGACGTTCGAGCGACTTCGTCGTGTCGGAGCTACCGAGTACTTTGGGACTGCCGACCCCGCAGATGCTGACCTATGGTTAACAGAGTTGGAGAAGGCTTTCAGGATTCTTATTATCCCGGAGACTGAGAAGGTTAGACATGCTATCTATCTTCTCAAAGGCAGTGCTGGTCACTGGTGGAACATGGAAGAGCAGAAGAGACCTGGAATAGAGTTCTCGTGGGAAGAGTTTCGTCGGGAATTTATCAATAGATATTTTCCAAAGACCTTCCTAGATGAGAAGATCTCTCAGTTTGAGAGATTGAGGCAGAGCATGATGAACATTAGCGAGTATGAAGCTAAGTTCATGGAATTGTTGTGGTTCTGTCTGCACATGGATGCCATAGATGAGGAAAGAATCAGGAGATTCGAGAAGGGTTTGAATGCTGATATGTCAACCCCTGTGTCTGCCTTAGAAAACCGAGAGAGATTCTCTACCTTCGTTGAGTCAGTCCGAAGGATAGAGAGATCTGTGGTTGAGAAGAGGCAAACCCAGAAAAGATATCCACAGTTCCAGGGTTCTTCATCTAGGGATTTCAAGAAACCTAGATTCTCTGCACCTAACCCTCCACCACCCAGATCGAGTTCTCAAACTCAATGGTCACCAAGAAGAGGTAGAGGACGGAGTCAACCGCTTCAAGGGACTCACAGTTCTGCATCGATGTCAGTTACTGGACCACCCCGACCACAACAACAGGAGAGGAGATGCTACAACTGTGGTAAGGTGGGACACTTGATGAAGGATTGCCATTCTAGGCACAGCCTCCGAGACAGAATCAACAAGGATCTCAGAGAATGCAATCTCAAGGAGCAGCTCGAGGACGTGGACAAGCGTCTCAAGCTGGATCATCAGCACCACCTCAACACCAGGCGACAGCGAGGTTCTATGCTATGAACCCACCAGATGCAGTGGTCAATCCATGGGTAGTGGCAGGTCAGATGGAACTTTTATATCCTGATATGTCTACATCCTGTGTTGTATCTATTTTGATTGACCCGGGTGCTACGCACTCTTTCATCACTCATAGAGTGATTCGTAACTACAATGTGACTGTTAGTCATAGGGCAGATAGTTTGTTGTTGGAGACTCCGTTGAGTGGGTCTGTCGTTTTGCAGAAGGTATGCTCTCCCTGCATCCTCTTCTTTTTTTATCATCGCATTCAAGTGGATCTTATACCGCTTGATATGCAAGGATTTGATATAATCCTCGGGATGGATACCTTAGAGAGGTATAGAGTTGTCTTGGATTGTGAGTCCAAGTTGGCTGTGTTTGCTGATGAAAGCAACACATGGATCTTTCAAGGTGAAAGAAAGATTCTACCCACCTGTCTTGTGTCAGCTATGGTTGCTGATAAGCTGTTGAGGCAAGGATGTTACGCATTCTTGGCCCATGTGGTAGATGTTACCAAGGAAAGTTCCAATCCTGCCGAAGTTCCCATAGTCAGGGAATTCGAGGATGTGTTTCCTGAAGAACTTCCTGGTATACCCCCACCTCGGGAGATTGATTTTGAAATCAATCTGATTCCAGATACGAAACCCATAGCCCAGACACCATATAGGATGGCGCCTGCCGAGATGGCAGAACTCAAGAAACAGCTTCAAGAGTTACTTGAGAAGGGTTTTATCCGACTGAGCACTTCACCTTGGGGTGCTCCGGTTATGTTTGTTAAAAAGAAAGATGGGTCAATGCGGTTGTGCATTGACTATAGACAACTCAATAAAGTAACTATAAAGAACAAGTACCCTCTGCCAAGGATTGATGATCTCTTTGACCAGTTGCATGGTGCAACAGTCTTTTCAAAGATAGACTTGAGGTCTGGATATCATCAACTTCGTATTAAGGATAGTGACATATCCAAGTCTGCCTTTAGGATAAGGTATGGTCACTATGAGTTCACGGTTATGTCGTTTGGACTAACCAATGCACCAGCTGCATTTATGGAACTCATGAATAGAGTTTTCCGACCTTTCCTTGATCAGTGTGTTGTCGTCTTCATAGATGACATTCTGATCTATAGTAAGGATGCTCAGCAGCATGAGCAGCATCTTCGCCAAGCTTTGACCTTGTTAAGAAAACACAAGCTGTATGCTAAGTTTAGCAAGTGTGAGTTCTGGCTGTCGGAGGTATCTTTTCTAGGACATGTGATATCTGCCTCAGGAATTCGTGTTGACCCTACAAAGGTAGAATCTGTTCTACAATGGGAACAACCGAAGACACCGACAGAGATTCAAAGTTTCTTGGGGTTAGCTGGCTATTATCGAAGGTTCATTAAGAACTTTAGTTCTATAGCCTTACCCTTGACCAAGTTAACCTGGAAAGATATTCCTTTTTCTTGGAGTGATAAATGTCAACAGTCTTTCTAGTTGTTGAAGGAGAGGTTGACAACTGCACTTGTGCTTGTGCTACCTGAACAAGGAAAAGGATATGTAGTCTTCTGTGATGCCTCCAAGAATGGACTTGGATGTGTGTTGATGTAGGATAAACAAGTGATTTCTTTTGCTTCTCGACAGCTTAAGAAACACGAGGAGAATTATCCGACACACGATCTGGAGTTAGCTGTTGTGGTTCATGCCTTGAAGATCTGGAGGCATTATCTCTATGGAGAGACATTCCAGATTTTTACAGACCACAAGAACCTTAAGTATATCTTCTCTCATCATGAGCTTAACATGAGGCAACGTCGTTGGATGGAGTTGATCAAGGATTACGACTGTACGATTGATTACCATCCAGGCAAGGCCAATGTTGTTGCAGATGCCTTGAGTAGGAAATCAGCAACATCAACCATGGATAGAGCACAATTAAACTCTTTAGTGTGCTCTAGGAGAGATATGTTTATCTCTTTAAGGCAAGACAATGTACATTTGAAGGTGTCATTGTTAGCCGGGTTGTTGGCTGAGATGCATATTAAACCTACCCTAAGAGAGCAGATTAAGGAAGCACAATAGGTTGATGTTGAAGTTCAATAGATTAGGTCAGAGTATGGAAATGAGAAGCGAGATGGTTTCCATGACTCGGATGATCATGTAGCATGTTATCATGGGAGGATGATAGTGCCAGATATGGATAACTTGAGAAAGTTAGTCCTGGAAGAAGCTCATTCTTCGATGTATGCTATGCATCCAGGGAGTACCAAGATGTATCGTAATTTGAAAGATCTATATTGGTGGCCTGGAATGAAGAAGGATGTTGCAGAGTTTGTTCTGAGGTGTCCTGTGTGTCAGCAAGTTAAAGCTGAACACCAGAAGCCTGCAGGAACAATGCAACCTTTACCCATACCACAGTGGAAGTGGGATCATGTTACCATGGACTTTGTTGTTGGCCTACCCAGGACAAACAAAGGACATGATTCCATTTGGGTAGTTGTAGATAGGTTGACTAAGACAGTGCATTTCTTACCTGTCAAAACAACCTTTTCTGCTGAAAAGTTATCACAGTTGTATGTACAAGAGATAGTGCGTTTGCACGGTGTTCCTGTCACAATAGTTTCTGACAGAGGTCCTCAGTTTACAAGTCGTTTTTGGGAACAGTTACACAGAGCCTTAGGCACCAAGCTAAGGTTTAGTACGACCTTTCATCCACAGACTGATGGACAGTCGGAAAGGACCATACAGACCTTAGAAGACCTGTTGAGAGCATGTGTTCTCCAGTTTACCGGAAGTTGGGATCTACACCTAAGCTTGATAGAGTTTGCCTATAACAATAGCTATCAGCATAGTATTGATATGGCACCTTATGAAGCCTTATATGGTAGACGTTGTAGATCACCTTTGTGTTGGTTTGAGACTGGTGAGCATCAGTTGTTAGGCCCTGATCTTGTGCAACAGACCACAGAGAAGATTAAAGTAATACAACAACAGATTAAGACTGCACAGGATAGACATAAATCTTATGCTGACAAATGTTGTAGACCCTTAGAGTTCCAGGTTGGAGACAGAGTGTATCTCAAGGTCTCGCCTTGGAAATGAGTCCTTCGTTTTGGAAGGAAAGGGAAGTTAGCTCCTAGATTTATGGGGCCTTATCCAATCATTGAATGGATTGGAAAAGTAGCCTATAAACTAGAGCTGCCACCAGAGTTACAGAGGTTACATTCTGTGTTTCACATTTCTATGCTAAAGAAATGTCACCCTGATACTGAGTCAATTCTACAACCTATGGAGGTAGAATTCAATGATAATATATCTTATGAGGAAGGACCGATGTCAATCCTTGATAACAGAATTAAAAAGTTAAAGAAGAAAGATATAAGCCTTGTGAAAGTCCTCTGGAACCACCATGGTGTTGAAGAAGCCACTTGGGAACTAGAGGATGAGATGAGAAGGAAGTATCCTGCCCTTTTCTCTTAATGTGTTTTATCGATTTCGGGGACAAAATCCTTGTAAGGGGTGGATAATTTGTAACATCCCTGACCTGGGTTATGAGTTAACCCTAGGTGTTTTGCCTAATTATGTAATTAAGATACTGGTGATTATCTTTTTGCATGTAATTAAGTTCCTGAGGAACATACTTTTCCTTTTCTGTCCCTTTTAAACAATGTTGAATTGATTGTTTTGTAATACAGGGTCCTACGTGCAATTTACCCAGTTAAAAGGGTTAACTTGCAACTTGCACATGTTGAGATGTTCCTCTGATGTTAAGACATCATAAGAATGATTATGGTAAAGTTTGAGGGATTTCCCAAGCTTGAGCACCAAGGTGCAGCTGTGGAAGCAATCCCTGTGCTTGAAACCCTAAATTGGAGTAAAGTGCAATTTACCCAATTTGAGGGGTGCAACTTGTAAAATACATCATCTAAAACATCTTGTAAGACTCTTGTCATCATTTAGAAAAGAAATGATTAAGAAGTCACTTCAATTGAATAATCATATAATGAAAAACACCTTTGTGATTTAATAATCAAGGTGTAAGTACTATAGCCTTTTATGTGTGTGCTTTAGTAATAGGTTGATCTTCTTGCCTTCATTTCTTGACCTTAGAAGAAGGTTGTTCTTAGAAATAAGAGGTAGGGGCGAGCAAAGAAGAAAGGTAGGACTTAGATGAGAAAATGAGGAAAACCTATGTGCCTATGTTGAAATTCCATCTAAGTATATATATCATGTCGGAGGTGCCTTCCAATGATCAGCATGCATCGGTGCAAAATGGGGAATCACTCTCTGAGTTAATGACTGAATTTAAGGATGAACCCTTCACAACATCGCAAGAAAAAGAATCATTTTCTGAGCCAAGGTCTGACTCGGATAATGAAAAATGCACTATGCTCTTAGATGAAAGAATGAGCACTCAATCTGAAGATTTTCTACAATTGGAAGATAAACTGGGGATAAATTTCGGTGTCTGCCCATCTTCTCCCATAGACCCTGATCAAACCATACAGATTGAGGGGCAATCGGCAATGATTGACTCCTTATACGACAAATATTCCTCGACTGCAATTAATTAACATCATTATGAATAGTAATATCATACGGTCAATGCTTAGTCGACCATATTATACGGTCTTGAGACCGTTTTCCCAAAAAGGGCAAATTAAGCAGATTGAAAATCAGAACTAAATTCAATTGAATTTGCTAATTGTTTTGCCTATATCTCACGATTCCTTTGGAGTTAACCTCTCAAATTTTGTGGGTGATTAACCTACATAATTTTGAACAGGATTCCCATACGGTCCACGCTTGGTCGACGCGGCCATACGGTCTTGAGACCGTATGCCTTCATACGACCTTGAAACCGTTTGCCCATCAAACAGTTTTGCAAACTGTATGGGCAATTGGTTGAGGTCGTATGGTAAAGTGAAAAACCGTGGATAAGCATAGGAAATAACGCCCTCATCTTCTAGCTCAAGAACAGCAACAGTTCCTCACGGATTTGCTTACAAGGAAGCAAGGGAAGATAGGGAAAAAGAAGAACTAGCAACTAAAAACATAGAAAAGATGTATATAACAAAGCATAGGTTTAGAGTTATAAAACCCGCCTAAAGCTTGCTCCTTGGGCTCCAAGCTTTCGAGCTCCAAGCCTTTAATGGCGTCCTAGAAGCTCCATAGGTCGGCCAAGGTGAATCCTCCAAGAAAAGTTGAGAAAAGATGGCTAGAAAGATAGAGCTAAGTGAGCTAGCCTTGAATTTGACCTTGAATTCGAGTTTCATCCAAGAATTTAAGAAAAAGGAAGGATCCAAACCTACCTTGCACTCCCCTGGTCGTCCTCCTGAGCTCTAGAGCTCTCCTTAGTCGGTTGAGAAAGGGGGAACAGTGAAGGAAATGAAAGAAATGTTCCCTTGTAAAGAGGGGAAGACCAAATTTGATGGACTAATTCCAAACGAGTTAAGAGTTGAAGGTTGATTACTAGGGCAAACCCAAATTGAAATCAGTGCTGAAATCACAATGAGCTAATTTGAGATTTTGGGTTGATTAGCCCAAACGGTCTCAAGATCGTTTGGGGAATCATCCAAACGGTCTCAAGACCGTTTGGTGACAACCCAAGACCGTATGGAGGTCTGGGGTCAAGTATAGTTGACCAATTGAAGGTACAAAGATACCAAATTACATTGCAATTAAGAATTGATGTAATGATCAACTCAATAAATCAAAACTTGATGAATTTTCACTAGAGTCCAAAGGATGGATGGGCAAACGGTCTCAAGACCGTTTGGAACTCATCCAAACGGTCTCAAGACCGTTTGGTGACAGCCCAAGACCGTTTGGAGGTCTAGGGTTAAGGTAATTTGATCAATTGAGGGCCCAATTACAATGGGTTATTAAAATAATCAAATTGCTGATTTGTGACTTAATTAAGGTTCAACCCCTATCAAATAAATCTAGATTTTGATGAATTCTTGGGCAAACGGTCTCAAGACCGTTTGGAGTATATCCAAACGATCCCAAGACCGTTTGGGCCAAGTTTGAGCCCAATTGGAGGTCAATTGATGGGTTCAACTTCGATTTGATTCACATTGTTGAGTGTTGATGGTTGAACGTTTATAGACCTTAATTGAACCAACTCCAACCCTAATTGGATATCAATTGAGGGTCAATTGAGTGACCAATTGGTTAAGGCTAACCCTAATTGTCTCAATTAATAAGTGGTTAGCAAGCTTGAGACCAATTGAAGGCTTCAATATAGGAAACCCTAATCGAGTTTTATCTTTAAACCACCTTGGAGGTCCATACGATCTTGAGCTTTTGAAGGCATTCGACCTCAAGACCGTATAAGGTCATTCGACTTCAAGACTGTATAAGGTCATTCGAATTCAGACCGTATAAGGTCATTCGACTTCAAGACCGTATAAGGTCATTCGACTTCAAACCGTATAAGGTCATTCAACTTCAAACCGTATGAGGTCATTCGACCTCAAACCGTATGAGGTCATTCGACCTCAAACCGTATGAGGGCATTCGACCTCAAGATCGAATGAGGGTATATGACCTCAAGATCGAATGAGGGTATACAACCTCAAGATCGAATGAGGGTATACGACCTCAAGATCGAATGAGGGCATACGACCTCAAGATTGTATGAAGGTTGAAGGTGGGAAACCTATTGGAGACTTTTGAAGTTAAGTCTGCCTAATGCCTTGAAGGCTTAAATGGTTTAATAGTTGTTCAACCTAAACCCTAATGATACCAAAAGACATTAAGGGTCAAGTGGTTAGTAAATTAAACCATGATGATGATCAATGTGTAATTTACCATAATATCCTTGAAAGGTTCAATTGAGTGAAATCCTGTTCTAATCAAACCCTAATCACTCAATAGTGGTGATTTGGTCTATGTCAATCAAAGTGGACTTAACCCAACCTGATCTAGATTGGTGTTATCACCACCTACAAGTATGAGGAGAGAGAAAGTATCTTAAGAAAGAGAAAGTACCCTTTTATGATGGAAATTCAAGTAAAGTACCTTCAATACACATGAATGTGCATGATTAGGGTATGATTCACCTATGTGAGATCATGGAACCCTAATTATGATAAATGATGAATCTTATCTAATCTGATAGCATCATTAATGATGTTCCTCATACATGATGATGTTATGAGTTCAATTCACCATAATGTGAATAGTAAACCCTAATTCAAGGGTGATGACATGTAATGTGAATAGTAAACCCTAATTCAAGGGTGATGACATGCAATATGAGTAGTAAACTCTAATTGATGAGAATCAGAGAACTTAGCTCTTATGACAAGAGTGGAAAGTATATGCTTGTTTTGAATTACCTTTATCAGTTGAATTAACCATGCAGGTTCTGATATGAAGGTGATCATATCCAGGTACGAATGATGACACTATATTCATTGAAAGCATGTTGTTAGCTTTATGAATAATAAAATATCTGGATGCCTTGTCAGTGGCATCCTATGTTTTAATGGGCTGTAAGAGTCATGAATACCATCAAGGTCATGCTTTAGAGATGACTTGTGATGAGTATACTGAGAAATGATGATTTATGTGAGTTAGGTTTGTTACATTTTGTATTCTACTTTCATAACTGTTATGCTACTATTATTGTTTGAAGAACAATGTATGATGTAAAAGAATACTGAATGTACCTAACTAATCAAGTGAAATGTAGAGCCCTGATCATAGATCCATCATTGTCAGAGATCAAATGATGGTGAAACAGGTTTTCCTACGGGAACTCCTGGATCACATACTGTTGAGTATGTGGGGTATATGGATGTGTAGAACCTTACATCCTAGTGTAGGAATTTGATGTAGATGTATAATCCGTCAATCCTTCACTACAAAACTCATACCGTATCAGTGGATGGTAAACATGAAACCTCCTGATGACGAGGAAAACATAGATATCCATATCAGTGAAGATAAACATGAAATCTCCTGATGACGAAGAGAGTACAGAACGCCACTGTAACTCTAAAATAGCGAAGGACCAGATTACCCTGGTGAGCTATAATAGTAGAGACACAAGATGTCCTACAAGTGATCCTCTTACTGACTGAGGAAGGTGAAGGTCATGAGAATCTGGCTCTTTCGATGACCTAGTATGATACTAAGGCACTTAACAATGATTGGTTGGGGTATGAGTGGTAAACCTCATCTCCACAGGGCATAATAATAAGAATGTTTGAAAAACATAATCTACAGTGTAGTATACCTGTTAAAGGTAACTATGAGCTAATTGATTGATGTTACACTGTATAGTGCATATGTTCTTCATGATTGATAAATGTTGAGCTCTTGTATACAACTGTATCTACTATTGAATACTTTGTAAGCTTTTACTGCTTAAGTTACTCTTTGATTTTATAATAAAGCTTCTGGCGGAGAGTTATAACTCTCGCTGGGACAATTATGTACAATTGTCTCACCCCGTAGACTTCAACTTTTTAGGTGGACGTCGAGGACGGAGGAACAGGTCTACAGGTGACTAGTACCAGCAGCAGCAGCACCATGAGCAGCAATAAATCTCAGATGGAGATTTAGCCTGCCATGTGGTGTAGTTAGAGTCAGTCCTATGTGTCCTCTGTATTCTCAGGTCTTGGAGTCTTTTGGTTATGAGTTCTTGAGATTTTGTATCTTGTTGTATGTAATTACTCAAGAAGTAATTATCATGAGATGTAAACAGTTTATCTCCTTTTATGAATGAAGCTTTATGGATTCAAGCTCTTGACTCGAAAAGTTTTAATTTCCCGTGATTTTTGTCTTCCGCTGTTGATCGATTCGCTTCCGCTAAGTTTAAATCGTGTTTATATCGTGGTTTGGAGATCAGAGCCCACATAGGGTTTCTAATTTAGCTCTTACTCCCCTATTTGTACTCCACGTCCTCTTCCCAATTTCTCCTCCTTCCCCTATTATGTTCCTCCCTTTTCTCTTCTAGTATTTCTTCTCTTTCATCTCTTCTTTCTCCTACCCTTTCTCTACTACTATATCGTTTCCCCTCCCTTATCTTTTTCTCCTCACCCTTCTTCTCCTATAATGCTAATGCCCCCGTTTTCCTATCCTCTATCTCTTCCCCCTATTTGTTTCAATGACACCTCCTTACCTTTCTCTTCCCTCTCCTTCATAGATCTCTTTCATCTCCTCGAGTACAACACATGTACTGTTCCACCTATCTCTTAGTTGTGTATTAATTAAATCCTCTCTTCCCTCTAGTTAAATCCACTGACTCCATGTAATTGTTATATGTTTTTATTCTCATCTTCTCTTGTAGGTTCCATTTATCAAATCATCTCTTCATCATATTCTATCTTATTAGATATCTACCATCTTCTCACCTACCACGTCACTAGGTTATTAAATGTTACTACTTGCTATTGAGTTTATCATTGAACTTGAATGCTTGTTAATTTCAATACAAGTTCATTTGAATGCAAACATGTTTTTTGGAATTGTCATTAGGTTTTTATTTATTACTCATTGGTTTGAAAATATTATAATTTCCTTGACTTGTAATATTGTACAATTCTAAAGACTATTATGTTGAATCAATCTTTGTTTCGATAGTATAGTTTCCATTGTATTATGTATATATATGATATTTATGCTATTATCCATGTTTATTTTATCGTGTTCTTTATTTGTGTTTGTTGTTTGAATTAGGATTTAGAGATGAATCCAATTAATTTAGAAGTATATATATACACACACACACACTCGAAATAGGATTATGGCTTAGTTGTGCTAGAGATACAACTAGTGATAGTGCTATAGCTAGGGCTATGGTTATTGTAATGTCAGCAATGGCTATGGCTAGGCCTACATATTCCTTTGTTTGGACATCTTACTTCTCCTATCTTATTTTTCTTAATGCTATTCCTGAGTATTACTTCTCCTTCTCCCTTTCCCTTTCCTCCTCCATGTTCACTCATTTCTTATTGATTATGCTCTCCCTACACAATCCCCTTCCTCTTGATTGAGTTCTTCCTATCCAATTTGTCCTTCACTTCTTCTTCCTAATTTCTCCTCATGCCCCTGTTATGTCCCCTTTCTCTTCCAATATTTGTTCTCTTCCATATTTTCTTTCTCATCCTTCCCTTTCTTTACCTCAATATAGTTTCCCTCCCCATCTAATCCTCCTCACCCTTCTGCTATTATGCTAATGTCTCCTTTTCTAGTTTTTTCTCTCCTCCCCTTATCTGTTACAAAGACACACCTCCTTCCGTTTCTCTTTCCTCTCTCCCACTGATTTCTTTCATCTCCTCTAACACAATATGTTTATGTGTTCCACCTATCTCTTAATTGTGCTTCAATTAAATCCTCTCTCCCCTCTAGTTAAATCCACTGACTTCCAACTATTTGTTATATGTTCTACTCTCATTTTTTCTTCTAGGTTTTGTTTATTTAATCATCTTTTCAATGAGTTCCCTCTTATTAGATATCTACCATCTTTTCTCCTACTACATCACTAGTTTACTATATTTTCCTTTTTTATGTTCATTTTATTGTTGAACTTGAATGTTTGTAAATTTCAATGCAAGTACATTTGAATGAAAATATGTTATTGGTATTGTTGCTAGGTTTTATGTATTACTCTTTGGTTTGAAAATATTATAATTTCCTAGACTTGCAATATTGCACATTTGTAAAGACTATTTCTGTTGAATTGATATTTGTTTCAATAGTATAATTTCCATTTTATTATGTCTATATATGATAGAATATGTGATTATGCGTGTGTTATGTTCTCCTCTAGGTACCATTTTCTTCCTCATTTCTCCTCCTCTTCTTAAGAACATCCTTCTCCCATTTCTCTTCCTTTTCCACAACTACTTTTTGTTGGTATGTATGCCCATAGAGCAAGTCATATGATGATTGTAATGGGATACTTTGTAAATGATTTGAATAATAATAAAGGCAATTTCCAATCTATATGTTTAAACTGTTTCTGAGATGATGGTGTAACATGATAGATGTCTAAAGATTGTTTTACTCAATAACGTATGATTTTAGGTTAAGGACCTAAACGATGAGATCATACGGATGTTAAGAGTATTCATTCTTGTATAGTCCCTAGTCGGTTGTTATTGTGGAAATAACCATAGACATCAATAACACTAAAGACTAGATTGTGTGTTGGTTGATGACAGAATCTCATTAGTCATGATATGGTGATATCAAACCAAGCACATAGGTACTTGTTAGAGAACAAGGTACCAGACAGACCCACCGTGAGAGTGACACATGGAACCATGACATGGCAGTCACAGTCAGCTCTCACAGTGATGGTGGTGAGTGTGATTCTTAGACCTGAAATCACTGCACTCAACACATGTCGTTGGGTACACTTTGACATCATCAAACGCAGTCCTGAAACATGGGTTGTTATAAAGGTGATGATTGGGTGGCTTTGACACATGGGGCTTTTGAGGGGTGAGTGATAGATATGGGATTTGTCCCTCCTAAGGGAGTTTGATATCCTTGGCCACTTGATGAGTAGGATTGAGAAAGGCATGCGCATGCACGTGTGAATCAATATGTGATATTGATGTCATACACATCTCACTCGGTCTACTCTGAGATCAAGGAAATGAATGAACATTGACAGGATGACTGTTCCATGCCTCGAGTTCATTCTGGATATTAGTGACAAAGGAATTATACATTCACTGTAACACCATTCACGGATTGTAGGATGAAAGTTGTTCTCCAACTTTCTACTTTCACTTGGGTAGCAATGATGTGTGACTAGGCACCGCTCTTTGCTTGTGAAGTCATAAGAGTTATGGACTTTCACTGCCAACGTGAAATGGACCTGCAGGGTCACACACGTAGGATTTAACCTGGAAGAGGAGTTTTGTCCACAAAGCAATGTTTAGATTGATTACTAAAGGAGTTTAGTAGTTCAATTAAACACTCAATCAGTCGATGGCTCAATATCGTATGGTTCAAGGTGTTGGACGCATTGATTGGAGTATCGGATTGATTGAAATCGCAATTGACTGATTTTGCCCAACCTGTGCTCCCAACCGATCGGTTCGTGTTATGAACCGGTCGGCTGAGGTTCTGAACCGGTCGGCTGGAGTGTCCAGGCCGATCGGCTCATGCCCAGGTTGAAACGACCGGTTCAAGGGTTGAACCGATCGGCTCAACTGGTGCAACCGACCAGTTGGGAAAAGTCATGTCGGCAAGAATTTTCCTTTGGTTTCAAATTGCCCAATTCGATTGGGAATAACATTGGTATTCGATACCAATTGGGAACGAAACAAGGAAGGTCTTTTTGAGCCGGATTAGGACTATGAACTGATCGGTTCAGGGCACCAACTGATCGGTTGGAGTGCCCCAAACGATCGGCTCAGGTCCAACCGATCGGCTCAATGGCCGAACCGATCGGTTCAGTTGTGAACCGATCATTTCAGGTTGCGAGATGGTTGCTTTTTGGTGGAAAATCCCGAACCCTTCTACTCCTGCTTTAGTCCCGTATTGCCGGGCACAGAGAACCATGTCCCATGACCCGCCTATATATATAGGGGTATTGGGGGCTTCTCAGAGTACAACTCAGTGCAAGTTGATTGCTCTGCAAAGTTGTCGTTCTCTCTGGTTTTGGTAACCGAGAGAGAGCCCGAGCAAGTGCTTCCCGCAAAGGGAGGTGCAGCAAGGGAAGGACAACTGCAGTTGCAATTGACAGCAGGAGAGTGTGTTGGCGACTAGTACGTCAACAGGAGGGTGCGACTCCTTCCACTTCCTTATGGGACAAGGAGAGTGGAGTTCCGGGTGGTCCGTGTGGACTACTTCAGAGGCGGGAGGTCACTGCCGCTCAGGAGGACAACTGTCATCCGACAGTCCGGTAGGAGGAGGAGTTTTTTCAGTCCCGGTGCGACCAGGAGCTGCACAGACACCGTCCAAGACCGGAGGTGAAGACCGCATAAGGCGCGTGGTATTGTCGCCGAGCAATCCTCGGGACAAGGTATGATTCACAAACCATCTTTCCTATTATATAGATGTTGACGCGATTCCTTTTGTTCTGGGTTTGGGGAGAATTTTTTTTTGTTTCCGCTGCTTCTCTGCCTCCTCTAAAACCCAACAGTGGTATCAGAGCCATGTCAACCGCTCTATATTTTAGGATTATCGATATGATCGATTTTGGTTTGTCGCCTTTATTTATTGCATGCGATGCGTATAATATCAGCTTTATACATGTCCAATCCACAAATCCCTAATATACATATATGATATGTAATATTAATACACTCGATACGCGTCGCCCTTAAACGAGTTTTGTGGTGGATGTGTAGCATTATTATGGCCTATAAACCCCTAAATCTGTGTATGGTTGTTTGTGTGGTTTCTTGCATCTCGGTCTGCGCACCGATTCCCTTTCTCATATTCCTGATGTAACTCGAAATAATTCGAGAATTCTTTTCCTACCTTTGCTCCCCCCGAATGTAACTCGGGGTTTCACAATTCAATTGTAAATAGGATAGATTTTATTTCCTGTAATGTCAAAGAACGGTGGACAACCTGAAGATGATCGGTTCAAGGAGTGAACCGATCGGTTGGTGATCCAGACGGCCGGTTCGAGGAACGAGATGAGCGGGTGGCGACCTGAGGAGATGCACGATGACCGGTGAACCGATCGGCTGGAGGTGCCAGTTGATCGGCTGGTGGCACCCGAACAACCATCCTGATGGCGAGCCGATCAGTCATGGAGATGAGCTGATCAAACCCAGAAAGGCAGGCACAAATTTCATCTTGTACAGGTTGCATGTGATGTAGACCTAGATGACCGTGATTCCTCTTGGCTCGAAGAATCACAAATAGGATGGCCATAATCATTGCTTTTTATCGTTTATGCATGTTTTGTGTGGGATATAGCATGTATATGATACGTACTATATTTTGTGGTGATTGGATATGTATATGTATATAAAAACCAAATCCCTCATTAAATATTAAGTTTTAGATGCCTTCCAAATGCGACACACGTGAAAAGCTTGATCGACCAATTGTGGGCACACCCTAGCGTGGTGCACCGTCTATCTCGTGGAAGCATGAAGGATGAATGTGTGGGTCTGCCCTAGCAGGGTGCACATTCATCGTGTTGGCTTTGGGTTGGACTTAACAAGGTGATCTAGATGGGATCTAGTACCTTGAGGCATGGAGATGATCATGGCAAGGAGTTGCATATGACATCTTTCAAGAGTTGCATATGATGCAATTGGCAAGAGTTGCCTACCTGAGAGATCTGAGTTGTGGGTGACAACCCTAGCTGGTCCATGGCTCAGAGGATTTCAGGATCTTGACCCACTAGAAGATTGTACGTTGCAATCTTCCGAATTGATGGTGAGGGCTATCAATTTGAGTCAAAATAGTGGGAGCGGTAATTAATTAAAGGCCTAATTAACTATCGTCAAATTTTATTCAAATCAAATCAAATCAAAAAGGTTTTGACAAATGCAAATTTTCTCTTGTAGAATGGCAAAAGAATCATCTTTTAAAATGGGCAAATTAATTGAGAATAAATTCCATAACTGGTTGAGGACTGTGAGAAGTGTTCTGCACAATCTAGATATACCAGGAGCCTTAGAATCCACTCTATGTACGCTTAATGCGTTGGTGAAGAAGAAAGTAGGTGAGGGAGAGAAGTGTTCTCTCGCCAAACCAATTTCTTCTACATGGAGAGGATGGAAGGAACAATGGAAGAAGAAGTCAGAGATAGAGATCTCTACTTCTGGTGTATACATGATAGAGATTAACTTTACTACTTCTTCGTCATGGGTACTTGATACCGGATGCGGATCTCACATTTGTTCAAATGTGAAGGATCTTAAGAGAAGTATGCCTTTGGGGAAAGGCGAGGTTGAACTACGTGTTGCCAATGGGGCAAGAGTTGCCGCCAGTGCCGTAGGAACCTATGAGTTAACTCTACCTAGTGGGCTAATAATAGAGTTGAAGAACTGCTATTATGTACCTGCCATAAATAGGAATATCATTTCCGTCTCTTGTTTGGACAAAGATGGATTTGAATTTCTTATTAAGAATGGAAAGTGTTCCATTTCTAAAGATGGGATCTTTTATGGCAGTGCCCCTATGTCTTATGGTCTATACTTGATAGACTTGGAGACAAGTGTATACAATGTAAACACCAAAAGGCAAAAACTCAATGACTCAAACAAAACATATCTCTGGCATTGTCGTCTAGGGCACATAAATGAGAAGCGCATTTCTAGACTCCATAAAGATGGTTATCTAGACTCTTTTGATTATGAATCAATAGAGACATGTGAATCTTGTTTGTTGGGCAAGATGACCAAGACTCCCTTTTCAGGTAAAGGTGAGAGAGCTAGTGATCTATTAGGACTCATACATACTGATGTATGTGGGCCTTTTAGAACTAATGCCAGAAATGGGTATCAGTACTTCATTACCTTCACTGATGATTTCAGTAGGTATGGCTATGTGTACCTGATGAAGCATAAGTCAGAAACCCTTGAAAGGTTCAAGGATTTCATGAATGAAGTACAGAACCAGCTTGGTAAAAGTATTAAGGCACTTCGTTCCGATCGAGGTGGAGAATACTTGAGCCAGGAGTTTGAGGACCTTCTGCGAGCCTGTGGTATTGTATCACAATGGACTCCGCCTGGAACACCACAGCATAATGGTGTATCTAAAAGAAGGAATCGCACATTGTTAGATATGGTGCGATCAATGATGAGTTTTTCTGATCTTCCAATTTCTTTCTGGGGTCATGCTCTTGAAACCGCCGCGTTTACACTTAACCGTGTGCCATCTAAATCGGTTCAAAAGACACCATATGAGATATGGTATGGGAAGCGTCCCGTTTTGTCTTTTATGAAGATTTGGGGTTGTGAGGCTTACGTTTGGAAAATGTTTCCTGATAAGCTTGGACCCAAATCCGATAAATGTTATTTTGTTGGATACCCCAAGGAAACGAGGGGATATTACTTATACCACCCTACTGACAACAAAGTGTTTGTTGCCAGGGATGCTGTATTCCGAGAGAGGGAATTTATTTCCAAAGGAAACAGTGGGAGGAAAGTAGAGCTTGAAGAGGTTCAAGCCCAACAAGAAAACATTGAACCGGTAGATGTACCAGAGGAAAATGTAGATTCACAAGGTGTTGTGGAATCTCAGTCTCCTCAGGTAACACAAGGACCTCGTAGATCTAGTAGGACTCACCTTGAACCTGAGAGGTTTGGATACCTTGTAACTCAGGAAGGTGGAGAGTTGATCATAGATGATGATCCAACTACCTACGTAGAGGCTATGGAGGGACTAGATTCTGAGAAATGGCTAGAAGCCATGAGATCCGAGATGGAATCCATGTACTCCAACAAAGTATGGACTTTGGTGGAACCACCCAAAGGGGTAAAACCCATAGGGTGCAAGTGGGTCTTCAAGAAAAAGACCGACATGGATGGCAATGTGCAAACTTATAAAGGCAGATTGGTTGCGAAGGGTTTTCGACAAATTCAAGGTGTTGACTATGACGAAACCTTTTCTCCAGTTGCCATGATTAAGTCCATCAGGATCATGCTTGCTATTGCAGCCTACTATGACTATGAGATTTGGCAGATGGATGTCAAAACCGCATTCCTTAACGGGAAGATTCATGAGGATGTGTACATGACACAACCTAAAGGTTTTGTAGATCCAAAGAATGCCAATAAAGTCTGTAAACTGCAAAGGTCAATCTATGGATTGAAACAAGCTTCTCGGAGTTGGAATCTTCGATTTGATGAAGAAGTCAAAGTGTTTGGCTTTATTCAAAATGAAGATGAATCTTATGTGTACAAGAAGGTTAGTGGGAGCTCGACCACATTCATCATATTGTATGTGGATGACATACTTTTGATGGGGAATGATGTCTTAGCCTTAGAGAAGGTAAAGACTTGGCTTGGGAAAATTTTCTCAATGAAGGACTTAGGAGAAGCATCCTATATTCTAGGAATTAAGATCTATAGAGATAGATCTAGAAGGCTTCTCGGACTAAGTCAGAGCACGTACATTGACAAGGTGCTGAAGCGGTTCAGCATGGAGAACTCAAAGAGAGGCAACATCCCTGTGCTACATGGAGTTACCGTCTCTAGAGCTCAATGTCCCCAATCTTGTGAAGAGAGGGAGCGTATGAATGAGATCCCATATGCATCAGCCATTGGATCCATCATGTACACTATGTTGTGCACACGCCCAGATGTCTCGTATGCTCTTAGCATGACGAGAAGGTACCAGTCAGATCCCGGGGATGCTCACTGGACAGCCGTGAAGAACATCCTCAAGTACTTGCGAAGGACTAAGGATCAGTTTCTTGTGTACGACGGCGAGGAAGAGCTGGTTGTAAAGGGTTACACCGATGCAAGCTTCCAAACCGATAAAGATGATTACAGATCGCAGTCAAGATTTGTGTTTTGCCTTAATAATGGAGCTGTGAGCTGGAAGAGTTCCAAGCAAGAAACAGTTGCTGATTCTACTACAGAGGCCGAGTATATTGCTGCTTCGCATGCAGAAAAGGAGGCTGTGTGGATCAGGAAGTTCATTTCTGAACTTGGTGTAGTTCCCAGTAGCTGTGATGCAATTGAGCTTTATTGTGACAATAATGGAGCTATTGCACAAGCTAAGGAGCCCAGATCACATCAGCGGTCCAAGCACATACTGCGGCGCTTCCATCTCATACGAGAGATCGTACAGCGAGGGGATGTGAAGATTTGCAAAGTACCAACTGAAGACAACATAGCTGATCCACTGACTAAGGCCCTTTCTCAGCAGAGGCATGATGGTCATGCTAGGTCACAAGGACTGCGTTTCCTTGGTGACTGGCTCTAAGTGCAAGTGGGAGTCGGTTGGTATGTATGCCCATAGAGCAAGTCATATGATGATTGTAATGGGATACTTTGTAAATGATTTGAAAAATAATAAAGGCAATTTCCAATCTATATGTTTAAACTGTTTCTGAGATGATGGTGTAACATGATAGATGTCTAAAGATTGTTTTACTCAATAACGTATGCTTTTAGGTTAAGGACCTAAACGATGAGATCATACGGATGTTAAGAGTATTCATTCTTGTATAGTCCCTAGTCGGTTGTTATTGTGGAAATAACCATAGACATCAATAACACTAAAGACTAGATTGTGTGTTGGTTGATGACAGAATCTCATTAGTCATGATATGGTGATATCAAACCAAGCACATAGGTACTTGTTAGAGAACAAGGTACCGGACAGACCCACCGTGAGAGTGGCACATGGAACCATGACATGGCAGTCACAGTCAGCTCTCACAGTGATGGTGGTGAGTGTGATTCTTAGACCTGAAATCACTGCACTCAACACATGTCGTTGGGTACACTTTGACATCATCAAACGCAGTCCTGAAACATGGGTTGTTATAAAGGTGATGATTGGGTGGCTTTGACACATGGGGCTTTTGAGGGGTGAGTGATAGATATGGGATTTGTCCCTCCTAAGGGAGTTTGATATCCTTGGCCACTTGATGAGTAGGATTGAGAAAGGCATGTGCATGCACGTGTGAATCAATATGTGATATTGATGTCATACACATCTCACTCGGTCTACTCTGAGATCAAGGAAATGAATGAACATTGACAGGATGACTGTTCCATGCCTCGAGTTCATTCTGGATATTAGTGACAAAGGAATTATACATTCACTGTAACACCATTCACGGATTGTAGGATGAAAGTTGTTCTCCAACTTTCTACTTTCACTTGGGTAGCAATGATGTGTGACTAGGCACCGCTCTTTGCTTGTGAAGTCATAAGTGTTATGGACTTTCACTGCCAACGTGAAATGGACATGCAGGGTCACACACATAGGATTTAACCTGGAAGAGGAGTTTTGTCCACAAAGCAATGTTTAGATTGATTACTAAAGGAGTTTAGTAGTTCAATTAAACACTCAATCAGTCGATGGCTCAATATCGTATGGTTCAAGGTGTTGGACGCATTGATTGGAGTATCGGATTGATTGAAATCGCAATTGACTGATTTTGCCCAACCTGTGCTCCCAACCGATCGGTTCATGTTATGAACCGGTCGGCTGAGGTTACTGAACCGGTCGGCTGGAGTGTCCAGGCTGATCGGCTCATGCCCAGGTTGAAACGACCGGTTCAAGGGTTGAACCGATCGGCTCAACTGGTGCAACCGACCAGTTGGGAAAAGTCATGTCGGCAAGAATTTTCCTTTGGTTTCAAATTGCCCAATTCGATTGGGAATAACATTGGTATTCGATACCAATTGGGAACGAAACAAGGAAGGTTTTTTTGAGCCGGATTAGGACTATGAACTGATCGGTTCAAGGCACCAACCGATCGGTTGGAGTGCCCCAAACGATCGGCTCAGGTCCAACCGATCGACTCAATGGCCGAACCGATCGGTTCAGTTGTGAACCGATCATTTCAGGTTGCGAGATGGTTTCTTTTTGGTGGAAAATCCCGAACCCTTCTACTCCTGCTTTAGTCCCGTATTGCCGGGCACAGAGAACTATGTCCCATGACCCGCCTATATATATAGGGGTATTGGGGGATTCTCAGAGTACAACTCAGTGCAAGTTGATTGCTCTGCAAAGTTGTCGTTCTCTCTGGTTTTGGTAACCGAGAGAGAGCCCGAGCAAGTGCTTCCCGCAAAGGGAGGTGCAGCAAGGGAAGGACAACTGCAGTTGCAATTGACAGCAGGAGAGTGTGTTGGCGATTAGTACGTCAATAGGAGGGTGCGACTCCTTCCACTTCCTTGTGGGACAAGGAGAGTGGAGTTCCGGGTGGTCCGTGTGGACTACTTCAGAGGCGGGAGGTCACTGCCGCTCAGGAGGACAACTGTCATCCGACAGTCCGGTAGGAGGAGGAGTTTTTTCAGTCCCGGTGCGACCAGGAGCTGCACAGACACCGTCCAAGACCGGAGGTGAAGACCGCGCAAGGCGCGTGGTATTGTCGCCGAGTAAGCCTCGGGACAAGGTATGATTCACAAACCATCTTTCCTATTATATAGATGTTGACGCGATTCCTTTTGTTCTGGGTTTGGGGAGAAATTTTTTTTTGTTTCTGCTGCTTCTCTGCCTCCTCTAAAACCCAACACTTTCTCCTTCTGTCCTTCATCCTCCTCTTCCACGTCTTATTTCTCCTATCTTGTTTTTCATCATGCTATTCTTATGTAGTATGTCTCCTTCTTTTTTTCCCTTTCCTCCTCTATGTTCGTTCCTTCTTTCTTATTGATTATACTCTCACTGGACAATCCTCTTCCTAGCAATTTAGCTCTTCCTCCCTTATTTGTATAATACACCTACTCTTGCCAATTTCTCCTCCTTCCCCTATTATGTTCCTCTCTTTTCTCCTCTAGTCTTTCTTCTCTTTTATCACTTCTTATTTCTTTCCCCTATTATGTGATTATGCATGTGTTATGTTCTCCTCTAGGTACCATTTTCTTCCTCACTTCTCCTCCTCTTCTTAAGTAGATCCTTCTCCCATTTATATTATTTTTCCACAACTACTTTCTCCTTCTATCTTTGATCCTCCTCTTCCACATCTTATTTCTCCTATCTTGTCTTTCATCATGTGATTCCTATGTAGTACTTATCCTTCTCTTTTTCCCTTTCCTCCTCTATGCCCGTTCCTTCTTTCTTATTGATGATACTCTCCCGAGACAATCCTCTTCCTCACGATTTAGCTCTTCCTCCCTTATTTGTATAATCCACCTCCTCTTGCCAATTTCTCCTCCTTCCCCTATTATGTTCCTCTCCTTTCTCCTCAAGTCTTTCTTCTCTTTCATCACTTCTTTTTCCTCCTTTCCTTTCTCTACCATAATGTCATTTCCCTCCATTATCTTATCCTCCCCACCTTTTCCCCTATTGCTCTAGTGTCCCTTTTCCTGTTCTATTTCTTCTCCCTCTATCAGTTGCAGTGACACACCTCCTTCCTTTTCTCTTCCACTGGATTCTTTCATCTCCTCAAATACAACACGCTTACTATTCCACCTATCTCTTAATTGTGTATCAAATGAATCCTCTCTTCCCTCTAATTAAATCAACTAATTTCCACCTATTTGTCATATGTTTTTACTCTCATCTTCTCTTCTAGGTTCCCTTTATTAAATCATATCTTCACTGTGTTCTCTCTTAATAGATATATACTATATTCTCTCCTACTACATTACTAGATTGTTGCATTTTATTACTTTATGTTGAGTTTTTTGTTGAACCTAAACCCTTGTAAATTTCAAGACAAGTACATTTGAATGCAAATATGTTATTGATGTTGTTGTTAGGTTTTTATTTAATACTTTTTACCACGTCCAACGTTGTGTTTGTGTCCTATATTTTCAAAATTCATCATGTCCCATGTCCATAAATGTGTCTGTGTCTATGCTTCCTAGTCTAGGTCTATGATGACAATGGTAGAGACGATGACGACTTGGACTAGGGCTAAAGCTACGATGATGATAGTGAAGTTAACAATGATGGATACAACTACAACAACAGTGACAACTAGTGTTAGGTCTAGTGCTATAAAGATGGAAATGAGTAGGGATAGGACTAAGACTACTTGGGCAGAGTTGGTGCTAGTGCTTGGGCTATGGTGACAATGACAACATGGGAAATGGCATGTATTACGATGACAGCTAGGGTGACAGATGGGTTACGACTAGGCTAAGAGTTTTCTCCAACTCCAAATTCAAGTTTTTTCCTTAGACTTTTCTGTTGGACTTCTAGATAGAGCACTATGGTACTAGATTGGAAGACGACGACAACTAGTGTTAGGGTTAGGGATACAGTGAGAATTAATAGGACTGGGAATAGGGCTATAGATGGACTAGCACTACGACTGGTGCTAGTGCTAGGGCTATGGTGACGGTGATGATGACATGCACTACAACAATTTGGGATACGACTATGGATAGGACTACAATTAGAACTAGGACTAGTACTACAACGACGATAGTGGCAACAGAGACAACTAGTGACACACCGACATTGACAACTAGTGCTAGGGTTAGGGATAATTCTAGATGACAATTAGGACCAAGACTAGGGCTAGGGTATGGCTATCTCTACAAATGGTGATAGTGTAAATCTAGGGCTTAGACGATGGTGAATGTGATGGCTTCGACTGGGGATATGGCTAGGGTGTGCGCAATGTCAACACCTAGAGAAATGAGGAACCCTCATCATCTACAACATCAACATTTTAGGCGGTATGCATCTGAAAGACATGAATAGATATGTCTATCTCTATCACACAAACAACAACCCCATCAAATACTACTATAGTGACTACAAGCTTCACCGACATCAAGCCCTGACAAGGATCACTGCTCAGAAGAAGCTCCCATCTCTAAAATACATTTAAGTCGTCTGAATACTTTGCTTTGTATCATGTGTATGCCTGAAGCAATGAGGGTCTAGACTGGAACTATGAGATTGGCAACAGAAGGAACATGACTGTTATCTGGAGATCCCCATACTTCACCAAGCTAAATTTACCCTTTAAAATCTAGATGTAAAGGAATATATCATGTAATCAAATCATGACTTTGCTGAAGATACAACTATGATGATAAAATACATCTATTGTCATCTTATGTTGTCTAAGAAAAAAGGTCCACTAAAGCTATAAGTCAACTAAAAAATGGTCTACAAGGTCAATATAGCGTCAATTCAGCTTAGCTCTGCTCCACCTTGTAGACCATGTCCTATTTTTGTTGGGGACTTATAGCTTTAGGAAACTTTTTTTCCTCAGACACCATATGATGACTATATTTTGATGTTGTCATCATCACTGTATGTTCAGGAAAATCATGATTTATGAAATGTTGTATTCCTTTACCCGTTCAACAACCATGATTTGTTTGTTTGGTTAATGTTGGTAGAGATAAGTTTAAAGCTAAAGATAAGCCCACCACACAGACGTCAACTTAGTGAAACACTAATACTGACAAGCAAGGTGTGTGGACATCAAGCCCCTGACAAAGTGCACTGCATGGGAGAAACTCCACCATACAAACACCAACATCGTCAAACGTTGCTACTGCTGATGAACAAGCTACATGGGCATCAAGCCCCCAACAAGGAGCACTGTAGAGGAGAAAATCCACCTTGAAATTACATTTAATTCATTTAAATACTCCATTTTATATCTGACATGGTACAACTAGGTATTGGGCTAGGGTTAGAGGTACAACTAGGGCTACAACGGTGATGACAACGACGACAACTAGGCATAGAGTTGTGACTTTGACAATTGTGACATGCTAAGGCTACGACAATGACGACAGTTACAATATGGGTTGGTGCTATAGATACGATGACGGTTGGGCTACTACTGCTAAGATTAGAGAGAACTAGGGCTATGATGATAGTGATAGAGAGGGCTAGGTCTAGAATGATAGAGTGTGCTGGGACTAGGGTTAGCATTTTTAATTTAGCTCTTCCTCCCCTATTTGAACTCCACGTCCTCTTCCCAATTTTTCCTCCTTCCACTATTATGCTCCTCCCCTTTCTATTCCAGTCTTTCTTCTCTTTCATCTCTTCTTTCTCCTCCTTCCCTTTCTCTACCACAATATCGTTTCCCCTCCCTTATCTATTTCTCCTCACCCTTCTTCCCCTATTAAGCTAATGTCCCCTTTTCTTGTCCTCTATCTCTTCCTCCTATTTGTTGCAGTGACACCTCCTTCCCTTTCACTTCCCTCTCCTCCACAAGTCTCTTTCATCTCCTCCAGCACAACACATGCACTATTCTACCCATCACTTAGTTGTGTATCAACTAAATCCTCCCTTCCCTCTAGTTGAATCCACTGACTCCACATAACTGTTATATGTTTTTATTCTCATCTTCTCTTCTACGTTCCATTTATCAAATCATCTTTGCACCGTGTTCTCTCTTATTAGATATCTACTGGCTTCTCCCCTACTACACCACTAGGTTATTGAATTTTACTACTTTATGTTGAGTTTATCATAGAACTTGAATGCTTGCAAATATGCTTTTGGTATTTTTGTTAGGTTTATAATTTATTACTCATTGGTTTGAGAATATTATAATTTCTTTGACTTGTAGTATTGTACAATTCCAAAACTATTGAGTTGAATCAATATTTGTTCCAATAGTGTAGTTTCCATTGTATTATGTATATATATGATAGAGTATATGATTATGCATGTTTATCTTATTGTGTTCTTTGTTTGTGTTTGTTGTTTTAATTTGGATTTAGAGATGAATCATATTAATTTAGAAATGTATTATATAATATATATATATATACATATATATATATATATATATATATATATATATAATATAGTCTAGGATTAGGATAAGGCCTTACTTGTGCTACATATACAACTAGTGATAGTGCTATGACTAAGGTTAATGATATGGTTGTAGCAATGGAGATAATGGTTATAGTTTATGCTAGTGTTTGGGCTATGAAGACAACAACAACAACATCGATGGCTTGGGGAATGGCCTACGTGACGATGACAACTAGGATGATGAGATGACTGAGGTTACGACTAGGGCTATTCATTGGGAATTTTCTCCCAACTCCAAAATCAAGTCTTTTCCTCTTACTTTTCTACTGGACTTCTAGATAGAGTAGTGTCGTACTAGATAGGATGGCGATGATAACTATTGTTAGGGTTAGGGATACGATAGAACAAATAGGACTAGGAATATGGCTAAATTTGTGCTATCACTATGATTGGTGCTAGTGTTGGGGATATGGCGACGATGATGGTGATAGTAACATGGAAGATGATGGCTTGGGTTACAACACTAGCTAGACCTACAACTACAACTAGGACTAGTAGTATGATATGGTAGAGGTAACAAAGACAACAAGCAATATGACGATTTCGACAACTATTTCTAGGGTTAGGGATAATTCATGATGACAATTAAGACTAGGACTTGAGATAGGGTTGGGCTAGACAATAATTATTATAATTTGTAACATAAATGACACTACAAATGGTGATAGTGTAGAGATAGAGCTACGACCACAGTGAAGGCGATGGCTTCAGCTAGGGCTAGGCTAGGGTGTGCGCAACAACAACACCTAGGGAGACTAGGAACCCTATATCATATACGACATCTACGATTGAGGTGGTCTGCATCTGAAAGATATGGATAGAGCTATCCATATCAACCACACAAAAAACAACCTCTTCAAATACTACTACTATGACAACAAGCTTCACCAACATCAACCCCCCAAGAAGGATCACTGCATGGAAGATACTACCATCTCTAAAACACATTCAATTCATCTGAATACTCCACTTTGTATACATGTATGCCTGAAGCAATGAGGGTTAGACTAGAATTATGAGGTCGGTGATGGAAGGAACACGATTGTTATCCTAAGTTCCCCATAGTTCACCAAGCTAAATTCACTCTTTAAAATTACCAACATTAACAAAAACAAATAAATTACAGTTGGGCACATGTAAAGGAATATCTCATGTAAACAAATCATGATTTTCTTGAAGATACAACTTTGTTGAGAACACCCATCTATGGCCATCATATGTTGTCTACGAAAAAAGGTCTGTTAAAGCTATAAGTGAACTTAGAAATGGTCTACAAGGTCAACATAGCCTCAACTCATCTCACCACTGCTCCACCTTGTAGACCATGTCCCATTTTTGTTGAGGACTTATACTTTAGAAAACTTGTTCCCTCAGCCACCGTATGATGACTATAAATCGGTGTTGTCATTATCACCGTATCTTCAGGTAAATCATGATTTGTAAAATGTGCTATCCTTTACCCATGCCACAACCATGCTTTATTTGTTTTGATTAATGCTGGTAGAGATGAATTGCGAGATGAGATGAGCCCACCACACTAATGTCAACTTAGTCAAATGCTATTACTGACAAGCAAGTTGCACGGATACCAAGCAAGCCGACAAAGTGCATTGCATGGGAGAAACTCCACTATACAAATGCCGACATAGTCAAATGCTACTAGTACTAACGAACAAGATGCATGGACATCAAGCCCCCAACAACCACTAGTACATAATCGACCTTTAGTGTCGGTTATTTAAGGCCTTTAGTGTCAGTTTTAATACGACACCTATGTGGGTGCCACTAAAAGGCCAACCGTTAGGCGTCAGTTCTCAAACCGATGCCACAACCCTTCGCGCGCCACCGAAAACGCACCAGCAGGGTGGTATAGGCGTCGATTATTAGCTTTGAAACTGATGCCATAAACCTTCGTGCCACAGAAAGGGCGCCATCTGGGTCACTATCAGCGTCCGTTTATTAGTGATAACCAATGCCATCTCACTCACTGCCACAGTCATGCTGGCCAGCACGACCATGTTGTCTGGCCCGCTGCCACAGCCGTGCTGGCCAACACGGCCGTAGTGTCTGGCCTCATTAGGGAAATCGACGTCGGTTATTGATAAATGATGCCACATCACATGCATTAGGCATCGTTTATAATTATTTATCTAACGCTGTAATTATTTGTCGTCGGTTTTAAACAAATAACTGACGTCGATTGCAAGTTTTTTTTTCTATCAGTCTGCAGACTTGCTGTGGCTGGTCGCAGGATGAGAAACCTACAGTTCAGTTATGAACTACAGGTTTTACGACACCCATTGATATCATCCAACAACATGCCACAAACTTGTAAAATTAACAACATTAATTTTCACACATTTAGCAACCTACAGTTCCATTCGATTTTCACACATGTAGAAACATTTATGTAGCAATCTGTAGTTCCATTCATTTTCACATTCACACATGTAGAAACATTCATATAGCAACCAAGAGTTTCATTCATTTTCACATTCACACATGTATAAACATTCAGACACATGTAGAAACATTCAAACATGTAGAAACATTCACACATATTATAATTTATAAATTCATTTACAAAATATCATTCTTTAGTCATTATTCACTATCAACATCCCAATTATATGTTAAAACCCCCACTACTTGTATGGTTGTTGCCCATTCTTCTCTTACATCATTTAAGTCTCCCATCGTATAGGGAGCATGTACATCTGGTAAGGCCTTTCCTGTAGTGTGGTCAGTTTTAAATACCTGCAAAGAGAATGATGTATATATATAATTAATAATATATAAATATGATATATTTCATATTATCTAATGAGACTATATATAATACCTCAAGAATGGTATCGATGTCCACTGCGGCATATTTGATAATCATGTGCATAAATCGCATCACATAGTATGCACATGCCCATCCGTTGTCTTATGTAGCACACTATAAATTGAAACATACAAAATATTAAAAAATACAACTAATTAAGCATTGTTCACATAAATAATATATACATTGCAGTCGGGAACTTACTTCCATGTTCTTCCAAATTATTTGCTGGTTCTTTTTCCTGGGGACCTTTCCTCCAGCCTTTTTGAACTCATCTAAACCCCTACATGTTAATGTAACACAGTACATTGCATAATTAAATAGTAATGTAATAACATATGTTAACAGATATGAAAATAAAATATTTCTCACCGGAATAATGCCATTTTCATTTTGTGTCCATATTTTGAATTCAATTTAGTCCCCTTAGGATCTAGATAATAGACAGTGAACGTATCGGGGACAATAACTAGTAACTCCCAATGCATACCACTAGAGGTAAAAAAAGTTAAAAATTAATAACTCAAAATCCACAATAAAAATGTAATTTTCTTAAGGCCAAATTACAATAAGAAAAGTAAACTTACTCCACATTGAATGGAGCTATTATCACGGTCTTTAGCTACTAGACTAATCAAAGATGGAATCAAAAATCCTACATGTTCGAATGAAAAATCTACACATATCTTGTCTAAGTAGCTGCAAAACATGTATTATGTATGCATTAATAAATAAGAAACCAGATCACCAGATCTTACACAAGGTATATGGATGTATAAAGAAGATCTCATCTTTTCCATAGCTCTATCACAGATGTATTCAGCTAATCATATCGAAATAACTCCAAAATATCTTGTATAAATAGATTGCTTTCGTATGATTGACCTACAACACCCGCATCTATAGAAACAGTTATAGGGCAATTTATATCATGTTCACCTAACCATATTGCCATACCCCTACAATTAGGACCTAACTGGACAGGTAGGTCCTATGGAACCCAACTTGGTAATGTAGGAGGTGGAGGTGGAGGCCTAGATTCTCTGGGTGTCTTCTTTTTAACCTGTATATATATATAATTTCAGATCAATTGACATCATATACACACACTAACAATTTAACATAATGTAAATTTACCATACAGTTTCAGTATAGAGGACATCCGCTTTTGGCCACAATATCACTCCGCCTTCTACCTCACCAAGCGTTTCACAATCTGGGTGGGCATATGACAATGGAAGATCCATCCAATTGGGGAATATATGTATTGGGCTCACACGAACCCAACCAGCTGGTAATGGAGACCTATGAAACATTTCCCCTGGTAGGGATGGGTAAGCTGACGCCTCTGCAATGACAAATTCTTTACTTTTTAGACAGCAAGGCTTCAACCCCTACAAATTTTTGTGTAAAGAATGTTATATACATATATACATATCATCTTGAAAAGACTAGTTACTATGTCATAAAAATACTTACAATGGATGTTCTAGGTGGTGGGTCTATAGGATTACTCCCAACCTCTACAGTAGGAGTAGAGCAGGACACCATAGGTAATGTCTGTTGAGTGGCAGTCAGAGATGCCTACCACTTGCTCATTACTTCTTTGAGTTTCCTATCAACTAACTTATCTACCTATACATGGATAAAAGAAACATTAGCTTCTGATTATTGAATTCTCTTTTACAGTAACATTATAAAGAAAGACTAGGTTACCTCTTCTTGTGAAAGTCCCGCTTTTGGGACATGTTTATGCTGGGATGGCCCAAAGAACACTTTGATGCCCACACCAGCGCCTGCAACCCTAACACGTCTAGGATGCTCTGGGTTACCCAAAGCAACTGTCAATTCATCCCTTGTGCCCTCAGGGATGAACTTGCCTTATTTCCTCAGCTCGTGCAGCTCCCGCTAATCGCCAAAAAAACTTTTGTAATTAACTAAACACCACAAATAATCAATATTCGAATGATTGCTCTAAGAGTTGTATTTTACCATTTTTGCAGCCGCCTCAACAGTTGCGGGCTTCCTTATTTCTCCCTTCTTATTTTGCCTCCCAGCTATCCAGACATCATGGCGAGGTAGTGGTGTGGAACCTATAGTAGAGGACTCCTGAGTAGCAGCAGACTGAGCATTAGACTCAGCCTGTAGTCTTTGGTGAATGCCTGCATACCCCTTTGGACCCATTGTGTGGTCATGCACATTCAGTGCACGCCTTACTTTTTGTGCCTCACTGAGGGACTAGTTAGGTAACACTAAATGTTAATCATGAGTAGGTGAATACAACATATATTAATTAAATTGGGAGTGATGCCTAATACCTTGAATTCATCAGTTTGTCTTGAAGCAACAAACGTGTCCCATTCTCCTTGGTCCAGGAAGTTCCACTGTTCAGTGGCTGTCTTCTTCTTCTTGTCACCTTCTTTTATGTATTCTCGGGTGAGATTTGTCCTATAGTTCCTTAGGACTCTCCCACAGCATTGCATCATGCATTTACGATGCAGCTTTTCATCCAATTCAAATATACTCTACAAAATAGAATTGCTATTAACTAGTATCCAAAAAAATAGTAATCCACAAAATAGAATTGCAAATTAATAATAACTCACGCATAAATCCTTCCATATTATGTCTTTCTTCCCCTTAGGAACTTTATGCCAAGAATCTATCTTACAACCGCAATGGCTACGAGTAACATACCCAAGATACGAAACAAATGAATTGTGATTCACTCCAATTGCATTTCCTGCATTATCAAAATCCACAACAAGTTTGTGTCCATTGCCCCTTTGCGCTATTAACTTCTTCATCATAGTGATGCCCCTTCTCTTGTCAACTTTTTGGTGCTGCTCATAAAGTGCCTCAAGTTCTTCAGAGGGTACATGTGCATCATCAACCTAAAATTTGACAAAATAAACACACTTACAGGATATAACTATAAATGAACATGTAGATATAAATATATGATATATTTTTAAAACTTACATTGTGAGGCGACACATTGATGTCCTCACCCTCACGGTAATCATCAGCACATTCATCAGGAGAATGCTCAGCCATCTGAAAGTCCACATTCGTATTGTAAAGTTTACATTGTAAAGTAATTCACATTATAAAGCTCACATTGTAAAGTTCACATTCACATTGTAAAGTAATTCACATTGTAAAGTTCACATTGTAAAGTAATTCACATTGTAAAATTCACATTGTAAAGTTCACATTCACATTGTAAAGTAATTCACATTGTAAAGTTCACATTCAAAAAAATAAAACATATAAAAAATATAAACATGCCTCTAATATTGCGAGTTTTTATCAATTAACAATCCTTCATTGTGATCTCTGCGCACATACAAGTCATCATTAGCTTCAATATTTGCTGGTGTTGGCAACCCAACTGAGAATGGACTGGAGTCATCATACTTATCATAGTACTCTTCTTCATCTATAGGATCTTCAATGAACTGTCTTTTACCATGAAGAACAACCGACCATTTATCATTTGCAGGATCATCGATATAAAATACTTGTTTTGCCTGTGATGCCAATATGAATGGTTCACCCTTCTCGCCAATCTTTTCAAAGTTCACTAAAGTGAAACCCAATTCATCCACTATAACTCCTTTGGTGTTATTAGCCCAATTACATTTGAAGAGCGGAATTCTGAAATCTATGTAGTCAAACTCCCATATGTCTTCAATGACACCGTAATATGACATTTTAACTTCATGTGGACTCTTATCCTTTGCACTTGCAAAAAACATATTCGACGCTTGAAGGGTGACCCCACTATTTTGGACGACACTCTTATCATCTTGGCGCTTTGTGTAATATGTGAATCCATTAACGTCATACCCTTCATAAGACATAACATTCAATTTTGGTTTAAAGGTGAGGCATTTGATAGTTTCAGTAATATCATATGGTGTTTGAGATAGTTGATGTAAGACTTTATCTTCAAACCACTTAATAAATGTCTTGTTATGCTCTCTAGCAAGCCACATTGTATTGGCTCGAGGATATTGTCTCTTGATGAAATTGGTATGTTCCTCGATATAAACACTCACTTCATCCATGTTGTGGAAAATATACAAGTGACCTTGTTCCAACTGCTCACTGTTGATTACTTTCACCCGTGATCCCAAAATTCCTTTGCCAAATTGCTCCTCAATATTCTTGTCATTACCAGGAGTGTCATTACAACTGAGAAAGTCATTGCAAAAATCCATAACCTCTCTCGCCACATAACCCTCAATAATACTTCCTTCAGGCCGATAACGGTTTCGTACATCACTTTTAAAGATGCTCATGTATCGTTCAAAGGGATACATCCAATGCAACAAAATTGGTCCCAAAATTTTCACTTCCCTAGTCAAGTGGACAATAAGATGTACCATGATATCAAAGAACGATGGAGGAAAATACATCTCAAGCTGTCATAGGGTAACAACCACTTCTCTTTGCAAATTATCGAGAGTATCAGGGTCAATAACTTTGCTACATAGATTGTTGAAAAAGAAACAAAGTCTGGTGAGATTTGTCACTCCGTGTGGCCATATATTGTGATCTCTTACCAAATTCATTGACAAAGTCTTTTACTCTTTCATAAACAACCTCCCCTGGTATAGGTTTAGGTGCACTCCATTCCTCATTCAATCCATTGAATGCTTTGCGCTTCCTATGATACAGATGGAAATTTGTAAGAAACCTTCAATGACTGAGATATACAGTCTTACCGCCATATTTTAGTCTTGTTGAATCAGTGTTCTCTTCACATATAGGACACGCTTTAGCTCCTTTGACACTATATCTAGACAAATTCCCATATGCTAGAAAGTCATTAATAGTGCAAAACAATATAGCATGCAAACGAAATGTCTTTCTTCATGAAGCATCATAGGTCATCACACCTTCACCCTAGAGTTTCTTTAAGTCATCAATCAGAGGTTCAAGATAGACATCGATATCATTTCCAGGTTGTTTTGGGCCTGATACCAACACCGACAGCATTACGTACTTATTTTTCATACACAGCCAGGGAGGAAGATTGTATATAACAAGCATGACTGGCCAAGTGCTATGCTGGATGCTCAATGTCCCGTACGGATTCATTCCATCTGTACAAAGCCCAAGTCTTAGAGTCCTAACTTCTTCACCAAATTCAGGGTACAATAGATCAATCTTCTTCCACTGTGGAGAATCAAACACATGTCGTAGGATCCCATCATTAGTTTTCTTAACATCTGCATGCCACCTCAAATTCTTTGCATCTATCGGATTGGAAAACAAGCGTTGAAACTGTGATATTATAGGTAGATACCACATCAACTTGGCAGGAGAACCAATTTTGGACTCCCCTGAAGTCGTCAATTTATACCGTGACACACCACATTTTGGACAATCTTTCAAATGCACATAGTCCTTTTGAAATAATACATAATCATTCGGGCATGCGTGTATCTTCTTGGCATCCATTCCCATTGGGCACAACAATTTCTTTACCTGGTATGTTGAGATAGGTAGATCGTTTCCTTCAGGAAGCATTTCTTTCAACAAAGACAACAATGACGTGACGCTTTTATCACTCCATCTATTATTAGCTTTCAGCTTATACAATCTCAACACAACGCTAAGCTTCATAAACTTAGTAAAACCTGTGCATAATGATATCTCAGCATCATGCACAATGTTTCTAAAAATGGGAGGTGGATCAATGTGCTCTACCCCACAACTATCCAGCATCACATCAACGATGTCTACTGGAACTGGTTCATTCACATCTACATCATCGGAGGCAATTTCTTCTTCCACACAAGTACTGCTATCGACATCCACTAGTTTCGGGTTTGAAGTCTCTCCATGCCAGTACCATTCTGTATAGCCTTGTACAATCCCGTTGCACATGACATGACTTTTGATTTCGTCACCAGTGCTGAATTTCAAGTTGTTACCGCAATGCCTACATGGACAGTAGAACCTATCTCCAGGTTGTTTCCTATGTTCCTTGGAAAATCTAATAAACTAATCAAGACCAGAAATAAACTCTGGGGTGCAGCGATTGCGAATAGACATCCATGATCTATCCATTCTATGATCAAAGAGAAAACAAGTATATATTACAACAAGATTAGGGTCTAGGATTAGAGTTTTTGCATGGTTAAAACTTTAGGCCAACAAATACATGTGTTGTCATTCTTATATATAATAAATGTGTACCACCTATCCCATTCTTGAACACCTAATCTCACTAGTAAGTGTATAATGTGTATTGGGTTTTTAAGAAAGTTTTGACAGCATTTCCCTGCTGTTCTCCAAGTATAGATGTACTTAGAGAACAAACGGGGAAATGCTATCGAAATTTTCTTGAAAACCAAATACACATTATACACTTACATCCTAAGTGAGATTAGGTGTTCAAGAATAGTCCCAAACTGGGGACTATCCAAGATTTACTCCTAATGAGTAAATCTTGGATGGATTTGCAGGCCAAAAAATACATGTGTTGTCATTCTATAACATTGATTTCAACATTTTGAGTGTCCATGCATGTTCATCATCAAGATAAAGATTACACATAAATTAGTATGATCTAGGGATGGAGAGATTCATAATTGATTTAAAAATTTCAAACTAGCTCATGCATTATCATCAATATACATCATACAATAGGGATTCATGTAAATGTTACGGTGACACATCACTACAAAATCAGAGATTTAACATTAGGGTTTTAATATCTTACATAGATTGATCACAAGATTTCAGCAATATAGTTAATTCAAGATTATGGTGAAATGTGTATTAGGGTTTTAATATCTTAATTCAACATGCATCAAAATTTACAGAATTAGGTCAAGCATTAGTATTCAATTGCAAATGTATCTTGCTCCCTCCTTACCAAATGGATAAAAGCAAGGCCACGATCGTGTGGGCTGGCTACGACCATGGCTGTGTTGGCCTACCACGGCCGTGCTGGCCAGCACGGCCGTGGTCGGCCAACACAGCCACGGCCGTGACCAGCCCAAACGGTCGTGGCCTTGCTGTAATCCATTTGGTAAGAGAGGGAGTAGGAAGAAGAAGAGGTGGAGGAAAAAGAAGGGCAGCGGCCTACCTGGGGAGGAAAGCAGCGGCTTGGAGAGCAGGGGTAGGCGTCGAAGCAACGCGCGAACCACGGTGAGCAGGAGAAGGAGCAGGCTCAGGCAGCCGACGAGGATATCCAGAGAGCGGCGGCGCTGACCAGCAGGTGCAGAGCAAAGAGGGCGGGCGAGCAGCTGATTGAGCTAGGGCGGTGGTCGGCCTGGAGCGCAGTGGCCGGAGGACCAGAAAACGGCGGTGGTGGAGGCGAGAGGCGGCACAGGAGTGGTGAGTACAGGAATCATCGCTGGAGCTTAAACCCTCAATTGAGATGAATGAAATAGAGAAAGGGGAAGAGTCGGGCTCACGCGGGTGCTATTAAGTTAACATTAGGTGTCGGTTCTTAAATAAAACTGACACATAAAATTAAAGATGTCGGTTCTACAAACACACCGACACCTATTATCAATGATAGTCGTCGGTTTTTACTAAAAAAAACCGATGTCTATCTACAATGCCGATTAAAAAAAAAATTCTCGATTAATGACCATAGTCGTCGGTTTCTTTAGAAAACCGACGCTCAAAGGGTGTGAAAAATTTCTCAGGAACAACGCGGGAAAACCCATAAGTGTCGGTCATTTTAGTAAAATCGACGACCAAAATGTGCCCAATTTCTGTCTCACGAATAACCTTTCGTCGTCGGTTTAATAGTTAATAACCGACGCCATATGTTAAATTTTGGAGGTAATTTTTTTCACTGGAAATTTTGGATTTGGCAGTTTAATTTTAGGCATCGTTTTATTATTAGGGAACCGACACTGAATAAAAGCGATACTCGTGTCTGGTCTCCCTTCACATATAGATTTCAGATTTTTATTAAACTGACATTTTATGTTTTAGGTGTCGGTGTATTTATACAACTGACGCCTTTAAAAGTGACATTATAAGCCATTTATGTAGTACTGAACAAGCACAATAGGGGAGAAAATCCACCTTGAAATTACATTTAATTCAACTAAATACTCCATTTTATATCCGACGAGGTATGACTAGGTCTAGGGTTAGGGATAGAGGTATAACTAAGGCTACAAAGGCGATGACGCTGATGACATTTAGGCATTGGACTGTGACTATGACAATTGTGACAAGCTAGGGCTACAACAATGATGACATCTATGATAAGGGCTAGTATTGTGGAGATGATGAGACTTGGTCTACTACCACTAAGATGATGGAGATGACTAGGGCTAAGATGATGGTTACAAAGAGGGCTAAGCTACAATGACATAGAGGACTAGGACTAGGGTTACGACTTCTGATTTAGCTCTTGCTCCCCTATTTGTACTCCACCTCCTTTTCCCAATTTCTCCTCCTTCCCCTATTATGTTCCTCCCTTTTCTCTTCCAGTCTTTCTTCTCTTTTGTTTCTAACTTTCTCCTTCCTTTTATCTACCACAACATCATTTCCCCTCCCTTATCTATTCTCTTCTCCCTTCTTCCCCTATGACACTAATGTCCCCTTTTCCAGTTCTCTATCTTGTCCCGCTATTTTTTGCAGTGACACATCCTTCCCTTTCTCTTCCCTCTCCTTCACAGGTTTCTTTCATCTGCTCCAGTACAACACATTTACAGTTCCACCCATCTCTTAATTGTGTATCAATTAAAATCCTCTCTTCCCTCAAGTTAAATCCAATGCCTTCCACCTAATTGTTATATGTTTTTATCCTCATCTTCTCTTCTAGGTTCCCTTTATCATATCATCTCCTAATCATGTTCTGTCTTATTATATATCTACCGTGTTCTCTCCTACTACATCTCTAGGTTATTGCATTTTACTACTTTATGTTGAGTTTATCGTTGAACTTGAATGCTTGTAAATTTCACTACAAGTAGATTTGAATGCAAATATGTTTTGGTATTTCATGAAGTTATTATTTCTTAGTCTTTGGTCTGAAAATATTATAATTTCCTTTACTAGTAGTATTGTACAATTTTTAAGACTATTGTGTCGAATCAATCTTTGTTCCAATAGTATATTTTCCATTGTATTATGAGATGAATGCAATTAATTTAGCAATGAAGTATTATATATATATACATAAACACACACACACACAAACATATATATATATACATATATACATACATACATACATACATACATACATACATACATACATACATATATATATAGGCTAGGACTAGGATTGGGGTTTCGTTGTGCTACATATATAAGAAGCGATATGTCTAGGGCTACATCTTCCATTGCTTGCACGTCTTACTTCTCCTATCTTGTTTTTTTAATGCTATCCCTCTATAGTACTTCTCCTAATCTCTTTCCCTTTCCTCCTCCACTCGCATTCCTTCTTTCTTATTGATTATGCTCTCCCTACGCAGTCCCCTTCCTCCTGATTGAGCTCTTCCTGCCTAATTTGTCCTCCACCCCATCTTCCCAATTTGTCCTCCTACACTTGTTATGCTCCTCCCCTTTCTCTTTGAGTCTTTCATCTCTTTCTTCTTTTCTTTTCCTCCTCCTCTTTCTTTATCTCAATATAGTTTCCCCCCAATGATTCATCCTCGCCCTTCCCGTATTACGCTAATGTTCCCTTTTCTAGTTTTTTTCTCCTCCCCTTATCTGTTATAAAGACACACCTCCTTCCCTTTCTCTTCCTTCTCTCCCACTGATTTCTTTCATCTCCTCTAGTACAATATGTTTACTGTTCCACCTATCTCTTAATTGAGCATCAATTATCATCCTCCCTCCCCTCTAGTTAAATCCATTGACTTCCAACTATTTGTTAAATGGTTTACACTCATCTTTTCTTTTGGGTTTTGTTTATTTAATCATATTTTCACCGAGTTCCATCTTATCAGATATCTACCATCTTCTCTCCTTCTACATCACTAATTTATTGCATTTTCTTTTTTATGTTCAATTTATTGTTGAACTTGAATGTTTGTAAATTCCAATACAAGTACATTTGAATGTAAAAATGTTATTGTTTTTGTTGCTAGGTTTTATTGTATTATTCTTGGGTATGAAAATATTATAATTTCATAGACTTGAAATATTGCACAATTGTAAAGGCTATTTTGTTGAATTTATATTTGTTATAATAGTATAGTTTTCATTGTATTATGTAAAATATATAATAGAATATGTGATTATGCATGTGTTATGTTCTCCTCCGAGTACCATTGTCTTCCTCACTTGTCTTCTTAAGCACCTCCTTCTCCCATTTCTCTTCCTTTTCCATGACTACTTTCTACTTCTCTCCTTTATCTTCCTCTTCCACATCTTATTTCTCCTATCCCATTTTTCTTCATGCTATTTCTCTATAGTACTTCTCCTTCTCCCTTTTTGTATCCTCTTGTATGCCTATCCCTTCTTTTTATTGATTATGCTCACCCTGCACAATCCTCTTCATGATTTAGCTCTTCCTTCCCTATTTGTACTCCACCTCTTCCCAAATTTTCCTCCTTCCCCTATTATGTTCCTCTTCTATCTCCTTTAGTCTTTATTTTCTTTTGTCTCTTCTTTCTCCTTCCCTTTCAATACCTCAATATCATTTTTCCTCCCTTATCAAATCCTCCTCACCCTTCTTTCCCTATTTTACTAATGTCCCCATTGCATGTTCTATTTCTCCTCCCCCTATTTGTTACAGTGACACACCTCCTTCGATTTTTCTTCCCTCTCTTCCACTAATTTCTTTCATCTCCTCCAATAAAGGAATGATGTTTTGGCAATATTTGCAAAATTTTGCCAGAAAATTTCAATTTGGCTGGGATCTAGTACCGCAACATGCAACTGTGTTGATTTTAATGATTTCGATGAATTTTGCCAAATTTTGATGATTTCGATGAATTTCGCCAAATTTTGATGAAAATTTTGATAATTGCAATCGTTGTTGTTATTGTTGTTTTTTAATAGGAGCAAAGAGGGATTGGGATTAATTCACCATTTAGTACTTATACATAGTATATACTTATAGTATACCATAATTGCATTGCATTTCCCTAATATTTGCTATTCAAATTATTAAATACTTATGCAATGCATGCTTTTTTTAGTTTCTGCAATGTGGACGACATTTACCCTAGTGGTGGTTTATTAGACAATGAGGGTTCTATCAAGCCAACCACACCAACAAATGATGATTTAGATTGCAAACATTGCACTAGTGTTCTTGCGATCAATGAATTGACTAACAATTCAGTTAATATCAACAACAAACTATCAGCCCAAGTAAAATGTGTGGGGATGACTTACATATCCAATATTTGATATTATAAACAAATAAGTACATGCATGTATATATCTCATACTTGCAAAATTGCATAACTTAATTCCTACATTTTCTCATCAAAACCCGTCATCAAAATCCTCAAGAAACAGGACAGTTCCCTTACCTTCTACATGAATGACTATCCCCAACCTACCCCCACATAATATTTTTCTACATAAAATGGTGCATTTAGGTGTAGAGATCACGCTTATAAAATTTCATACATCAATTCGTTCATTTTGGCATCGAAACCAGCACTATTTCATCTATTGAAATTTTTGTTAAAATTTAAAAAAAAAATCAGTTTTGATGATGTGTCGAAATGGCATCACAACCAGATACCTTGTTCCTTACCTCCAATAAACACATTTACTATTCCACCTATCTCTTAATTGTGTATCAATTAAATCCTCTCTTACCTCTAGTTAAATCCATTGACTTCCATCCAATCATTAAATGTTTTTACTCTCACCTTTGCTTCTAGGTTTCCTTTATGAAATCATCTCCTTACAATGTTCTCTCTTATTAGATATCTACTGTCTTCTCTCCTACTACCTCATTTTACTACTTTATGTTGAGTTTATCATTGATCTTGAATGGTTGTAAATTTCAATGCAAGTACATTTGAATGAAAATATGTTTTTGTAGTTAGGTTTTTATTTATTACTCTTTGGTCTGAAAATATTATAATTTCCTAGACTTGTAATAGTGTACAATTATAAAGACTGTTATGTTGAATCAATCTTTTTTTAATAGTATAGTTTCCATTGTATTTTCTATATATATGATAGAATATGTGATTATGTATGTTTATCTTATTGTGTTCTTTGTTTGTGTCTGTTGTTTGAATAGGATTTAGGGACGAATGCAATTAAAATAGCAATAAATTTAATTATGTATATATATTTATATATGTATCAATATTTGTTTGCCATGTTCAACGTCATGTCAGTGTCCTATATTTTCAAAAATCATTGTCTCATGTCCATATTTGTGTCTGTGTCTGTGTCCATGCTATTAGGCTAGGTCTATCACGAGGATGACTGGGATGACTACGACTCGGGCTAGGGCTAAACTACTATGCCAACGACGAAGGCAACGAAGATAGATATGGCTACAACAACTATGACAACTAGTGTTAGGTCTAGCAGTATAGAGATGGAAACGACTAGGGATAGGACTAAGACTAGTGCTTGGGTTGAGATGGTGCTAGTGCTTGGTCTATGGTGAAAACGACACCATGAATGGCTTGGGCAATGGTATGCATGACAACAACATCTAGGGCGACATCTGGGTATATGACTAGGGCTACCCGTCAGGAGTTTTTTCCAACTCCAAAATCAAGACTTTAATACAAGCACATTTGAATGCAAATATGTTATTGGTATTGTTGCTATGTTTAATTACTCTTTGGTATGAAAATATTATAATTTCCTTGACTTGTCATATTGCACAATTGTCGAACTATTTTGTTAAATCAATATATGTTTCAAAAGTATAATTTCCATTGTAATACGTATACATATGATGGAATATGTGATCATGCATGTTTTATGTCCTCCATGAACCATTATCTTCTTCACTTCTCTTCTTGAGCACCTATTTCTCCCATTTCTCTTCCTTATACACGACTACTTTCTCCTTCTCTCCTTTATCTTCCTCCTCTTCCACGTCTTATTTCTCTTATCTCATTTTTCTTCATGGTATTTCCTCTATAGTACTTCTCCTTCTCCCTTTCCCTTTTCTCCTCTATGCCCATTCCTTCTTTCTTATTGATTATGCTCTCCCTGCACAATCCTCTTTGTCCTGATTTAACTCTTCCTCCCCTATTTATACTCCACCTCCTCTTCCAAATTTCTCATCCTTCACCTATTATGTGCCTCCCCTTTCTCCTCTAGTCTTTCTTCTATTTCATCTCTTGTTTATCCTCCTTCCCTTTCTATACTACAAAATCATTTTCCCTTCCTTATCTATTCCTCCCCACCCTTCTTCCCCTATTACACCAATGTCCCATTTTCCTATTCTATTACCCTCCCCGCCCCCATTGTTGCAGTGTCACACCTCCTTCCCTTTCTCTTCCCTCTCTTGCACTAATTTCTTTCATCTCCTCCAGTACAACACGTTTACTATCCCACTTATCTCTTAATTGTCTATCAATTAAATCCTCTCTTCCCTCTAGTTAAATCCACTAACTTCTACCTAATTTTTATATGTTTTTACTCTCATCTTCTCTTTTAAGTTCCCTTTATCAAACCATTTCTTCACCGCATTCTCTCTTATTAAATATCTACCATCTTCACTCCTACTACATGACTAGGTTATTGCATTTTACTGCTTTATGTTGAGTTTATCGTTGAACTTGAATGCTTGTAAATTTCAATATAAGTACATTTAAATGCAATATTTTTGGTATCATTGTTATGTTTTTATTTATTATTCTTTGGTTTAAAAAAAAATCCTAGACTTGTAATATTGCACAATTGTAAAGACCATTGATTGAATCAATCTTTGTTTCAATAGTATAGTTTCATTGTATTTTGTATATATATGATAGAACATTTGATTATGCATGTTTATCTTATTGTGTTTTGTTTGTGTTTGTTGTTTGAATTGGGATTTAGGTATGAATCCAATTAATTTAGCAATGAATTAAATTATATATAGGATAGGACTAGGGCTAGTGCTTGGTTGTGCTATGGATTCTACTACTATTAGCGTAATGACTAGGCTTCGGGCTATGTCTATGGCTATGGCAATGGTGACAATGTTTATGGTTAGGGCTACATATTTCTCCACTTACACATTTTACTTCTCATATCTCATTTTTCTTCCTGTTATTCCTCCATAGTACTTCTCCTCCCTTTTCCTTTCCTCCATGTTCGTTCCTTCTTTCTTATTGATTATGTTCTCCCTACACAGTCCCCTTCCTCCTGATTGAGCTCATCCTGCCTAATTTGTCCTCCATCCCATCTTCCTAATTTCTCCTCCTTCCCCTGTTATGCTCCTCCCCTTTCTTTTCCAGTCTTTCTTCCCTTCCATATTTTCTTTGTCCTCCTCTTTTTCTACCTTAGTAGTTTCCTTCCCACCTATTCCTCACATTATTTTCCCTATTACACTATGTCTCCTTTTCATGTTTTACTTCTCTCATGGTTTTAAAAAATACACCTCAAGGCAAGAGGTATATGCCTTGAGGCGAGCCCCACAAGGAATTGGAAGGAGTCGCACCCTCCTGTCAGCATACTAGTCACCGACACACTCTCCTACCACCAGTCACTTTTCTGTAGTTGTCTTTCGCTTGTTGTGCCTCCCTTATCGGGTAGCACTTGCTCGGGCTCTCTCAGTTACCAAAACCATAGAGAACGACAACTTTGTAGAGCAACTGGTATTCTGAGTTGTTGTTGCTGAGAAGCCCCCATTACCCCTATATATATAGGAGGGTCATGGGATAGGGTTCTCTACCCTAGGAAATGTGGGATTGAAGCAGGAGTAGAAGGGTTTGAGATTTTCCACAAACAAACAACCAACTGTGATAGTTGAACCGATCATTTCAACCCTGAAACGGTCGATTGGTGACCTCAACCGATCAGTTCACACCTGAACCAATCGTTTGGGACCCCTGAGCCGATCGGTTCACTTCTGAGCCGATCGGTTTGTGGTTCTGGTCCAACTGAAATTGACTTTCATATTTGTTTCTGATCAATCAAATATTAATCCTTGTCCAAATTGAATTTGTACAAGTGAAATAAATTGTCTTTGCAAAATAGTCTTCTGACTTTCCAAACAATCTCGGTTGGTCCACGAATCGACCAATTCAACAATTGATCCTATCGTTTCATGACACATGAGCTGATCGTCTCACCAGTTGAGCCAATCGGTTCACCAACCTGAGTCGATCAGTTCATCCCATGAGCCGATCGGTTGGGGTAGGAGACTATGCAAAATCAGTCAATTGCAGTTTCAATCAATCTGATACTCTAATCAATCGGTCCAACACCTTGAACACTATGATATTGAGCTATCCATTGATTGAGTGTTTAAGTGCACTACTAAACTCCTTCAATAATCAATCTAAACATCATTTGTGGATAAACTCCTCTTCTAGGTTAAATCCTATGTGTGTGACCCTACAGGCCCATTTCATGTTGGCAGTGAAAGTCCATAACACTTATGACTTCATAAGCAAAGAGTGGTGCCTAGTCGCACATCAGTGCTACCCAATTGAAATAGAAAGTTGGAGAACAACTTTCAATCCTACAATCTGTGAATGGTGTTACAACGAATGTATAATTCCTTTGTCACTAATATCTCGAATGAACTCAAGGCATGGAACAGTCATCCTGTCAACGTTCATTCATTTTCTTGATCTCAGAGTAGATTGGAGGAGATATGTATAACATCAATATCACATACGGATTCACACATGCGTGCGCATGCCTATCTCAATCCTACTCATCAAGTGACCATGGATATCAAACTCCCTCAGGAGGGACAAATCCCATATCTATCACTCACCCCTCAAAAGCCCCATGTGTCAAAGCCACCCAATCATCACCTTTATAACAACCCATGTTTCAGGATTGCGTTTGATGATGTCAAAGTGTACCCAACGACATGTGTTGAGTGTAGTGATTTCAGGTCAAACAATCACACTCACCACCATCACTGTGAGAACTGACTGTGACTACCATGTCATGGTTCCATGTGTCAAACTCATGGTGTGTCTGTCCGGTACACTTATTCTCTAACAAGTACCTATCTGTTTGGTTTGATATCTCCATATCATGACTAAAGAGATTTTGTCATCAACCAACATCATAATATAGTCTTGTGTGTCATTGTTGTCTATCTACCTTGCACAATGACATCCGATTAGGGACATAATAAGAACGTACAAACTCTTAGCATCTGTATGATCTCATCGTTCAGGTCCTCAACCTGAAAGCATACATCATTGAGTATTGTCATTCTCTAGAAATTCAATCTATTCTATCATTATCTCATATGACTAAACCAGAAAGAATTGGAAGCTTGCCTTTGATCTTTATCAAATCAATCTTAATGTATCCCATCAATCATCCCATGATTGGCTCTCATGGCATACCTACCAACAGTCTCCACGATAATTAAACCATATAGAGTCCAAATTTTGCAATTAGATTTTAATTATTAGACTTTCTTTCACGAGTCACATTTAAATAATGGTTTAACCCCATATCCTCAACATTTAGTATCGACACACCTATTGTCATTATATTATCACTGATCATGTTATGTTATATTATCTTGCACAAAATGGCAAGTATTACTTGACCAAGTCATTAAGTTAATTAAATCCAATATTGACTTAATTGGTGATACATCAATCTTCTTCACTTGTATAAAATCATCCACTCTTTTGTTTCATATGTATTAAGAATGTCTTAACCCATACACACATCTATACATGTTTGTTCATATCCAAGACTTATTAACCCACTTAATAATTTTACATGATCACATGCATTATGAAATCAACTTACATATCAAGTCACATTAGGTTTTAGGTATATTTAAGTGTATATTAAGCTGCATTATGGAATTTTAACCATATAAGCTCACCACTGCATCATATATGGTACCATGCATCAAGACCCAAAAGTTGATGGGTTGAGAAGAAGAGCATTATCAATTGTTAAAATGTTATGGAGGAACCATGGAGTTCAGGAAGCCATGTGGGAGTTAGAATATGAGATACCAAAGTTCAACCTCAAATATTGTTCTGAGTTTCAGGATCAAAACTTCTTAGAGGTAGGATTTGTAATGATATGTTCCTTGGTTATACTTAACCCTATATTTGTTTCCATAATGTCTATATAATTGGTTTCTTTTCTATGCTTGGAGACCCTAATGTTTATAGTAGAACCTATTTAAAAAATCAAAGTCTTTAAAACCCTAATTGGGTGAAAACATATGCTTAAAAGTAACCATGTCATAAACACAAAATTATATGTTTCTTGAGTGGATTATAAGGATAATTTGAAGATTTTATAAAAAAATTATAACATCCTAGGATTTGAGGCCTCAAATAAAAAAATATTAAATGGAATGATTGGATTACCCATATCACTAAGGTACACCTCATTTTCATGTAAAACATCGATGAAGCCCTTAATTGGGTCTTCATATTGTATCAAATTGTCCATTGTTCACATATACATGTTTATAGTGCAAATATTCGCCCATAATAGGTTTCTTCAAATGCAATTATGGATGTTTTTCCATGTATAGGTATATCACTCCCAACCTACCCCAAGTGATCAGAGAATGCATTAAACAAAAAGCTCAGTGGATGATCAAGTTTGAAACTCAAGTGCAAGAGAAAACTCCCAAAATGTCCATCATACATCACCACTTCCATTCTACACAAGTTCCATTTATAGAGACAAGCTTTAATTTCCCAAATTTCAAATCCATTTTGCCATGGTTACTCTACCAAGAATGACTATTCTACATAACATCCCACACAATCATTCTTGTCACCACAATTATGGTCAAAACATCCAAAACTCACTATTTTTGCACCCCAAAACCTAGAATGAATATTCTATATCACCACGGTCATTTTGACCTAAACTAGAATGACCAATTTGACCCCCAAAAATATATCAACATGCACATCTAGGCTCAAAACACCCATTCTGGCTAGTGGTAGCCTCCAAAATCATTGATATCTCACCTCTCCCATCCACCACGCCCTAGTGGCTTACAAGTTACCAAAACAATTCTACCATATACCCTATGCCACTTTCTTCACTGAACTCCCCATCCTCCAACTTAAACCTAGTCACACTAGTACATTGTTGACATAAGGTGTCACTTTTTATAACATCGATTTACAAAACAATCTGATACCATCAACATCTAACATTGATTATTAAAGCACAACCATCACAATTGGTCAGGCAATGCCATTCAGAAAAATACACAGGTGCCATTTTCATTTTGACATCGGTTTCTCGGGGAGGAACTGACAACGCAATCTTCCCACAAAATTCAATTTCTAGAAATAAACTTTGGTAAAGCATGTGGCACATCGATTGTCAAGAAACTAAAGATGCATCCCTTCCTAAAAAAATATTTTACCTCCAAAAGGACTATGATTTCAGTTATTATTTGGAAAAACCATTGCCATGGGGCACGTGGCCTGCAAAAAAAATTACCACCTAAAATCTTATGGTATCGATTCGTACTGTAGAAATCAAAGATACTAGGTTCTCACAACATGCATCACAAAAAATATTTTTCTCCCAAATTAGTTATGTCATCAGTTTGTGTCTTGAAACTAACATTATAGGTTTTAGTAAGAATGGCATTCTTAATAGGGATAAAGAAATGTCATTGGTTCCTTAATGACCAACTGACGACAAAGTTGAATCTACGTTGTCGGTTTTGGTGACCAAACCCACGAATAAGTTGTTAGTGTTGATTAATATCAAACGACAACTAAGTGCTACTTTACAACACCTGTGAAACTTTCTTTCCCTCACTCTCTATTTCATCACCCAATACCTAAGAAGTATTCATCACCAACAATCATTATTGTTGCATTTTGCTAGGTATTGCACCTAGTTCTCTCTAATGTTGCTGCCATTTGACCTCCAGCCACCAATATCACTCTGATAGATCACCTCCAACTGCCATTTTTGTCATTCTGCTACTTCTTCTCTCTCCACTATGCTGAAACCAACCCCCAATCATCGTTTCTACTACTGCCCTACAACCTCTAGCTAGATGTTGTCGCTAGTTCTATTGGCGCTGCCCTACAACCACCAGTCGACAACCATACCACCACCAGCTCTAGAAAGTTGTTCCATCCCTACTACCACTACTCTACTACCTCTGCTCTCTGAGCACACCCTCTATCCCTACAATGGAAGGTCCTTCTTGTCCTTCTCTTTGTATACCACCATGTCCCTAAATGCATGTTTAGTTTATTGAATATGAGCAATATATCCCCTGCCTATCTGATTATAACTATTTGCTGAGTGCATTATTTTATAATTGTTTATTGAATGCATTGTAGAATAATTGTTTGATTAACTTAAAATGAGTTACACATTGATATGAATTTACCTAAATTGATATGAAATTTACCTAATCAATATGAATGACACAACCTGGCATTACTCTAAAATTAATGATTTTACCTGAAATAACTTGATTTATATTTGAATTGAATGATAAGTTGTAATTAATGTTTTATTTCATAAATTTAAGATATCATTCTTGTATAATTGGAATTCATGTATAACTGCTTGTATAATTGGATGCATTGGTTAATTTGAATGTTGTATGGATAAATAATCACACCTAAGGACTAATACACTGAGATATGATTTACCTAAATTAGCTTGATTTAGACTAAAATTGTTATGTTTACCTAAATTCTAAAACATAAATCTTAGTCTAGACATATATCTTATTGGCCTAAACACACATGCTCAGGTTTGGGACTATTCTTGAACACTTAATCTCACTTAGGATGTAAGTATATACTGTGTATTTAGTTTTCAAGATGTTTTGTTAGCACTTCCTCATTTGTTCTCTAAGTACACACATAGGTGGGTATTTTCCCATATACATAAATGTACTTAGAGAATTTCAGTGACTTGCTGCTAAAATATTCTTAAAAATTGAATACAAATTATACACTTACGAATGACATTGTGTTCAAGAATTAGATAGGTGAGACACATTCAGCACTAAACCCTAAACCCTAAATGATAAGCCCTAGTCTTTAATCTCTAAAACCTAACCCTAAACCCTAATATCTAAACCATAACCCTTTTAAAATTGACATAGGTAACACCTCATTCAATACTTATTTTCCCTATGATCATAGAATGGGTCGATCATGGATGTCAATTTCAAAAGGCTATATTGTGTAGTTTTTTAGCAGTCTTGATCGATTTATAAGATTTGTGGAGGAATATGAGAAATGACCTAGAGATAGGTTCTACTGTCCATGAAGGACTTGCAGTAACAACTTGAAAGTCGAAACTATTAACAAAATAAAAGTCATTATATGTGCAATATGATTTTCCATGGATACACATAATGGTACTGGCATGGAGAGATTCATACTATGAGATCCATAGATGTTGATAGTGGTAATTGTGTTGAAGAAGAAATTTTTCAATGATTGATGTGAGAGAATCGATTCTAATAGACGTGGTTGATGTGATGATAGATAGTTGTGGGGTAAATCTTATTGATCCACCTTCCTTATTTAGAAACATTGTGCATGATGCTGAGAGACTATTATACTTAGATTATAAGAAGTTAATGAAGCTAAGTGATGTGTTTAGATTGTATACTCTGAAGGCTAACAATAGATGAAGCGACAAAAAATTCACAGCTATATCTTTATATAAAGAAATTCTTCCTGAAGGAAACGAGATTCCAAAATCAATATATAAAACAAAGAAAATGTTGTGCCCAATTGGAATGGAGGATAAGAAGATGCCTGCTTGCTCGAATGACATGTGTGTTATTTTAAAAGGACTGTCTGGATACAAAATATTGTCTAAAATGTGGGAGGAAAAGGTACAAAATAATGACTTTAGGTAAAGCTAAAATCAGTTATCCTACCAAGGTGATGTGTATCTACCTATAATACTACTGTTTAAACAGTTGTTTGCCAATACCATGGATGCATAAAATTTATCTTGGTATGCATAAGTGAAGGAAATAATGATGGGATCCTATGACATATGTTTTATTACTCACAATGGAATAAAATTTGCCAATGATCAAAAAACATATTTACCTCCTGCTTGTTACACATTGTCAAGACAGCAGCAGAGAACTTTTTGTGAGTGCTTTCTTAATGTTAATGTACCACAAGGATACCCTTCTATAAGTCATAGATTATTATCAATGAAGGATCTAAATCTGATATATCTTAAATCTCATGATTGTCACACTCTAATGTAACAAATATTACCTGTGGCTATTCAATCTATACAGAAGAAGCATGTAAGAGTTGCAACTACTAGGCTTTGTTTCTTCTTCAACACTCTATATAGTAAAGTTATAGATCTTTATAATCTTAATAATTTTCAAATATTAGTGATTGTTACCCTATGCCAACTTTAGATGTATTTCCGTCCTTTGTTCCATGATATCATGGTACATCTTGTTGTCCATTTGACTAAGGAGATGAAAATGTTGGGTTTGGTTTTCTTGCATTGGATGTATCCTTTTGAATGGTACATGAATGATTTTAAAGGTCTTGTTTGAAAACATTATTATCCTAAAGGGAGTATTATTGATAGTTATGTGGCTAGGGATGTTATGGTCTTTTGCAATGACTTTCTGAGTTCCAATGAAGCTCCTGCAAATACATAGAATATTGACACTTATTCTGGCAAAGGGGCTTTAGGATCACGAGTGGAAGTAATTGTGAGAACATGTATACTTGTATGTTTAACACAACATAAACAAAGTGGGTATTGATGTCATTGAACACACCAATTTTAAAAATATAAAATATCCTTGAGTCAGTTCAATGTGTCTTTTTAGAGAGAATAATTAGACATTTATTAGGTGGTTTGAAGATAAAGTCTTCTATCAACTATCTCAAACACCAAATAATGTTGCTGACAAACCAAATGGCTCACCTTAAACGAAAAATGAATGTTATATCATACATAGAGTTTGACATAAATGGATTTTCATACCACACAAAATGTCAAGATTATAAGGATATTGTCCAAAATAGTGATGTCACCCTTCAACCATCATCATTGTATTTTTTCAAATGATAAGAGTCCATGAGAAGCTAAAATGTCTTACTACGGTGACATTGAAGACATATGGGAGTTTGACTATACAAATTTTAGATTTCTCAAATTTAAGTGTAATTAGGTTGATAATAATGAAGGAGTTGTAATGGATGAATTGGGGTTCACATTAGTGAATTTTGAAAAGATTGGCAAGAATGAAGAACCATTCATCATGGCATCACATGCAAAATGGGTATTCTGTGTTGATGACCCTACAAATGAAAATGGTTTGTTGTTCTTCATGAAAAAATGTAGTTTATTGAGACCCTATAGATGAAGAAGAGTATTATTACAACTATCATGAATCAATCCATTCTTAGTTGGCTTTCCAAGCGTAAATATTGAGGCTAACATTGATGAATATATGTATGGAGATAAAAAAAAAGGAATATTAATTGATCAATGATCAATACTAGATGCATGCATTTAAAATTATCTATCACTTACAATTTTATATGATATATGTGCATGCTACATTCTTTTACACTTATATGTGTTTTTTTGACAATTTTTAATATGACATTTTTAGATGGCATGTGACTGTGAGGATGAGTAGCATGAGGATATGCGTTGTGAGGTTGAGTTTGTGTAAGTTATATTATTTTACTATGTAGATGAGCATTTTACATTATCTATCACAATTATATAAATTAAAGTATTTATTCACTTATATGTGTTTCTTGACTATTTTATAATGAGCATCTTGAGGATGAGGATGAGCACCCTGAGGATCTTGATGGATTTGTTGAGGAGCAGCACGATCATGCACGTAAAAGAGGCATTGCTAATGAAGAAGTTAATTATTCAAAGGGGCAAAGGTTCAAAGTTGGCTATTGACTTTGATGCAATTGGAAATCCAATTGGAAAGAATCACAATTTTCTTAGGTAATATTTAGGAGTTGTTGTTTGTAGAAAAGTGAAAATAAAAGTAGAATCTTAGAAAAAAGTTGATCTTTCCACTAAAGACCTCATCTCAAATGATGTAGTTGTGAGATATTCTATTATTATAGATATGCACAATTTTGTTTTTGAAAATATGCACAATTCTATCTTTAAAAATCATGCCATAATGTATATGATATTTTATAGGGCAACTTTGATCTTGATGAAAAATTGCATCATAAAAATGTGTTGTAATGTTGTGGGACTATATTGAGGAATTTTAGTGACAAGAGATTACATAATGAATGATAAGAGGAAGAAACTCGCCAATGAGCAATGGACCTATCTTTATAAGAGTGTGTGGGAAGAGTTTGTTGCTTCAAGGAAAATTGATGAATTTAATGTAGCATGTCAATGTTTAAAATACTTTCTTATGATTAGTCATATGCATTTGATTTATAATATAATTGGCATATGTTTTGGATTAATCAGGGTTTACATGATGCTCAAAAAGATAGGTATGCAAAGAATGTGAATGACTATAGGTTGGGTCCAGGTGGTTACGCCTAGTGTCTCTAATAGTGAGAGCAAGATTTTTCTTCTGAGAAACCTACTCCTAGGTATTATGAGTCTTCTACTACACATGCACCTCTACCTTGCCACGAGAAGTGGATATATGTGAGGACAAGCCACTCTAGAGAAATACCCAATGTTGCAACTACTAAGGTGGCTATAAAAATGGTAAAATACAACTCTCAGAGAGCATGTCCATTTTTTACCTTAACTATTGTGTTTTACTAACCAATTAGTATTGATTATGATCAATGGGAACTCCATGAGTCAATAAAACAAGGCATGTTCATCACTGAGGTCCAAAGGGATGAATTGGTGATTTCTCTAGGTACTCTAGATCATCTTGACCATTCTAGGGCACTAGGGATGGTGTTGGGATAAGATCCTTTTTTGGTACATCAGGATAACATATATATCTATCAAGAAAGGTAGACTATCACAACATGAAGTGGAGGACATAATTGCAAAGAGAATAGAAGAAGCAATGAGACAGGTTTATGCTTCTCGGTCTCAGACTTTTGAATTGTACCTTTATTGCATCACTCTTCTTACAAGGTGGATCCTCCTTAGATAGAGGTGTTTAGGAGTAATCTCATGGATCCTCCACATGACATGTCAAGTGTAAGTTCTTTCTTATATAATTGTAACGACCCCGCCTCCCGGTAACCCCCACTTAAGGGAGACCAAGAGGTCAGAGCCGTTATCCCAATAAATTGGATCAAAGGTTTGACAAATAATCAATAGTAATTATGAAATTCTACTATCTAAACTGAAATCTGGTATTAAAATAAAACTTTACATACCTTTTTCAAAAAGTTGGATATCTACTTCTATTCACATCTGGAGTCTATTCTAACTAATCCTCCTTTGTACTTTAACTCTTATTTAATTCCACATATGCCACTTTACTATGTGTCCTTTTCAAACTTGTACCTAAAACTCCGATAAACAAAATGTCAGTCAGCATATCGAAATATGTCGATATGTAGGCACAACCAATATTTCACAATTATGGATAACAATTTAATTATTACAATTAGGGTAATTTAGCAAACCAATTTACATTTTCAATGTGTCATTCTCCACCGCTTTTGCCCTAACCCTGGAATACCCTTCTAGGGTTTCTCTTTTGCCATTGACTTAAGGCCACCTTCTCAATCCCGAGCTTGGTGCCTTGGGGTCACCTCTCATGGTGCCCCATAGACATGCAACATAGACCACCTTCTCATTCCCGAGCTTGGTGTCTAGGGTCACCTCGTGTGGTGCCCATTGGTCTACCCTCCAGGGCCTGACCTTTCTGGCATCATCCATTAGGGTGGCATGTAGGTGCGAGAATACACATGTATTTATAATTGTGATAACCATAGTGACTTTATAATTGCAGTATGAACATCCAAACTGTTTAGTTTCAATCAATGCGATCAACCATCGGGGAAACCTTCAAGAAAACTAATGTGATTAATCATAATTAACCACATACCTGTCAAGTTGTCTTGAATGCAGAATTAATCCAAACAAGCAAGTAATCCAAAATAAAGCAAGTGAGCACACAATTTGGCCCTGAAATATACATCCAATATTCTCTATCATGGATCATGGTATCCAAGTCTAATAGGCCTAATCGTGCCCTAGGGTTACTAGCCCTTTTTAGGGTTTTGACCATAATTAGGGTTTCACTTCCTTTTTACCACTTTTACTTTACTTTTATCAAAATATCCATCAAACCCTAATTATCTCATCTTATTTTCCATTAAGATCCTAAGATCAACTTTGGACCACAAAACCCTAATTTTCGGATTAACTATATCTTTTCTTCCCCTTTTTCCTCACTTAGGGTTTCTAAGGGTATTAATTACAATATTAGGTTTAAAACCCTAATTCTTGCAATTTACTTTTCAAAATAGGTTAGTATCCATTTATATCATTAAACAAGTTAATAATGCTCGAATTTATTCATTTGCAATATTAAATCCATCATTTATCAACAATTTAGGGTTTCTAACCATAATTTAATATTTTTCCCATCCAAATTATACACTTTTACAAAAGTATACTGATTGAGGCTTCTAAACCATTTTTAATTTACTCGTATTTTTCTAATCAATTTTCATGTATAAACTTTCCTCATCCAAGTTTTCTAGCTCAAGATATGATTTTTGTAAGAAAATCCCTTTCTATTGATTTATTAGCAATTTCTAGAAAAACACGGACCGTTAGATCAATGGTCCATTGGTCCACTCAGGATCCAACGACTAGGGACACACAAGCCTAATTTTCATTTTAAGTTGCGAAGGACAAGATTGCCCTTACCTTGACTGAAGGCGTGGAGGGGTAGCCGGGTAATTTCACTGGATCTCCTTTGTCTTCAACCTTGCGATCTCGCAGCTGCTGCGATGGTTAACTGTGTGGTTGACTTCTCGATCCAGTCATCGTGCGAGCGCACCAAACATCCAGGGAGCTCCACCTCCCACTGTCGAACCTACATACGGCCTCAAATGCTCGCTCAGGACTGGCCAAGATGGTCCCCTACTCGCCAGACTCCGACGAGGTTTTCCAAGAGTACATGGGTGCATGTCAGGTTGAATCTCCAAATTGATCGCACAGGAACACTCCCCTCTCTCTTCTACAACATTTGGGGTAGCAAAAGCATATGATGGTATCCCCCTTCACCCACCCCTATATATAGGGTCGGAGGTAGTGCTGTGAGGATTGTGTATTTCCCCAATAGGCGGCCAACCCTCGACAAACTAGGGATGATCCTCTGTAGTTTCCTCTCCCGAGTCCAAAGAAGCTATCAACATGCTGGCATACTCTCTAGTTCATGAGGAATCCAAGATGGAAAATTCCTCCTATAACTCACAGAGTCCCAGTCCACGTAGGACTTAGATGATAAGCGATCAGTGTTGGATCGAATCCAACAGTTCTCATTGCACGCAATCATCCAAAAGGGAAATACCTTTTTCAATTGCCAAATTAATGCCTTATTTTGGAGATAACTTGAGAAATTGATATCTCCCCAACCATAACTCCATTTTGTCTCAAATTTTAAGGGAAAGTTTGTCTTTACATTATCTAGATATGTACGAAATTTGGGAAACAAATTACAATGGATGAGAAGGCTTCCTTCTCTCCCAAGATATCCATTAATTAATTCAAAATTAATTAGTAATTCTTTTCCCTTTGCCATTATCTTGTTATTTTGGGTCCCTTGGACCTCAAGAAATACTAAAGTCATGGATTCCCATATTGGGGAATATCTATTTGCCTTTATCCTCTTTTAAAAGTCTACTTCTCATATTTCCCTTTTATTAATTAAATCCTTTTCCTATTTATTTCTCTTTTCTTTTTTATTGGGCTCAATGGCCAATAAAGCCCACAAAACAACCAACAAGGCTATTGTAAACGAAACTCATATATTCAAAACAAATTAAATCATTATTTGTTCCAATATCTTTTATATGAGAAATTATATTTCTCACCAAACGAACCCAAAAGTTGGGGTTGTAACATCCTTCCCCTCTTATAGGAAGTTTGCCCTCAAAATTCCCTCAAGCAAACAAACAAATAGGATAAGCCTTTCTTATGTCCATCAGGGATCCCATGTGGCTTCACCCTTTCCATGGTGCTTCCCAAGAACCTTCATCATCTCATATTCTTCCATCTGAGTTCTTCCTTACCTTGGTATATCGTACCCTCATAGGTGACTCAGGACATTTCAGCCCCTCCAAAAGCTGAATAGGTTCAGGGCTCAGCACATGGCTTGGGTACCTCACATAGTGCTCTAGATCGGACTCACATGGAACACATCATGTTATCCTGAGGGGTAAGGCTAAACACAACCATCTCCACCAATCCATCTCAAATGGATCATACAGTCGGGACTCAACTCTCTCTCTTAGCTATAACTTAGAGGGGTCATATTTTCACATCACATATTCTCCCACAGTGAACTACAAGGCAGTATGCTTTGCATCAACTTACGACTCATGTCACCCCTGGGCTCTCTCTTAGTCATTGCACGATCAAAGAAACTTCATCTGCACACACTGTGGTCTTTTCTTGACCTTCATGAGGTCCCTCCACCAACATCATCTTAATGAAGTGGTGACCAACACAACCTCTCTTATAGATCTTCTTTACAACCCGATATTGGCTAAGGTGGTTTTCATCACATCTTATAGAAGACAAGAACTATCTCCATGTATCATACTGAACGAGCACACATTCTCTCATCAGACCCTCTAGTTCAGATCATGCTAACCATTAGTTAGGGGTGATAAACTATACCAGCATCAAGTTCTTTATGGAAGTGTACCTTTAGGTTATACTCAAGAACCTTTGAACTCGCATCATGGTGTACTTGAACCATCTCTCTCATATGTAGTTCAACTAGATCTATCCCTTGATAGAACTCTTTCTTTCTCATGTCATATAGGTAAGGCGATCTACCATAACCCATATTGCGTCTTGACCCTTCTTGGTCTAGGGGAGACTTACCACAACATTCATAGTGATGAACTCCCATTCTCTCTCGGGGACTCTTTATCCCCTATATCAACTCATTGGGTTAGTGGTGTTCATCCTCCACCTCCTGTCATGCATGGTAACATGCCACATGCAACATTATCTTAGGCATCCAAAGTACTACTGTCACTTACTATCTTCGTAGTATGGTGTATCATGATCTCTTGTATACCATGATTCCTCAAGATTGATTCCTCAGAAACCCTAAACCATTATATTCGGGGTTTCATCTCCTTTTTCTCCAGAGAAGTGCATCGGAGGTTCTACAACCTTCCTTTTATCATGATAAGCCCTAGGCTGGCCAAACAACCATTAAATTGATCAACCAATATTGTTACATCTGAGTGTTAGCCAAACTTATCTCTTTTCCAACTGGGGGTTATCCTAACAACCTCTTCTAGCCTCCATCTATACTAGGCAGTTGTATCTCATCCAGAGTATCCATTACCACTTCACATCCTTAGGTCATTGAAGACATACACCTCCATGTATTTCACTTTTTATCTCATCTCGGCTCTAAGTCTATTTTCATCAAGAAAACTCTGAGCTTATTCTCTTGGTTTTTCAAACTCAAACTTGTATAACTCATAGCTCATGATAAAAACATCCTCATAAGATGACTACCTTATTTCTCTTAGTGTTTGTAAACCATCCATGTATCATGCGCTCTACCATGGTATGTTATCATCTCTATCCTCATACCTCATGGCAACGTTCCAACTCACATCACCTTTTATCCTTGGTGTATGGCATGCGTATTGTTCTATCTCTCACTCCCATAACAAGAGGAAATAAGCATTTAGTTGCAGTCCAAATACATAGTTCTTCCTATTCCAAGAGTAGAGATGGTACATCCCACCTTGCTAGTACACCTTTAAATCTAAGTTGAAACATGCCACATATGTCTCTACTTCACAAACATTTCGATATCAAAGTTACTTCCATGGAAAACTAGTTTCAAACTTACTTGGGTCCACACACATTCCTTGGTCATCTCCTCTAGGTCTATAGGGTGTCGACACTTTTGGGGTCATCCCTCTTCCCTTATGCATCCAGAGAGTGCCCTACTCATCTGCCCTTTGGGTCCCATGAGTTCATGAAGGTGATCAATCTCCTAACCCATGGCCCTCAGACAATGATAGTTGTTACCTCCCGACCCTATGGTCATGTGCAACTAGGGAATTAGGCAACTCCTACTTCCATCGGTCTTATCCCTACCCGACCGTAGGATAGACTTTGGATTCTATTATAGTACATGTCCAACTTAGAACCTTACCCAAGCCTTCATCATCTCTCTCTCTCTCTGCATTCATGGGCTGACTTTCATCCTTTCATAGGGGTCATGGCGACATGCCTACCTTGGTTAGGACCCATACTGGTTACCTCCATGGTAACACATCCATATGCACCTATATATGGTTATCTTTGGGTTTATAGGTTCATCCTCATACTATGTACTTTTCACTTAGCTTCCCAATATTCTATGAGACCTCTTTAGGTTTCCTCAAAACCAACAAAATTGGTATACACCCTACCAAAGGGTCCCTCTCCCAAGATGGGAGGAAACTACAACTCTTAACAACAAGGTCACAAACATCCTTAGGGTTTATAATCTCATGAGCATGCTTAACCCAACAGCTACCAAGGCACAAGCAGACCACCTACTAAACCATGCTAGGTCATACTTATTCCCTTTCCTCAACGCTGGACCAAGATCATACCTTCCCATGTCATCAACTTAGTTGTGAAGGGTTCATCAAACATACCTTAAACTTAAGGGGTTTCCCTTTCCTCTAAACATGAGGAGTACCATGCTCGAATCTATAGAAACTCAAACCTTGTCATGAGCATCAGGTACACCACTTCCCCTCTTAGGCCTAGGAACCTTAGGTTCACTTCTCTGATGTCCAACTTTCTGCTCAACCTCTTAACCATGATCCAAACATGTACAAGGTATGACATGCTCTTCCTGTCATCCTTCTACTCGAGCAACACTTCAGAATGGAGTCCTCCTCAAGGACAACCAACAAGGTATAAGGCCTCACAACATGTTACTAAACCTCTCTAGGTCTAAGGAACTCTTCTTCTCATCCCTACCATAGGTACAGAGGTACCAGCAGACTCATCCTCTCTCTAGGGTTTGGTTCCTCTCATGGCAACCAAGACATCATCAGCCTCCAGGGATCAAGTATGAGGCAACCGCAACCATCCACTTATGTCGCATCATCCTCAACTCCTCACTTTTCCTCATATCTCAGAGTCTAGGCTTCCGACCTTCTTGATTGGGGTCCCACTCTCTCTCTCTCTAGAGATAACTCCACAACCAGCCTTATACTAAAGGTCCTCTCTTCATGAATGTGGGCTCTGATTTCCAAACCATGACATAAACACGATTAAAAACTTAGCGGAAGCGAATCGGTAATCAGCGGAAGACAAAAATCACGGGAAATTAAAACTTTTCGAGATAAGAACTTGTATCCATAAAAACTCCTTTCATAAAGAGAGGTAACTGTTTACATCTCAGGATAATTACTTCTTGAGTAATTATATACATCAAGATACAAAATCTCAAGATCACATAACACAAGACTCCAAGACCTGAGAGTACAGAGGACACATAGGACTGACTCTAACTACACCACAAGGCAGGACAAATCTCCACCTGAGATTACTGCTGCCCCTGGTGCTACTGCTGCTGAGACTGGTCACCTGTAGGCTGGTTCCTTCGTCTCCGACGTCCACCTAAAAAGTTAAAGCCTACGGGGTGAGACAATTATACATAATTGTCCCAGCGAGAGTTATAACTCTTCGCCAGAAGCTTTATTATAACATCAAAGAATATTTTAAGTAGTAAAGCCTTCAAAGCATTCTGTAACAGTTGCAGGTATAACAAGATCTCAACCATTTAGGAGATATGGAGAATATAAACACTATTGCAATGTAAAATCAATCAACTAACTTGGAGTTATCTCTAACAAGTTATACTACATGGTTGATTATGTTTTACAAACAACATTATGCCCTGTGGAGATGAGGCTTACCACTCATACCCCAACTGATCGCTGAGAAGTCACATCAGTATCATACATAGGTCATTAAGAGAGCCGGATTCTCATGACCTTCACCTTCCTCAGTCAGTAAGAGGATCACTTGTAGGACATCTCGTGTCTCTACTACTATAGCTCACCAGGGTAAACTGGTCCTTCGCTATTCTAGAGTCACAATGGCGTTCTGTACTCTCTTCGTCATCAGGAGGTTTCATATTTACCTACCACTGATACGGATATCTGTGCTTTCTTCGTCATCAGGAGGTTTCATGTTTACCTACCACTGATACGGTATGGAACTACAGTGAAGGATGGATGGATTCCACATCTACATCACTTTCCTACACTAGGATGTAAGGTTCTACACATCCATGTACCCCACATACTCAAAAGTATGTGCTCCAGGAGTTCCCTGAGGAAAACCTGTTCCACCATCACTTAATTTCTGACAATGATAGATCTATGATCAGGGCTCTACATTATACTTGATTAGTTAGGTACATTCAGTATTCTTTAACAGCATACATTGTTCTTCAAACAATAACAATAGCATAGCAGCTATAAAAGAAGAATACTAAATGTAACAGGCCTAACTCATATCAATCATTATTTCTCCTTATCCTCATCACAAGTCATCTCTAAGGCATGACCTTGATGGTATTCATGGCTCTCATAGCCCATTATCAGCATAGGATGCCACTGACAAGGCATCAGATTACTTTACTTATTCATAAGGCTAACAACATGCCTTTAATGAATATAACATCAATATCCATACCTGGATATGGTTACCTTCATATCAGTACCTGCATGGTTAATACATCTGAGAAAGGTAATACAACAATAAGGAATGTACTTCCTACTCTTGTGATGAGAGTTAAATCTTTAATTCAAATCAAATAGAGTTTATTGCTCAAAAGCATGCCATTACCCTTGAATTAGGGTTTACTATTCACATTACATGTCATCACCCTTGAATTAGGGTTTACTATTTACATCAAGGTGAATTAAACTCATAACATCATCATGTATGAGTAACATCTTCATTGATGCTCTTGGATTAGTTAAAGGTTCATCATTTATCATAATTAGGGTTTCTATGATCTCACACAGGTGGATCATACCCTAATTATGCTCATTACTGTGCATTGGAGATGCTTTAGTTGAGTTTCCACTTAAAAAGGGTACTTTCTCTCTCTAGAAGTACTTTCTCTCTCTAGAAGTACTTTCTCTCTCATCATAATGTTAGGTGATGTCAACATCACTCTAAAACAGGTTGGATTGAGTCATCATAGGCTAACATAGCCAAAAACATCACCATTATGTAATTAGAGTTACTTTCTCTCTCTAGGGTACTTTCTCTCTCTAGAAGTACTTTCTCTTTCATCATACTAATGGTTGATGATAACATTAGACTAGATCAGGTTAGATAGAGTCATTATGACTAAAAACATCATTCTCATGTAATTAGGGTTTGAATTGAGCAAGGTATAACTTAATTGACCCTTCAGGGGTATTTTGGTAATTCACCCCATTGATCATCATCATGGTCAAAAACCTTAGTCAAATAACCCCTTACTATCCTAGATTATCATTAGGGTTTGATTTGGGCAATATTGAACCATTTACATCATCAAATGATTGAATGAGGTCAACCTTGAATCACATTGATTGATTTCAATCATTAATCATCAATTGGGTTGAGATTGGTTGAAAGTGTTGACCGTTTGCCCACTTTGACCCTCCAAAACCGCGAGCCTCTTTCTAACTCCAAGACCGCGAGCCCCCTTAGGCTTCAAGACCGCGAGCCTCTTCAAGTGGTTCAAGACCGCGAGCCCTATCATTGGTTCAATTGATGTTGAGACCGCGAAGACCAATTTGAGTTGAGACCGCGAGGGTCATGAAGACCGTTTGCCCTTCTTTGACCTCAGGACCGCGAGGCCCTTCGCGGTCTTGAGACCGCGAGCCTCCTCTCGGTCTTGAGACCGTGAGCCCCCTCTCGGTCTTGAGACCGCGAGCCCTCTCTCGGTCTTGAGACCGCGAGGCTCTCATGGTCTCAGCCACTTGGTCCTTCAACAAGGCTCAAAGGTGCAACCACTAATGTCAAACGATGTTGAAGCCTTCAAAAGGTCCAATCTATGTTGACCACTTATGTATTGGGTTAATCAAGATTATGATTGACCAATTGGTCAACCAATTGACCCTCAATTGTTGACCAAGTAGGATTGAAATCGATTCAATTAGGGTCTATCAATGTTCACCCATCAACACTCAACAATGTGCATCAACACAAGGTTGAACCCTTCAATTGAGCTCCAATTGGGCCCAAACTTGGCCCAAACGGTCTTGAGGTCATGTGGGTGGACCCCACATGGTCTTAAGACCGCTTGACCTAAGATTTCATCAAAGTCTAAGGTGATTTGATAGGGGTTGAACCATGATTGAACCACAAAACAGAATTTTGATTAAATTGATAACTTATTTGCAATTGGGTCCTCAATTGGTCAAATTACTCAACCCTAGACCTTCACACGGTCTTGGGTGATTGTCCTCTCGGTCTTGAGACCGTTTGGATGAGTTCCAAACGGTCTTGAGACCGTTTTCCCATCAAAATTTTGGATTCTAGTGGAAATTCATCAAGGTTGAACAAATTGAGTTGATGATTATATCAATATTTAATTGCAATGTAAATTGGTGTAAAAGTACCTTCAATTGGTCAACAAATCTTGACCCCAGACCTCCAAACGGTCTTGGTTGATTTCCCTCGCGGTCTTGAGACCGTTTGGTGACCCCCAAACGGTCTTGAGACCGTTTAGGTCAATCAACCCTAAAAACCCTAATTAGGTCACCATAATTTCAGTACTGATTTTACCTAGGGTTAGCCCTAGTATTCACCCTTCAACTCTTAGCCCGTTTGGAATTAGACCATAAAACTTGGTGAGTTGTTAATTAACATAATTTTGAACAGTAATCTCATACGGTCAATGCTTAGTCAACGACCTTACACGGTCTTGAGACCGTTTGCCCAAAAAGGCAATTTCAGACCGTTTGAGAATCAGGAATAAATTCTAATAAAGTTGTTACTTAAAAATGTCATATCTCCCGATTCCTTTGGAGTTAGCCTCCCAAATGTTGAGGGTAATTAGCCTATATAATTAGGAACAGATTCCATGCTCGGTCAACGGGGCCAAACGGTCTTGAGACCGTTTGCCCTATCGCGGTCTCGAGACCGTTTGCTCACCTCGCGGTCTTGAGTCCGAGAGGGCAAACTGTTAGGACCGTTTAAGGAAAAGAAAAGCGGTGGGTTTTTCTTGGAAATCACGCCTTCATCTTCTAGCTCAAGAACAGTACGAATATCCCATGGGTTTGCTTGCAAAATAGCAGGGAAAAGTAGGGAAATACTAAGAGCTATCATTAAAATGCATATAAAGATGCACATAGTAAAGCATAGGTTTAGAGTTATAAAACCCGCCTAAAGCTTGCTTCTTGAGCTCCAAGCTTTCAAGCTCCAAGCTCTAATGGCGTCCTTGAGTTCTTACAGGTTGGCCAAGGTGTAAACTCCAAGGAAGGATGAAAAGAAACGGCTAGAAAGGTAGGGTTTCAAGAGTTAGCAATGAAGATGACCTTGAATTCGAGTTCTAACCATGGAATTAGGCAAGAAGAGGGGTTTAGACCTACCTTGCACCCCTTGGTCGTCCTCCTTAGATCCAAGGCAGTCCTTGGTCGTCTTTGGTGAAATGAAACAGTAAGGGAACGAAGGGTGAGTTCCCTTGCAACTAAGGGAAGGAGAGCTTATATACATGGGGTAGGATTTTCAACATTAGTTCATAAGTTGTCCATAATTCCAACTAGGTCCATCCTTCTTTACTTGATCGTCCCTTCCTCTTTATTCTAAGAACAAACCTTCTCTTAAGGTCTTAGGAGAAGAAGGTAAAGGAGAGCAAGCTAATAATGAGGTACATACATAAAGAGATATTACACATATACCCTGATTATTCAATCACAAGGCATATTTCATAACTTGATAACTCAATTGAGGTGACTTCCTCATCATTTCTTCTCTAAATGATGGCAAAAGTCTAAAAAGATACATTAGATGACATATTTCACAATTTGTATCCCTTAATTTGGGTAAATTGCATTTTACCCCAATTTAAGGTTTCAAGCACTAGGATTGCTTCCACAACTGCACCTTGGTGCCCTAGCTTGGGAAATCCCTCAAACTTTACCAAAAAGATTCTCATGATGTATCATCATTAGAGGAACATCTCAACATGTGCAAATTGCAAACTAACCCTTTTAACTGGGTAAATTGCACATAGGTCCCTGTATATCAAAACAATGCTACAACTTTAAATAAAAAGGAGCAAATACTGAAATATATGTTTCTGAGAAACTTAATTACATGCTCAGAGTTAATCACAAAGATTTAATCACATATTTAGGCAAAATACCTAGGGTTAACTCATAACCCAGGTCAGGGATGTTACAAATTATCCACCCCTTACAAGGATTTCGTCCCCGAAATCGATAAAACATACTACGAGAAAAGGGGAGGATACTTCCTTCTCATCTCATCCTCTAACTCCCAAGTGGCTTCTTCAATACCACGATGGTTCCAGAGGACTTTCACAAGACTTATATCTTTCTTCTTTAACTTTTTAATTCGTTTATCAAGGATTGACACTGGTCCCTCCTCATAGGATATGTCATCATTCAATTCTACCTCCATAGGTTGTAGAACTGACTCGGTGTCTGGGTGACATTTCTTCAACATAGAAATGTGAAACACAGGATGTAACCTCTGTAATTCTGGGGGAAGCTCTAGTTTATATGCTACCTTTCCAATCCGTTCAATGATTGGATAAGGCCCCATATATCTAGGAGCTAACTTCCCCTTCCTTCCAAAACGAAGGACCCCTTTCCAAGGTGAGATCTTGAGATACACTCTGTCTCCAACCTGGAACTCTAAAGGTCTACGACGTTTATCAGCATAAGATTTCTGCCTATCTTGAGCAGTCTTAATCTTATGTTGTATTACTTTAATCTCTTCTGTGGTTTGTTGCACAAGGTCAGGACATAGCAACTGATGCTCACCAGTTTCAAACCAACACAAAGGTGATCTACAACGTCTACCATATAAGGCTTCATAAGGTGCCATATCAATACTATGCTGATAGCTATTGTTATAGACAAACTCTATCAAGCTTAGGTGTAGATCCCAACTTCCGGTGAACTGGAGAACACATGCTCGCAACAGGTCTTCTAAGGTTTGTATGGTCCTTTCCGACTGTCCATCAGTCTGTGGATGAAAGGCCGTACTAAACCTCAGCTTAGTACCTAAGGCTCTGTGCAACTGTTCCCAAAAATGACTGGTAAACTGAGGACCTCTGTCAGAAACTATTGTAACAGGAACTCCGTGCAAATGCACTATCTCTTGAACATACAACTCTGATAACCTTTCAGCAGAATAGGTTGTTTTGACAGGTAAGAAATGTGCTGTCTTAGTCAACCTATCAACAATTACCCAAATGGAATCATGTCCTTTGCTTGTCCTGGGTAGGCCAACAACAAAGTCCATGGTCACATGGTCCCACTTCCACTGTGATATGGGTAAAGGTTGCATTGTCCCTGTAGGCTTCTGGTGTTCAACTTTAACTTGCTGACACACAGGACACCTCAGAACAAACTCTGCAATGTCCTTCTTCATCCCAGGCCACCAATACAAATCCTTCAAATTCCGATACATCTTGGTGCTCCATGGATGCATAGCATACATGGAAGAATGGGCTTCTTCCAGGACTAACTTCCTCAAGTTGTCCACATCTGGCACTATCATTCTTCCATTATAACAAGCTACTTGATCTTCTGAGTCATGAAAACCATCTTGCTTCTCATTTCCATACTCAGATCTTATATGTTGAACTACAGCATCACCTAGCTGTGCCTCTTTAATCTGCTCCCTTAGAGTAGGTTTAATATGCATCTCAGCTAACAAACCGGTTAACAATGACACCTTCAATTGTACATTGTCTTGCCTTAAAGAGATAAGCATATCTCTTCTAGAACATACTAAAGAGTTTAGTTGTGCTCTATTCATGGTTGATGTTGCTGATTTCCTACTCAAGGCATCTGCAACAACATTGGCCTTGCCTGGATGGTAATCAATTGTACAGTCATAGTCCTTGATTAACTCCATCCAACGACGTTGCCTCATGTTGAGCTCATGCTGAGAGAAGATATACTTAAGGTTTTTGTGGTCTGTGAAAATCTGGAATGTCTCTCCGTAGAGATAATGTCTCCAGATCTTCAAAGCATGAACCACAGCAGCTAACTCTAGATCGTGTGTTGGATAATTCTCCTCGTGTTTCTTAAGCTGTCGGGAAGCAAAAGAAATCACTTGTTTATCCTGCATCAACACACATCCTAGTCCGTTCTTGGAAGCATCATAGAAAACTACATATCCTTTTCCTTGTTCAGGTAGCACTAGCACAGGTGCACTTGTCAACCTCTCCTTCAGCAACTGGAAAGATTGTTGACACTTATCACTCCAAGAAAAAGGAACATCTTTCCGGGTTAACTTGGTCAAAGGTAAAGCTATAGAACTAAAGTTCTTAATGAACCTTCGATAATAGCCAGCTAACCCCAAGAAACTTTGAATCTCCGTCGGTGTCTTTGGTTGTTCCCATTGTAGAACAGATTCTACCTTTGCAGGGTCAACACGAATTCCCGAGGCGGATATTACATGTCCAAGAAAAGATACCTCCGGCAGCCAGAACTCACACTTGCTAAACTTAGCATACAGCTTATGTTCTCTTAGCAAGGTCAAAGCTTGGCGAAGATGTTGCTCATGCTGCTGAGCATCTTTACTATAAATCAGTATGTCATCTATGAAGACGACAACACACTGATCAAGGAAAGGTCGAAAAACTCTATTCATGAGTTCCATAAATGCAGCTGGTGCATTGGTTAGTCCAAACGACATAACCGTGAACTCATAGTGACCATATCTTGTCCTAAAGGCAGACTTGGATATGTCACTATCCTTAATACGGAGTTGGTGATATCCAGACCTCAAGTCTATCTTTGAAAAGACTGTTGCACCACGCAACTGGTCAAAGAGATCATCAATCCTTGGCAGAGGATACTTATTCTTTATTGTTACTTTATTGAGTTGTCTGTAGTCGATGCATAACCGCATTGACCCATCTTTCTTTTTAACAAACAAGACCGGAGCACCCCAAGGTGAAGTACTCGGTCGGATAAAACCTCTCTCAAGTAACTCTTGAAGCTGTTTCTTGAGTTCTGCCATCTCGGCAGGCGCCATCCTATACGGAGTTTGAGCTATGGGTTTCGTATCTGGGATCAGATTAATTTCAAAATCAATCTCCCGAGGTGGTGGTATACCATGAAGTTCTTCAGGAAACACATCCTCAAATTCCCCGACTATGGGAACCTTAGCAGGATTGGTCCTTTCCTTGGTAACATCTACCACATGGGATAAGAATGCATAACATCCTTGCCTCAACAGCTTATCAGCAACCATAGCTGATACAAGACAGGTAGGCAGAATCTTTCTTTCACCTTGAAAGATCCATGTGTTGCTTTCATCAGCAAACACAGCCAACTTGGACTCACAATCCAAGACAACTCTATACCTTTCTAAGGTATCCATCCCAAGAATTATATCAAATCCCTGCATATCAAGTGGTATAAGATCCACTTGAATGCGATGGTCAGAAAAGAAAAGGATGCAGGGAGAACATACCTCCTGCAAAACGGCAGACCCACTCAACGGAGTCTCTAACAACAAACTATCTGCCCTAAGGCTAACAGTCATATTGCAGTTACGAATCACTTCACGAGTGATGAAAGAGTGCGTAGCACCCGGATCAATCAGAACGGATACAACTCAGGATATAGACATATCAGAATATAAAAGTTTCATCTGACCTGCCACTACCCGTGGATTGACCACTGCCTCAGGTGGGTTCATAGCATAGAACCTTGCAATCGCCTGGTGTTGAGGTGGTGTTGATGATCCAGCTTGAGACGCTTGTCCACGTCCTCGAGCTGCTCCTTGATGTTGTCTATTCTGAGATCCCTGTTGACTCTGTCTCGGGGTTTGTTGTGTCACACCGACAGGCCTAGAACGGCAATCCTTCATCAAGTGTCCCACCTTACCACAGTTGTAGCAACTCTTCTCTTGTTGCTGTGGTCTGGGTGGTCCAGTAACTGACACTGATGCAGAACTGTGCGTCCCTTGAAGCAGTTGACTCCGTCCTCTACCTCTGCTTGGTGTCCATTGAGTTTGAAAACTCGATCTGGGTGGTGGAGGGTTAGGTGCAGAGAATCTAGGTTTCTTGGAATCCCTAGATGAAGAACACTGGAACTGTGGATATCTTTTATGGGTTTGTCTTTTCTCAACCACAGATCTCTCTATCCTTCGGACTGACTCAATGAAGGTAGAGAATCTCTCTCTGTTTTCTAAGGTAGACACAGGGGTTGACATATCAGAATTCAAACCCTTCTCGAATCTTCTGATTCTTTCCTCATCCGTAGCAGCCATGTGCGGACAGAACCGCAACAACTCCATAAACTTAGCTTCATACTCACTAATGTTCATCATACCCTGCCTTAGTTTCTCAAACTGAGAGATCTTCTCATCTAGGAAGGTCTTTGGAAAATATCTATTGATAAATTACCGACGAAACTCTTCCCATGAGAACTCTACTCCAGGTCTCTTCTGCTCTTCCATGTTCCACCAGTGACCAGCACTGCCTTTGAGAAGATAGACAGCATGTCTAACCTTCTCAGCTTCCGGAATCATAAGAATCCTGAAAGCCTTCTCCAACTCTGTCAACCATAAGTCAGCATCTGCAGGGTCGGCAGTTCCGAAGTACTCGGTAGCTCCGACACGACGAAGTCGTTCGAACGTCTTACCGATACCTTGTGCTTTAGGCTGGACAGGTGCCCTAGGTGCAGGAATGGGCATCCTATCGGTTATATGTGTCATGGCAGTCATGAACTGTCCGAACATCGTCTGTACAGCTGGATCACTCATGTCAGCTGGGTCGAACTGGGGTGGCTCTCTTGGCGACTCAGGTGCAAGTTGTTCTATTCTCGGAACTCTTGCACCGCCTCGAGGTGCACTAGCACTACTCTCTGCCACGTGCTCATCATGATGTTCTGACATTCTTATGTATCTTCTTCTCCTGAGGAGCAGAAGATTCTATTAGATGAGGAAGGAGTACTAAAGGTAGACTCGACCTCCTAAGTCCTATGCCTCTGTAGACTCAACTGAACCTGGAGCTCTGATACCACTAGTTGTGGGCTCTGATTTCCAAACCATGACATAAACACGATTAAAAACTTAGCGGAAGCGAATCGGTAATCAGCGGAAGACAAAAATCACGGGAAATTAAAACTTTTCGAGATAAGAACTTGTATCCATAAAAACTCCTTTCATAAAGAGAGGTAACTTTTTACATCTCAGGATAATTACTTCTTGAGTAATTATATACATCAAGATACAAAATCTCAAGATCACATAACACAAGACTCCAAGACCTGAGAGTACAGAGGACACATAGGACTGACTCTAACTACACCACAAGGCAGGACAAATCTCCACCTGAGATTACTGCTGCCCCTGGTGCTACTGCTGCTGAGACTGGTCACCTGTAGACTGGTTCCTTCGTCTCCGACGTCCACCTAAAAAGTTAAAGCCTACGGGGTGAGACAATTATACATAATTGTCCCAGCGAGAGTTATAACTCTTCGCCAGAAGCTTTATTATAACATCAAAGAATATTTTAAGCAGTAAAGCCTTCAAAGCATTCTGTAACAGTTGCAGGTATAACAAGATCTCAACCATTTAGGAGATATGGAGAATATAAACACTATTGCAATGTAACATCAATCAACTAACTTGGAGTTATCTCTAACAAGTTATACTACATGGTTGATTATGTTTTACAAACAACATTATGCCCTGTGGAGATGAGACTTACCACTCATACCCCAACTGATCGTTGAGAAGTCACATCAGTATCATACATAGGTCATTAAGAGAGCCGGATTCTCATGACCTTCACCTTCCTCAGTCAGTAAGAGGATCACTTGTAGGACATCTCGTGTCTCTACTACTATAGCTCACCAGGGTAAACTAGTCCTTCGCTATTCTAGAGTCACAGTGGCGTTCTGTACTCTCTTCGTCATCAGGAGGTTTCATATTTACCTACCACTGATACAGATATCTGTGCTTTCTTCGTCATCAGGAGGTTTCATGTTTACCTACCACTGATACGGTATGGAACTATAGTGAAGGATGGATGGATTCCACATCTACATCACTTTCCTACACTAGGATGTAAGGTTCTACACATCCATGTACCCCACATACTCAAAAGTATGTGCTCCAGGAGTTCCCTGAGGAAAACCTGTTTCACCATCACTTAATTTCTGACAATGATGGATCTATGATCAGGGCTCTACATTATACTTGATTAGTTAGGTACATTCAGTATTCTTTAACAACATACATTGTTCTTCAAACAATAACAATAGCATAGCAGCTATAAAAGAAGAATACTAAATGTAACAGGCCTAACTCATATCAATCATTATTTCTCCTTATCCTCATCACAAGTCATCTCTAAGGCATGACCTTGATGGTATTCATGGCTCTCATAGCCCATTATCAGCATAGGATGCCACTGGCAAGGCATCAGATTACTTTACTTATTCATAAGGCTAACAACATGCCTTTAATGAATATAACATCAATATCCATACCTGGATATGGTTACCTTCATATCAGAACCTGCATGGTTAATACATCTGAGAAAGGTAATACAACAATAAGGAATGTACTTCCTACTCTTGTGATGAGAGTTAAATCTTTAATTCAAATCAAATAGAGTTTATTGCTCAAAAGCATGCCATTACCCTTGAATTAGGGTTTACTATTCACATTACATGTCATCACCCTTGAATTAGGGTTTACTATTTACATCAAGGTGAATTAAACTCATAACATCATCATGTATGAGTAACATCTTCATTGATGCTCTTGGATTAGTTAAAGGTTCATCATTTATCATAATTAGGGTTTCTATGATCTCACACAGGTGGATCATACCCTAATTATGCTCATTACTGTGCATTGGAGATGCTTTAGTTGAGTTTCCACTTAAAAAGGGTACTTTCTCTCTCTAGAAGTACTTTCTCTCTCATCATAATGTTAGGTGATGTCAACATCACTCTAAAACAGGTTGGATTGAGTCATCATAGGCTAACATAGCCAAAAACATCACCATTATGTAATTAGAGTTACTTTCTCTCTCTAGGGTACTTTCTCTCTCTAGAAGTACTTTCTCTTTCATCATACTAATGGTTGATGATAACATTAGACTAGATCAGGTTAGATAGAGTCATTATGACTAAAAACATCATTCTCATGTAATTAGGGTTTGAATTGAGCAAGGTATAACTTAATTGACCCTTCAGGGGTATTTTGGTAATTCACCCCATTGATCATCATCATGGTCAAAAACCTTAGTCAAATAACCCCTTACTATCCTAGATTATCATTAGGGTTTGATTTGGGCAATATTGAACCATTTACATCATCAAATGATTGAATGAGGTCAACCTTGAATCACATTGATTGATTTCAATCATTAATCATCAATTGGGTTGAGATTGGTTGAAAGTGTTGACCGTTTGCCCACTTTGACCCTCCAAAACCGCGAGCCTCTTTCTAACTCCAAGACCGCGAGCCCCCTTAGGCTTCAAGACCGCGAGCCTCTTCAAGTGGTTCAAGACCGCGAGCCCTATCATTGGTTCAATTGATGTTGAGACCGCGAAGACCAATTTGAGTTGAGACCGCGAGGGTCATGAAGATCGTTTGCCCTTCTTTGACCTCAGGACCGCGAGGCCCTTCGTGGTCTTGAGACCGCGAGCCTCCTCTCGGTCTTGAGACCGTGAGCCCCCTCTCGGTCTTGAGACCGCGAGCCCTCTCTCGGTCTTGAGACCGCGAGGCTCTCATGGTCTCAGCCACTTGGTCCTTCAACAAGGCTCAAAGGTGCAACCACTAATGTCAAACGATGTTGAAGCCTTCAAAAGGTCCAATCTATGTTGACCACTTATGGATTGGGTTAATCAAGATTATGATTGACCAATTGGTCAACCAATTGACCCTCAATTGTTGACCAAGTAGGATTGAAATCGATTCAATTAGGGTCTATCAATGTTCACCCATCAACACTCAACAATGTGCATCAACACAAGGTTGAACCCTTCAATTGAGCTCCAATTGGGCCCAAACTTGGCCCAAACGGTCTTGAGGTCATGTGGGTGGACCCCACATGGTCTTAAGACCGCTTGCCCTAAGATTTCAGCAAAGTCTAAGGTGATTTGATAGGGGTTGAACCATGATTGAACCACAAAACAGAATTTTGATTAAATTGATAACTTATTTGCAATTGGGTCCTCAATTGGTCAAATTACTCAACCCTAGACCTTCAAATGGTCTTGGGTGATTGTACTCTCGGTCTTGAGACGTTTGGATGAGTTCCAAACGGTCTTGAGACCGTTTGCCCATCAAAATTTTGGATTCTAGTGGAAATTCATCAAGGTTGAACAAATTGAGTTGATGATTATATCAATATTTAATTGCAATGTAAATTGGTGTAAAAGTACCTTCAATTGGTCAACAAATCTTGACCCCAGACCTCCAAACGGTCTTGGTTGATTTCCCTCGCGGTCTTGAGACCGTTTGGTGACCCCCAAACGGTCTTGAGACCGTTTAGGTCAATCAACCCTAAAAACCCTAATTAGGTCACCATAATTTCAGTACTGATTTTACCTAGGGTTAGCCCTAGTATTCACCCTTCAACTCTTAGCCCGTTTGGAATTAGACCATCAAACTTGGTGAGTTGTTAATTAACATAATTTTGAACAGTAATCTCATACGGTCAACGCTTAGTCAACGACCTTACACGGTCTTGAGACCGTTTGCCCAAAAAGGCAATTTCAGACCGTTTGAGAATCAGGAATAAATTCTAATAAAGTTGTTACTTAAAAATGTCATATCTCCCGATTCCTTTGGAGTTAGCCTCCCAAATTTTGAGGGTAATTAGCCTATATAATTAGGAACAGATTCCACGCTCGGTCAACGGGGCCAAATGGTCTTGAGACCGTTTGCCCTGTCGCGGTCTCGAGACCGTTTGCTCACCTCGCGGTCTTGAGTCCGAGAGAGCAAACTGTTAGGACCGTTTAAGGAAAAGAAAAGCGGTGGGTTTTTCTTGGAAATCACGCCTTCATCTTCTAACTCAAGAACAGTACGAATATCACATGGGTTTGCTTGCAAAATAGCAGGGAAAAGTAGGGAAATACTAAGAGCTATCATTAAAACGCATATAAAGATGCACATAGTAAAGCATAGGTTTAGAGTTATAAAACCCGCCTAAAGCTTGGTTCTTGAGCTCCAAGCTTTCAAGCTCCAAGCTCTAATGGCGTCCTTGAGTTCTTACAGGTTGGCCAAGGTGAAAACTCCAAGGAAGGATGAAAAGAAACGGCTAGAAAGGTAGGGTTTCAAGAGTTAGCCATGAAGATGACCTTGAATTCGAGTTCTAACCATGGAATTAGGCAAGAAGAGGGGTTTAGACCTACCTTACACCCCTTGGTCGTCCTCCTTAGCTCCAAGGCAGTCCTTGGTCGTCTTTGGTGAAATGAAACAGTAAGGGAACGAAGGGTGAGTTCCCTTGCAACTAAGGGAAGGAGAGCTTATATACATGGGGTAGGATTTTCAACATTAGTTCATAACTTGTCCATAATTCCAACTAGCTCCCTCCTTCTTTACTTGATCGTCCCTTCCTCTTTATTCTAAGAACAAACCTTCTCTTAAGGTCTTAGGAGAAGAAGGTAAAGGAGAGCAAGCTAATAATGATGTACATACATAAAGAGATATTACACATATACCCTGATTATTCAATCACAAGGCATATTTCATAACTTGATAACTCAATTGAGGTGACTTCCTCATCATTTCTTCTCTAAATGATGGCAAAAGTCTAAAAAGATACATTAGATGACATATTTCACAATTTGTATCCCTTAATTTGGGTAAATTGCATTTTACCCCAATTTAAGGTTTCAAGCACTGGGATTGCTTCCACAGCTGCACCTTGGTGCCCTAGCTTGGAAAATCCCTCAAACTTTACCAAAAAGATTCTCATGATGTATCATCATTAGAGGAACATCTCAACATGTGCAAATTGCAAACTAACCCTTTTAAATGGGTAAATTGCACATAGGTCCCTGTATATCAAAACAATGCTACAACTTTAAATAAAAAGGAGCAAATACTAAAATATATGTTTCTGAGAAACTTAATTACATGCTCAAAGTTAATCACAAATATTTAATCACATATTTAGGCAAAATACCTAGGGTTAACTCATAACCCAGGTCAGGGATGTTACAATGAAGATGGATCAAGCTCACAAGCATACCTCTACATGGTTGAATCCTATGTTCAAACTTATGTTTGCTCAAAGTTATCCTTAGCCCTTTATGCTTATCTCATCAGCTATCCAACATACTCCCTTGGCCAGAGTTTCAACCTACTGCTCACACTACTGACGTATTCTGGGTGCCTACTATGCCATGCTCATATAATCTCATGGGGTTTCTATAGGTTCTTCTCTAACCTCATCAAAGAAGGTGCTATCCTTCACTCTAACATGCACGACCCTTCCAGGGTTGGGTCGCCAAGGTACTCGGTCATCCAACCTCTCATGGCTCATATGGCATCCAAGGCATGTCTATCCAAACACGTGGTCTACCATGACATCTAACTCATCATGTCATCTCTCTCTCTAACCTTCACTTTTTGGGTTAGGGTTAACATCATCCTCAGAGGATGTGCTAGGTCTCTACTTGTAATGGAGATCTCTACCTCTAGGACCAGCTCTCTCTACTCATCCTCCTGACAAGAAGGTATAACCTCAGGTCTCTCCTGAGGGTAATGACAACTCATGTCATACGACCTAAGTATGTATCTATTCTTTAGTTTACGCTTAACCTATTAAGCTTATGTCCATGACATCTTATTTACATGTTTTTCATTAATTTAGTGGAGGATTCCTTAATCCTTATCAACCTTACCCATCCCTCATGAAGGTGAGGAAAAGAGAGAAAACCCTAATCCTTAAGGTCCTTAACAGCATTTGAGTTGAGAAGTGATGAACAAGATGAGAGAGTCCTAAAGGTATCTTATTTCGAGTCAAATCCTAATACATTGGCCAGGCAGTCACACTAATATGAGAGTCCTCGTATTCCGACTAGCGGTGCGGAGGAAAATCTTGCCAGCCCCCGGACGTGATCCTTTTCTAGACACCTCTGTATTTCGGAAAATCCTCTAATAACTCCCTTGGGTTCTATGGAGTTTATAAATTTTAATAATTATTAAATATTAAATGAGGAACCAATGCTCTGATACCAATTGTAACAACCCCGCCTCCCGGTAACCCCCACTTAAGGGAGACCAAGAGGTCAAAGTCGTTATCCCAATAAACCGGATCAAAGGTTTGACAAATAATCAATAATAATTATGAAATTCTACTATCTAAACTGAAGTATGGTATTAAAATAAAACTTTACATACCTTTTTCAAAAAGTTGGATATCTACTTATATTCACATATGGAGTCTATTCTAACTAATCCTACTTTGTAATTTAACTCTTATTTAATTCCACATATGCCACTTTACTGTGTGTCCTTTTCAAACTTGTACCTAAAACTTCGACAAACAAAATGTCGGTCAGCATATCGAAATATGCTGGTTTGTGGGCACAACCAAATATTTCACAATTATGGCTAATAATTTAATTATCACAATCAGGGTAATTTAGCAAACCAATTTACATTTTCAATGTGTCATTCTCCACCGCTTTTTCCCTAACCCTGGAATGCCCTTCTAGGGTTTCTCTTTTGCCATTGACTTAAGGCCACCTTCTCAATCCCGAGCTTGGTGCATGGGGGTCACCTCTCATGGTGCCCCATAGTCATGCAACATAGACCACCTTCTCATTCCCGAGCTTCGTGTCTGGGGTCACCTCTCGTGATGCCCATTGGTCTACCCTCCTGGGCCTGACCTTTCTGGCATCATCCATCAGGATGGCATGTAGGTGCGAGAATACACATGTATTTATAATTGTGATAACCATAGTGACTTTATAATTGTAGTATGAACATCCAAACTGTTTAGTTTCAATCAATGCGATCAACCATCCAGGAAACATTTGGGAAAACTAATGTGATTAATTGTAATTAACCACATACCTGTCAAGTTGTCTTGAATGCAGAATTAATCCAAACAAGCAAGTAATCCATAATCAAGCAAGCAAGCACACAATTTTGCCCTGAAATATACATCCAATATTCTCTATCATGGATCATGGTATCCAAGTCTAATAGGCCTAATCGTGCCCTAGGGTTACTATCCCTTTTTAGGGTTTTGACAATAATTAGGGTTTCACTTCTTTTTTACCACTTTTACTTTACTTTTATCAAAATATCCATCAAACCCTAATTATCTCATCTTATTTTCCATTAAGATCCTAAGATCAGGTTTGGACCACAAAACCCTAATTTTCATATTAACTATATCTTTTCATCCCCTTTTTCTTCACTTAGGGTTTCTAAGGGTATTAATTTCAATATTAGGTTTAAAACCCTAATTCTTGCAATTTCCTTTTCAAAATAGGTTAATATCCATCTATATCATTAAACAAGTTAATAATACTCGAATGTATTCACTTGCAAGATTAAATCCATCATTAATCAACAATTTAGGGTTTCTAACCATAATTTAATACTTTTCCCATCCAAATTATACACTTTTACAAAAGTATACTCATTTAGGCTTCCAAACCATTTTTAATTTACTCCTCCTATTTTTTTGATCAATTTTCATGTATAAACTTTCCTCATCCGAGTTTTCTAGCTCAAGATATGATTTTTGTAAGAAAATCCCTTTCTATTAATTTATTAGCATTTTCTAGAAAAACACAGATCGTTAGATCAATGGTCTGTTGGTCCACTCAGGATCCAACGACCAGGGACACACACGCCTAATTTTCATTTTAAGTTGTGAAGGACAATATTGCCCTTACCTTGACTGAAGGCGCGGAGGGGTAGCCGGGTAATTTTGCTGGATCTCCTTCATCTTCAACCTTGCGATCTCGTAGCTGCTGCGATGGTCAACTATGTGGTTGACTTCTTGATCCAGTCATCGTGTGAGCACACCAAACGTCCAGGGAGTGCCGCCTCCCTCTGTAGAACCTACCTACGGACTCAAATGCTTACCCGGGACTCACCAATACTACCCCCTACTCGTCAGACTCTGGCGAGGTTTTCTAAGAGTACAGGGGTGCAGGTCAAGTTGGATCTCCAAATTGATCGCACATGAACACTCCCCTCGCTCTTCCACAGCGTTTGGGGTAGCAAAAGGATATGCTGGTATCCCCCTTCACCCGTCCCTATATATAAGGTCGGAGGCAGTGCTACGAGGATTGGGTATTTCCCCAATAGGCGGCCAACCCTCGACAAACTAGGGATGATCCTCTGCAGTTTCCTCTCCCGAGTCCAAAGAAGCTATCAACAGGCTGGCATACTCTCTAGATCACGAGGAATCCAAGATGGAAAATTCCTCCTGTAACTCACAAAGTCCCAATCCATGTGGGACTTAGACGATAAGCGATCAGCATTGGATCGAGATCCAACGGTTTTGATTGCACGCGATCATCCAAAAGGGAAATACCTTTTTCAATTGCCAAATTAATGCCTTATTTTGAAGATAACTTGAGAAATTGATATCTCCCAAACCATAACTCCTTTTTGTCTCAAATTTTAAGGGAATGTTTGTCTTTACATTATCTAGCTATGTACGAAATTTGGAAAACAAATTACAATGGATGAGAAGGCTTCCTTCTCTCCCAAGATATCCATTAATAAATTCAAAATTAATTAGTAATTCTTTTCCCTTTGCCATTATCTTGTTATTTTGGGTCCCTTGGACCTCAAGAAATACTAAAGGAACGGATTCCCATATTGTGGAATATCTATTTGCCTTTATCCTCTTTTAAAAGTCTACTTCTCATATTTCCCTTTTATTAATTAAATCATTTTCCTTTTTATTTCTCTTTTCTTTTCAATATGGCTCAATGGCTAATAAAGCCCACAAAACAACCAACAAGGCTATTGTAAATGAAACTCATCTATTCAAAACAAATTATATCATTATTTGTTCCAATATCTTTTATATGAGAAATTATATTTCTCACCAAACAAACCCAAAAGTTGGGGTTGTAACAATAATACTCTTCTAAGTAAATTTATAATATGTTGTGTTTGAGTATATATAACACTATATATAAAATTGTAGGTGTTGAAAAAATATCATCTTGCCTTACTAGAACCTACCTTCTATGTTGTGGCATTGGATGAGGTTTACCCAAACCTTCCAAGTGACAAATTTCATGGTGCTCCAATACTCGAGGATGTACTTTGTATGAGTATTCAACTTGTCTATCAAGAATCAGAAAACACACCACTGCCACTTGACCACCCTAAGCACAACATGGTAGGACAAGAAAAAGGCAACGTGATTGTATGGACTAAAGCTAGATTTCTCATTGAGAATATATGATAAATTTACGTTGCATTTGTATTTGTAGTTATTTTATATTTGTGTATATATATGACAAATGATATGACAATACATACATGTCATGGTACCTAACAAGCCCTCTAAAACTCCTCTTCTAGAGCCTTCGATACCTACTTATATTCCACAGGTCCTATTTGGATATGTAGTTCCTAATTGTATGGCATGGCACTATGGTTATACAATGTAGAGAAAGATTCAACTATGATGGTGTGTATACAAGAGTACATCATAGGACAAGATCACAATAGTAGTGTATTTTTAACTTATATTTTGGAGTTGATCAAATATGATTAGTTGAACACAACCATGATAGAACTTTGGATATGGAAAGAATTTATGGATAAAGACTTCATTCTATATATTTGAAAATATATGTTTAATTTTTTTTAATATACGAATCCATACAGATGTTTTACATCTAATTAAGTACGATGAGTGCATAGTTTCCATTAACCAATGTGGCATTTCTAGTTTCATCATGAATCATTATGAAATTAAAGATAATTTTTCAATAATTTAATACTACTCTACCGCATTTAAATATATTGATACTACGAGAAAGAACATGATTATATCTCCTTTTAGTGTTGGGTAAGTTTTAGGCTCTTTTACTATAATTTCAATTTGTGGAATTTGAGTTTTCTTTTGTTTGCTTTATTTTCACTCGATATGGAAGTTTTTTGGTAATTGTCCCCCAGACTATGTATGTGTATAATATTGATCCTTCTAGTAGTAAATAAGGGAGTGGGGGACATTCAATAAAATTGGCAATTATAGAGTAAATAAATTGTTTTATCTATCAACATTTATTAGTGTCTACATCATTACATGATTGTTTAATAATGCAATTAAATATATTACTTAATTTATAAGGGTATAAAAGCATTCAAATAGGCTAGACGAGAGGTAGATAAGAAAAACAAAATAATAGGTTGGAAGAATGTTAAGGTAGTTTTTTGAATCCAATGCATATATATGCCAACTATACATATTTTTATTTATTAATGTTTCACATAACTATAACTTTTAAAGGATCTTGTACAAAATAATAATTGGTCATGGAGATACTACGTGATCCAATACATGACCCTGATTGTCAAACATGTGTCACAAGGCATCCATTATAAAATGTAATATATATAGTCTTGAATCATAAGTAAATAGACTCATTTGATAATTTAAAAAAAAACTCTTGAATTATGTCATTCCATTGTAGTTGTTTAATGCAATAAAGTCCTATAGAAAAGAAGAGTTGGATGAGATATGACAAGAGTGTATGGAATGCTTCATTAAGGAAGTCAATTTTGTAGTTGATTGGGATGAATTATGATTTTTCAAACTTTGATGTCATCATTTCTATATACATGTGATGCTGATGACTTTTATATAATAGTCTTCCAAGTGAAATATTAGTGTATTATGAATAACTTGAGTATATATGCATATGTGTGTGAATGATGTGAAGAGAAATAAATAGCACGAGTTGCATTTATATGAATGAATTGTGTATGTGCATGAAAATGGTACAAAATGTGAATGAGAATGAAATTGTATGTGTGTGAATGAATTTTGTGATGTGGACTCTGAATGTGTTTGTTATTTCATGTTTTGTAGGTATTTTGTCTTGTTGTTAAGATGAACGTAGGATGAAACACACAGTTATAACAAATTCTAGAATTTGCATCCTACTTAACAACTAGACAGCAGGTTTGAAGACCTACTATAGAAAAAAAAACCATATATGTGGCGTCAGTTGCCTTAACAAAACTGAGGATGTAGTTATGCTTCATTGATTTTCTCAACAAAATTGGTGGCACAACTATCCTTATCAATTAAGTAAATGATAAGGATGTATAATGGCAGTTTATTAAGAGGACCAATGGCACATGCCATATACCAACATTTGTTTCTTCCTTACACATGGCACCACAAAGCTTCATCGTTGGTTTCTATTAGAAAATCAATGACTATAATCCCAGAGCAATCTTATAGTTGTTGTTGATATCATACTACGTCATCCATTTATTGATTACAAATCGACAGAACATGGCTATTGTTACGTCAATTTAACCTTTCATAGCAACTGACACTACATCTATGTTGTTGATTGTTATTTATCATAGCAACCGACGCCAAAGGCCCTTAGTTACAATGTCACCCACTTAAGTGTTGGTATGTAATGATGATATTGGCCTAAAATGACTGACGCTACATATGCTTTCTATATTAGTGACATACTAGACCCTTCTACAAGTTTTAGTGAAAGTTAACGTTTGAAATTTAGCTCCATTGGGCATGCATGTCACCCCCTACCACCTAGCTACCCCGTTATACTCCTATTTCATCATCTTCCACCTCAAAACTAACTTTTAGGGTTTTGGACACTATCCATTCCATTTTCATGTCATTCAACCACGGAGGAGAGAATTTCTCACTTTTGTAACTACTTGATAAGAATATTTCATCCACTACTTCAAGGTCCATGGCTTCTTCTATCTCTTCTCCATTTTTGTATTTTTCATCATCATGAGTATCTAAGCCCCCATGGTGTGTTGTTTGGAGGAATAAATGTGACTTTTATATCATGTTGGAGAAATATTATTGTAAACACTAAAATTTCATTTGGAAATTTTGTCATTGTGCTTCTATTATGTTATTTCATCTCTTTCTATGGTTATTGATGCTTGAAACCACATAAGTCTAGGACATTGTTGAATATATTACTTCTTAGGGAGGATATCCTAAGTCCAACTAGTGGATCCTTAACTAGGTATCTCTCTTCCTACATATCCATATATTCAAAAAAAATCCACTCTCCTACTCTTAGGTGTGAGATATAACTAGTAAGCACTCACTCAATGTGCTTAGCAAAGTGCGTGTTTTTAGGCTGGATGGAGTGGAAAAGGAGGTGAAATACCCTTCTCCTACACTCCATGCCATCCTTTGTCACTAAGTACATTAGAAGAATCACTCCTATAGACCTATACTAGTGGGATTGTGATTGAATTATGCATATACTTTAGTCAATTGGAGCTCATAGGGTTTGGTAGGGGGTAATAGAGTATAGTTCATTTATGCAAACCCTATACCACCCATAGTCAACTAGTAGTATAGGGAATTCATCATCATCTCACTATGTTGTTTGTTTTGATAACATGGATTAATTGATTGTGTTGCATTATATGACCCTAACTACGTTGATAGACGCATTAACCCCAAATGGCCCACTCCCCTAGTTAATTTCTTAAAACCCTAATTGCCTATTTCCTAGCTACTCTTAACTTAGAAGCTTCCTTGCTTTTTTACCTAGTAAATTGTCTTGTTCATGTTAGTCGATGCCTACTATAGTATTTAATGTTTGTAATTAGTTACTTGTTCTATGTTTTTCTAGATTAGTTCTTTTCTTACCTTCTTAGTGTAATTGCTCGCTTAGTATAAATATTTATTCTCTTCTTGGATTAAATACCTTGATTGTTCTTTTAATTAATAATTAGGTTTGCCCTTTTTAGTGTATTATTCATTGCTAGTCCATATTATTGCACTTGCATTTCTTGCTTAGTTAGACAAAATTACTTGTGTAGAGTTACCTTAGGTTTGATTATTCTCCATTTCAATTTCTTGTTCACTTAGTATAATTAAAACCATAAGTTTAAACCATAAAACCCTACACTTTGCAATAGGAACCTAGTAAGCCTATCTCTAGTGCCCCCATCTCTCCATGTAGATTCACCCCTATCTTACCACCTCTATACTATACTATAAGCACGTGAATTTGCAGGAAAAGTATTTTGTGTATTTAAATGTGTTGGTTAGGGTCTACAATTGTTAGTCCAAGTGTGTTTGGCTCGCGCAGGCATCTCACGTCTATAGGGAGTTTGTTGTTAAGTGTGATTGGCATGGAGTACTACTAGGATTTGTGACTAGTGGGAAAGTTGAATTTTGGTTCTGCATGAGTAAGGACAAAGCATACAGTTGAGGCTAGTGGTGGTCTATATGTCTAGCCATCATTCATGAAAATCTACTAGAGCCTTGGACATTGGGATCTGACATTACAAATGGTTTTATAGATAGTTTCCATCTAGTAGGTGAGGTCCATATGGACATGTGGCATTAGACTTAAGTTGGAGTTCAAGGGATGTTGGAGATTTGAATTTGAAAAAAACTCTAAGATTATTTCAACTAAAATCCATAGTATGTTCACTACTTTTCGTTCTTATCCTCTCATTTTTTGTCTCCCAAACCTATAAAAAGTTCTCCTATAAAGATGAACAAGAATCTCATTATTATTCTCCTTTTCTTCCCTAATATTATTGTTTTAGTCAGTTTGGAAGTTTTGAAGGTTGAATCTATCAAAACCTAGTGAATTAGGACTTCTTGTTGATGCCTAAGACCCTATTTAGAAACAAATTAAGGATGATTTTCTTGGGTTGAGTTAGTCCTATTGTTGGGGCATTACTAGTCAAGTTGGGATATACCTCTATTTGGTATCAAAATCACTCTAAATTTGGTTTAATCAAAATATTATGTCACATTAGTGTCAGAACAGAGAGGTCAATCCAAACCAAAATTTCTAGTCCCGAAAAAAATCAGACTTGAAAAACTGAGTTGAATCCTGGTTGAAGACTAAAATTGGACTAAAAGACCATGTTATTCTAGTTTCAAATCATGTGCTACCAAAAACAAATAGACTGGAATGTATTTACATTGCAATTAGCTCATTACATTTATTGACATAAGATATACTCTGATCCTACTATATTCTGAGTTTAATTCCATGTCAACGAAACCCTAAGAAATGAGCATGAATTTTCCTCCTTTTACCTACAACAAGGTGAATATATAATCACATACAGAACCACATAAAGCAAAAATTCACCCTCCTACACCAAAATCCATGCAGTTGACATCTCTAGATATGAAAGGAAATAAATGGAGTTTGTTGTTACTCTGAAATTGTGGATTAGTGTGTATAGTGAGTTATTTTGCTGTTTGAATATCTAATCATTTTGAATATATGCTAATATTTGAGTTAGCCTTAAATTAATGGAAGCTTCATACAATTTGGATGATAAATGAGATGGTATATTGAATTGAATGCAATACTAATATAAATATTACAATTAAAATGTTATAAATTAACATCAAAGGAATGAATACATATTTGCTAATGGATTATATATAGATTGATTTATGATGGTGCTTTTTCTAGTTCAATAAAATAAAAAATAGAATATTTGTGATTAACATGAATACCCCATGGCATCACAAAATCAAATTTCTTTAATGTGAATAAAAAACTTTACCTTATTAAGAGAGAATCCATCTCACTTATTTAGATGTGCTAGACATTTTCAACCTTCATCGGTGTTCGTGTTGGGAAGGGTAGATGGGTCCTTTTGGTAGTGAATTATATCCATGAGAAGAAGACTTTGAATTAGTTAGATCATGAGAAGTAATCTATAATGATCCAAGGGGAACCACATAGGTGCAATAGAGGCCTCTACTTCCTTATTATGAAATGAGAAAGAATTAGGTTATAAAGATCCCCTTACTAGGATACATGAAATGAATAGTGAAATATGTGATGTGTGACACGAGATAGGTATGAGGTATGATGTTGCCTTGAACCAAGGTGTTGGAATGATAAAGTGGATAAGATTTAGGTTACTACCTATACATGTGTTGGACATGTGCAAAGCTAGTTGTCTTTGGGTGGTCGGCTAAAGCATAAGGCATGCACGGTGAATTGTGCATGTTAGCACAATATGACAACTTCAACCTGGTCAGGTGCAAGAAAAGAAGTTTTGAATAAACAACTAAAATAGAAAACCAAATAGTCATACAAGTTTATTGTAGTTCTTTCACTTGCTTACTTATAATACACTCTTTCACTAGAAGTAAATTATTGGATGTAAATAGTATTTGTTCATAATGACTATCTTTGATTATAAAAGCATAAAAGATATAATTGAATATTGTGTTATGAGTACTTGTTAATGTGTATTTTTATCACTTATATATTAGATAATCAACTAACAAACAACCATTTAGGTCAATAAGAAAAGGCATCTGCTCTCCAATTCAGGTTGTAAGTGTTTAGAAAGGTCCTTGTACTTCTCTAGAACATATGTGGGTGCTTTTAAATCAATGTATATATATAAATGTAATTTTTATATATTTTTATGTTTTGGTAATAAATAGTTTTGATGATGATTTAAATAGCCTTTGAAAATATAAGTAAAATGTAGGTTTTTGATCGCTCTATGCAATTTTTGAAATCTATCTGTTGTTTCATAGTTTGGGTTAGTTCCTTATCACCCTTGAGATAAGTTCTAGTATTCATATTTAGGCTAATTATTAGGAGTTGCAATCATCAATAATCATGCAATATCCACTATTAAATGAAACTAAAAACTATATAAACACCATTACCAAAATTGTGGCCCACTTCAAATCAATGCAAACTCGTGTTTTAGACATCATGCATGGAAGATCATGATTCAAAATAATATTACATCCACAAAAATATATGATGTGTCATATGAAGTAATAAAACCAAAACATATGTCCTCTTATTTGTAAACATTCCAAAATATAAGTATTTCTAAAAACACTTCATACCAAATAGAAAATGACAACTTCATAGACATGAATACACATATCTTTATACACAAATAAAAAAAATATTGTAGTGTGGTTTTACCCAGACTTTTTAATTAAAAAAACTACACCATGACTATTCAAAAAATCAAAACTATTTCTTCACCAGTTACTTAGTTCCATGTTATATTACTAAAGAATTTTGATGTAATCCTTTCATACTTAAATTTGTATTTTCACAAGTTTTTTCATTAACCATCTGGTATAGAGTGACATGGAAAATATCTATTTATATGCACAACATACTTAGGTCTTTTGTTGTTATTTATTTTCCAATACAATAGTGACATTAGGATACCATTAACACACACACACACACTAGTTAAACAATGATTCACCACATTGTCTCTCTTATCATCATTCTTTTCCATGATTCCCACTAAGTTGTGATGAAACAACATTGAGGTCAATCTCTCTTCACACCAAGTTTCATTACTATTCCAATCCTTCTTTCTCTCTCTCTCCTTACCCATATGTTGTCCCAAACAATGGTCCTTCCACTTTTTCTTTACTCTCATGCCAACTCTTCATTATACATCAAGGACTGATATATGTGTCATTTTCAATTTCCACTACCAGGTATACAAAAATATTGTCATTCAATCATTTTTTCATGGACTACATTACAAGACATGGGTAGGGAAAACAGTGTCGCATGTTTCCTACTTAGACAATGGGGCCAGTGTTGAGTGAAGTCATGGCCTTATTTGTTCTGGTAATACACCTATTATTATAGCAGCCACATGGTAGAAGACCAATATGGGGACGAAGCATTTCCCACCACAACCCTCTCTATTTTTAATAACATTTCTTTTTGTAAACCAAATTTGAGAGATAGACCTATGAAACAATTTTGGAACGACCTAACATGATATATAGCAAAATGCTCCTTTAAACCCTAGCTAATCATGTCTAGATTAATTTTGTGAATATTTGAGGGGATTACATAAAGTTGAAAATTATTCTTTTAACTCTAATGATTGACATAACAGAATGTGGTTACTCGATTCTTGCTATGTTGATTTATAACATAAATTATGAAGATCAATAATAAATTTATTCATATATATTGTAATCCATGTGGACTCCAAACTTTTGTAGGAGTTAAAATTGTGTGTTCCTGAAATTTCATCATTTTGACAAAGAATATGAAGCTTGCTTTCTTCTAGAGTAAAATGTTTGGCAAAACCCATATTATTGCCCTCTAAACCCCCAAATAGCCCTAAATCGTCCAATTTGGAAAACAAACAGACTACATTGTCTTAACTCTCCTTAGACGTTGTATTTTTTCCTTGCAACATGCCCACTAGTGGAAGGCTACACCTCAAAGGGACCACATACATGGATGTGGTGGCTTCCCATTTAGGTGTGTTCTAGGGAATGCTACCCCCACCCAAGAACCCATACTAACCTAGGTTTGAAGGATCTCATTCACCTAATAGGTGGGATAGAGCATGAGGTAGTAAGGGCTTTATTTTATAGGAACCCTTTGCAATTCCAAACAGCTACTTCTAGGGGCATAATATACCTTGAATCCCCAAATTGTGACCATCTCATTCATATCCCTTATCAAAATGCCACTTAAGGTGTTGTCTTATCCTTACCATAACTCATGTTATCTCACACATATAGGTCTTAAAGGCCTTATGGACGCTTCCTCGAACATGGAGGAAGCCATTTCCCCTTCCTCCTTGTGCTACCGTACTAATTAGGGTCAAAGGTACGAGATGGTTGGATGCCCCCTACATTTCCTCCCATGTCCTTTTACGAGTGTGGTAGCCAATTGGTAGAGTACCTAACAAGCCTCTAGGATGGATTTCTAAGAAAATTTCTAGTCAAAAAAACCTAAATGGCACATTTGCCAATTTTAATTACCTAAATGGCATGTTCTTGAACTTATTTCCCAAAATGGCACATTTCGGGAGCAATGTGTCCCCTGCTGGGACGCATTGCCCTCACGCGAGGCAATGCGTCCCGACGGTGGACGCATTGATCCCACATGCGAGCAATGCGGCACGGTTCGGGACACATTCCCTCCTGTGGGACCAATGCATCCGCCGCCGGGACGCATTGCCTCGCGTGAGGGCAATGCGTCCCAGCAGGGGACGCATTGGCCCCACAGGAGGGCAATGCGTCCCCAAGCGCATTACCCTCTGTGGGGCCAATGCGTCGCGTGCGGAGACGCCCCCAACGGTTAGAAACGGCTAGAAATTACCACGCGGGCAATGCATCTGGGACGGGGATGCATTGCTCCCTGGACAACGACTATTTTGCCGTTGGGGCCGCGGCACGATGCCACGTGGACGCAATGTGTCCCCAACCGGGACGCATTGCTCCCCTATATATATTGGCCAAAATCAACCCCCCAAACTCACACCATTCTTAATTTCCTTACTCTTACTCTATACTCCCATTGCTCTGGATCTTTTGCTCGGATTTCTACTTCTTGGAGGCGATTTCTAGCTTATTTCGGGCGATCTTGGAGCTGCTATCTTCTACTGCTCTGAGACGATCTTGGAGCTTCTTCTTTCTCTTCTTGTATTCTTCGATTGTCAAGGGATAACTCTCCATTTGAGGTATTTATTCTACCAAAATTTTAATTTTCAAAACTTGAACTTAACATTAGTATGAAATATTACACCGAAATAATTGTATTGTTACTCCTTAATTCCACATTACTGAAATAATGATGTAGAAAATGACAATTGAAGGCTAATTAATACCTGAAAAATTATTGTTCGAAATTACAAAATTGTTGTTCTGAAATGTTCGTGTTACTAAAAAATTAGCAAAATTGTTGTTATGAAATGTTAGTTAATTTTACTAAAAAAATAGCAAAATTGTTGTTCTGAATTGTTGTTCACGGTTAATGTTATAGAAAAAGTAGTAAAATAAATTTAATTCCAAATTCAAAATTATTGTTCTAAAATCTTAACTATTATTTTAAAAATGATGTCACTGCTCTAAAATATTAATTCATGTTAATATAATGTTATAAAATATGAATTTCTTTCTGATGTTAATATAATATTTTAAAATATAGGAACATGGCATATAGTTCAAATTCACAAATTGTGAAGATGTGATATGATGGGCAATTTCTCTCTGATGGGTCTTATTCTAGTCGATCTGTTAGACCCATAAACATTTCACTTATTAATACCCTATCTGAACTAAAATCATATATCTATACAACACTTGACATCAATGCCAACCACTTCTCTATCAAAATATCCTATCTTTTCCCTGGAGAAAATCATATGCTCGTACAAGTTGATGATGATGATGCATACATAACCTTGTTATCACTTTCAGCTGATGCCTATATTGATGTGTTTCTTGAAAAAATATCTATCCACCAACAACCTTGTTTAATGAGTCTGTTGAATCAATTTCAATCTCAATTCCCTCACAATAATTTATGGAGTCAACCACCTCAATTCTCTCAAAGTCATTTAACTACTGAATGGAGTCAACAACCTCAATTCAGTCTTAGCAATTTAACTGCTGAATGGAGTCAACCACCTGGATTTTCTCAAAATCTTACTACTGAGAATATTGGTGTTGAGGTTGAGGAGGGTGATAATGATAGTGATCACGAAGGTGATAACAATAGTGATAGTGAAGGTGGTAATAACAGTGAACCACATGAGGATGAGTCATTGACTAAAACCGATGATGAGCACACACATCCATTCCCTGACTCTATTGCAGCATTGAGTTCTATTCCATCCATATTTGACAACTAATGGCCCCAACATGAACCACCCGGTCCAGGAGAACTGCCCATTTGTCAGGTTGTGTCTGCCTATTACAGCTGTGGTATTGGGAGAGGTTGGGAATTGGACGCACAGGTACAATTGCAATGCGCTGGGATGATTGGACCGAATATGTTCCCTTGGGTTACAGGTTAAAGATCTACACAATTAATTTTTATATTTGTCCATACATTATGTAGTGTTTATCTAAATTTAGTTTGTCAATTTAATAGGTGGCCTACCTTTGTCCAAAGAAGTCAAACTATCAGGGGAACAATCCAATTTTACGATTCAGCATTTGACCAGATTTTGCCCTCACATGTATAACTTACTTACCTCTACTAACATGTTGTATGGTATATGTTTTATTTATTTGCAATTTACTCCGTTTTATATGATGCACGTTGTCTATTTGAATAACAGATAGAGTTGACTCCTTACACTGATGATGTTCTCGAGAGATTTCCTGCCATTTGTAGAGATGGTAGTGATATTTGGTTGGCACGAGTGCCTCTGTTGTGCTACACAATAGTGGAGTGGCACTTCCCCGATAGAGTACTTGGACAATTCGGCTTTGTTCAAGTACAACCTAGTCTTGAGCTGCCGCAGCTTAGCCGGATAGATGGGAGGGGTCATGCGGTTGAGGATTGGATGCTTCATCATAGGCGGGAGGTGCAGATGTGGAACAACAGACGTGAGAGCTTAGTTCCCGCTCCACCAGCCGATACAGTCTTCAGTCCTCAGGTTCACTATGCATGGTATCATCCACAATACATCGTGCCCCCTCCAGCTATGCCTCCAAGCATATACTACCCGCAAAGTTATCTCCAACAGGAATTTGTGAGTATCATTATTATTTCTTTTACAAACTGTTATTATTTATCTTTGTTATTTGTAATATATGTAATTGGTATTTATTATGTGTACATACTTTGTTTTACAGGTACAAACACAACTGGCGATCCGAGCGGCATTAGAGCACGCCCCTGTACAGATCAGAGACAACATCTATAACATCCAGGGGAGTTACTTTGATAGTCTTCCCGACTATGCTCGGCCGTGGGATCTCATACGCACTCATACCACAACCCCTGAGCCCACTCTTACTTGTACTCCTACTCATACTCATACTCCTACTGCTGAGCCCACTCCCACTCCTACTTCTCAGTTCATGTCATGGGGACCGACAGGGCCATATTTTTCAAGAGCTGCTTCTTATTCCTCATTCATTACCCCACCTCAACCAGCATCATACTATGGAGCAAGTTCTTCTTCTGTTCCATACACTCCATTCCCACCATCAATTATTCCTGAGAGCCGACCACCACCTTATGTCACATATTCACCTACTTCGTTTGATTTCTCAGGATGCACCCCACCCGATGCATCCTATCCTGGTTTTTAGAGACCCCTCACCCCACCTCTACCTTTTCATTTCTTCCCTGATGCTCGCCAGCAGCCTCCTACGCAGTTGTCCCCAGTTCAGCCGTCTCCAGATGACATCGGTAAAGAGGATCCAGATGTAGAGGGAGGTGGGCGAGGACGTCGTGGGCGAGGACGACATACTTAATTTTTTATATATTGTACAGTTTTGTATGTATGCCTTTGTGAAGACATCTATTATATGTGGATCTATCATATTATGATATCACATTGGTTCATTTTGGATCTATAATATTGTTCTGTTGTGTATGTATGCCTTTGTGAAGATATCTATTGTATGTGGATCTATCATATTATGATATCACATTGGTTCATTTTGGATCTATCATATTGTTCTGTTGTGTATTATTTTCTCGTCATGTTGGTTCATGTTTTAACCTTGTTTTTAATTGCTATCTCATTTTTTTTGAATTAAGTTCTTATTATATAATTAATTAGGAACCATCTGATGTTGGTTGCAATACACTTATATATTCCATATGCATGTTACGAGCTATTGAAATTGACAAATTTATAATAATTGGGTATATTATAGACATCCAAATACAAGTAAACGAATTGCAAATGTACAAATATAATCAATATTGTTAATATACATATCAATAACCATAAAACAATGTCAGTGACTGCAAAAATATGATTAAAAAACACAATGTGTCCTGCATGGGGACGCATTGGTGCAATGTGTCATGCATGGGGATGCATTGGTGTAATGCGTCCCCGCGTCGGACGCATTGGTCCCACAGCTGGGCAATGCGTCTCGATTCGGGACGCATTGCTCTGTTGTGGGACCAATGCGTCCCCTGTTGGGACGCATTGCAGCAATGCGTCCCAACAGGGGACACATTGGTCTCACAACAGAGTAATGCGTCCCGAACCGGGACGCATTGCCCTCATGTGGGACCAATATGTCTCCCGCGGGGACGCATTGCTCAATGCGTCCCAACAGGGGACATATTGCTCCCAAAATGTGCTATTTTGGGCAATAAGTCAAGTGCCATTTAGGTAATTAAAATTGCAATAAGTCAATGTGCCATTTAGGTTTTTTTTGCCAAATTTCTATGTGGAGGGCATGCGGCAGCCGCCTGGCATTGGCACCGCATGGCGCGCGCCCGTTTCCAGCCACGTCACACGGCGCCGCTTCTACCGATCGACCCACAAAAGGACTGAAGGAATCAGGAGCAGAAGATTGACGACGCAGTTGTACCCAGCTGATTGAGAAAGCGAGCGAGCGAGCGACTGACGATCTCAATTGAAGATGTTGGCGGTGTTCGATAAGTCCATTGGGAACCCGCCCGAGGAGCTTGGACAGCCAGCATCTGGAATGGCCACCCCGCTAGGCAAGCAAGCCGTCCTGGAGGAGTTCAGTCGGCGGTGGCCGGAGACGACTTGCTACCGCTTCTCCGCAGCGGCAGGTGGCGACAGCTGCATGGCCTTCACACACGCGCGGGAGAGCACCCTCCATCCGAGGTCACAGCCAGTAGTAGCTAGCCATTACTCGTAGCTTGCTAGCTAGCTTCAACAATATCTGTTCTGCTTTGGATCTGATTCGCTGCCAGCCAGCTCACCCTCTGTTTTCGAGCTTGCAGGTCGGTGGTGTGCATGGAGGAAGTGCACTGCGTGTTCAACGGCAGCATCACCAACATCGGCGACCTGCGTCGCCACTACGGCCTGTCTCGGCACGCCTCCGAGGCCATGCTGGTCATCGAGCTCTACCGCGTCCTCCGTGACAGGGCGCCGTACCCGCCCGACCAGGCCGTCAAGGACCTCGATGGCTCGTTCGCCTTCGTTCTGTTCGACTCCAAGAACGGCGTCCTCTTCGTGGCACGCGTAAGATCGTCTTTTCTAGACGGGCATGTACGCGCGTTTAGAGGCTTCGTTAGTTAGTGAAATATCAGCTCATTCTGAGTGATCCCTTTGACCAGGACCGAGATGGAGCGGTGGATATACAGTGGGGCGTCGCTGGCGCCGACGGCTCTCTGGTGATCTCCGACGACCCGGAGTTCGTCAAAGATGTGTGCGGGATGGCCTCCTGCTCGTTCCCTGCAGGCACACCCAACAACCTGACCGGCCTTTTGCTTTTGCATAACGTCCTCTCTGTGTTGAGCTTATGAACACCTATATAATTAAACAATGTTGCCGCAGGCTGCTTGTTCATGAACAGGACGTGGGGGCTGGTGAGCTTTGTTCAGCCAATGTACCGCGTCCGAGGCTACATCCGGAAGGACGACAGCGGCGCCGTCTGTAGCGTCTTCTTCCAAGTGGATGTCTACTCCCGGATACCCAGCATCCCCCGCGTTGGTAGCGCTGAGACATGGGGAGCTACTGCCGCCGTGGGAGAAGTGTGACGCGGTCCCCTGAAGCAGATACATAATATTACAAGTGAAGCTCATGAACCAGAGATAGGCCTGACGAGTTTCTTGTGTGTTAGATGCCAACAAGTTTTCCAGTTCATGTTGTTGGTTTCTGTTATATCTTGGATCGTTTGGGAAGCCGTGATGGCAAATAAATAATGCCCTGAAAAGGGGAGAAATTTCATAGCTGTGTTCTAAGGTTCCGATTAGTTTGTTATAACTGGTTCGGAAAATTTATGAATTGAAGTTCTAAAACAGTTTTTCATGATTGGTTTAAAATAAGTACTGAAAATCGAGTTCCGTGACTTCCGGTGAGTTACAGAGTTATATACAAAATAGAGTTCTTGAGTTCCCTCTTAGAAAGAGATGAAAATAAGTTCCGGAATAATTAATAACATTTCCTATATAATTATATTTTTCATCTTCATAAATGACACGTGTAAAATATTTATGACTAGGAATGTTAGTGTGTGGATATGGTTTATTGTCAAAATGATAAAATAATATGACAAAATATTGTACACTATAAGCGACACCATATAAAATATTTTACACTACAACTATCATTATCATTGTGTCTATAAAATAAAAAATAATCAGACCACTATGAAAAATAATTATAGCGCACCATGTGACAAAAAATGATTTATCTAGCATTTTTTTATATTCATGTTTAAATAATATGATGTGAAAATGATAATAAACTATAATCGTACGTGAAGAATATAGTAAAAATTAATGTTGTACATATTGTTAAATAATTTTAAATAAAAACTTATATTTACATACATATAAAATGTACATATCATTACAATAGTTTATACATATAAAGTAAAATAAAAATATTATAATATAATTTAAACCACAATATACCATATTAAATATTTTTAAAGGAGCAACATCCGCATCATGACCGCTTGTTGAGATTATTATGTTAAAATATATTAATTAGTAGTCACAGATATGATTCTTTTTTTACTTTTTTCGTCCTCTATTTTTAAGGGAGCAACATCTGCATTATGACTGCTTGCTGAGATTATTATTTTAAATATATATTAATTAGTAGACATAGATATGGTTTTTTTAATTTCTTTGCCGTCCTTATTTTTTATATATCATACAGTAAAACTAATAATTTTTTAATTGATTTCCGTATTTACACTAACGACAAACCAATCACATGGAAGTGAATGGAACTTAAATTCCAGAAACGGAACTAGAATTTTCAGAAAATGAGTTTCACAAAACTTATGACTTCCACCGAATCAATCGGAGCCTAAGAGAAAGTCTTCTTTTAACCCCTGTTGTTATTTTGTACCACACTACCACCTATTTCCATTCCTAGGGCATGTGATCCCCTTAACTTCCTTATATTAACGTGTTCTGTCTGGTTTAGTGATCATTTCACATCTGATTTCAACGTGTGTTTGGTTATCTGGATGCTCATTCATTTTTTCTGGAAACTTAGCTCGGTTTCAGTTCCATATGGATTGGTATTGTGTTATCAGGATGTTGTTTATAGACTTGATTTGCTTATTTGCTATAATTAACTATATCTCTAAACAAGTTTGGGAGTCCCAATACTTTTCTCCCTACTAAACATTCCGTTGGAGATAGTTGATACTTAAATTTTGGGTTCATCCAATATTTTTTCATGCTCACATTCCTGTTGGACCTAGTTGATAACTTAATTAGAGGGTTTGTGATCCCCTAACCTCCATAGATTAACAATGTATTACTGAATCATCAGGTTCGTCTTGTCATATTGGGGTTTCATTCTGTGTTGTTTTCTCTATCCGAGTAGCTTTTGGCTCTGATCTTTTTAGAACCTGGCTTGGTTTCAGAAGATGATCATAGGTGATCACAACTATTGTCATTTTGCGTGCATCTATTGATTTGTTACTTTCCACAACTACAAAAGTATTTTAACATAGGTTTTTGTTTTGGTATTTTGCCCGTGCTTCCATTCTTATCAGATATGTATCCTTAATCATAAGTATTACCTTGAAGTAGTCCATACTGGTTGCATAATGTCATATCTACCGGTGTCTTTTATCTATGGATCATCCCAATCATATTCTATAGAGTTCGACTTCTATTTCTACATGGTATGTCAGGTTCTTCTGCTTAAAGGCACCCCAAACATCCATAAATTACATTCATGAGTGAGGTTAGCGTCATCTATTTATATTTGGTTTGATGGTTTACTAGTGTTAGTATCATACTATCATATTCATTACTATTCTGTATTTTGGAACTTACATGGTATTCTTTTTTTAGTTATCATGCATGTCGTTCCAATGACGTACCACGATCTTTGGTTTGATGGTTTACTAGTGTTAGTAATATACTATCATATTCATTACTATTCTGTATTTTGGAACTTGCGTGGTGTTCTTTTTTTAGTTATGATGCATGTCGTTCCAATGACGTACCACGATCTTTAAGTTCGTGCGTGTTTGATACCTTTGTTTTAGAGTTTTTGATCCTATGAATCTCTATAGATTAACATGTGTTGGTAGAGCAATGTTCATACATTCACATATAATCATGAATTTAGTGTTTTTCACACTAATAATTAAGTGTCGATTCATATTTTAGACATAGTCGGATCAAAATTCACGATTTAATCAATCATTGTTTTAGAAAAATATTATGGAAGAAACCAGCAATGATGGTTAAATTTCGCCATAGCAGTTGGAATGATGGAAGTCGTTGTCAGGACTGTATTGTATTTTGCATGCAATTGAGTCGGTCATGGAAAAGGTAAAGACTAGAACTATGTTGATGGTCAATGTTGTGAACAAAAATTAATGGAAAGGAGATGTCTAGTTTCAGGGCCAAGTCCCATTCTTGTTCTTGGATTGCTTTATATTGGCATAATTAGTACTAGTATGACGATGTTCATGAGTTCCCATTTTGTATGCATACCGAACCAATCAGTTTAGGGATCCCACTATACCTTGTTTATTAGAGTTAGATGGTTACTATTGCGTCTTATGGACTTCAGACACTGGTTTATTCATGCTTACTTACTATATTTATGCTTGATTACTATGTCAATGTTGTGACATGGTTTTGATAATGCTTCCTAGTGCATGCCAGAGTATGGTATTCATCTTCTTTGAGAGTATGGTATTCATCTTCTTTGGATGGACGTGTGTATCTAGTGCACATACATATCTTTCTTAGTTACTAGAATGTTCTTTTTTAGTTACTAAAATGTTCGTGAATAGGGTTTTGGTCTCATATATGATCCATTTGATGGATTACTATCAAAGCTATATCTTTCAATGTAATTGACTTTAACATTTTCTAATCTCTAACTACATGCTAACGTGATAATGGTTTTATATTTGAGTTCATTTTGCATATTTTCTTCTATATCGTTTGGGGTTCCTGTCACAGAATTATGTATAATTTTAAGTCTTACAATTATAATGGCTACATAGTCAAAGGTGAATGGAAGTCAATGTCCATCCTTAGAATGACACATAGCTTCACAAACAATATATATGATAAAATAATTGAAAAATTAAAGAGATAACAAAATATTAAATATTAAAAAAAAGGATAAATATCAATTTCAGATCTTGGGAGTCTTGGGTGCAGCAGGATTGTTTAGATGTCGGTAAATAAAATATATTAATGTTAGGATATTAAGTATGGTATGAAATGGTAAGTAAATACAGTTTAAGAATATAGTGGCTTGACTAGAAAGATTATAATAAATAAAAGAGGATATAGAGCGAGAATACTTTATGATATTTTTTATATAAAGTATGTTTTTGATTTATCTGTAATATCAACATTATGTCTTTTGATCACTTCCTAAGGAATCTAAGAGGGACATTTTAAGATCGAAGTTTATTTGTCATCCTATTCTATAGATAAAAGTTAATGAGGTAATCATATATTAATCATACCTTGTGCCCTTATCTCAAGAATTAAGATGGATATATAAGAGTTTTATTGTGGATTTCAAGATTAAGTTCAACGTTCATCAACACAATATAGTCAAATACTAATAATAGCTCAATCAAGTAATTAGGTAGTCAAGCATTCATACGAGTGTACATACAAATAAGCCAATATTATAGTAGGGTTAAGAGATGAGCATACCTTGTGAGTAGTGAACTAAATTATGATTCTTGAGTAAGATTATTAGTGAGGGTTCAACCCAAAGGGGACGTAAGAAGTAAAAGATAATATGGGGTTTTTGATCAATAGGTTTTTGATAAGATAAACATCATATAAGTCATGGAAATATTTTCTTAGGTCTAGGTTTCAATAGCTCAAAACATATTTTTCAAAATTCTAATCATGCATGCTTTATCAACACAGTCCAAGTATCAACATCAACTCGTAGGTCTAGGTGAACCATTCTCATTATGAGTGATAAAAGATAATGACAATATCTCATTTAGGAATATGGGGAGCATGAGGCTTATATTATCATGTTTCAATAAGAAAGATCCATAATTAGTCATATAGAATTAGTTCCATACAACATGGTCATATTTTCAAGTCATAAGATCATAAAAGAAAATGATGCATCATGTTGGTATTTTGGTGATCCAGTATGATAAATTCACTGATTTGAACTTGATGGAGCATGAGATGCTAAGATCATAAAAGAAAATGATGCATCATGTTGGTATTTTGGTGATCCAGTATGATAAATTCACTGATTTGAACTTGATGGAGCATGAGATGCCATTATAGCATAGTTCTTGCATGGTTAGGATCTAACATTCAATATATCCATTTAGATCATGTTAGGTGTCACATGTATGCTACATGTAGTCAAGAAGTCCTATGAGTGTATTACGTGGTATTTGATGTGGCGACATATTAAGGACTGATTTCAACATTGTGAGTTAAACACTAAGGATCCATCTAGAGAAAGGATTAAGGATCCAATCATATAAGTACATAAACATCACATTTGAGGGTATATCAAGGTACACAAGTAGGTCTTTGAGTCATATGACTTATTAAAGACAAACATCGAATAATACCTTAGTCAAACATGGTGCATAGCATTAGAAAGATTACTTATTTCGAACTGATAGCAAGAAAGACTAAAGCTTCAATCTTGATCAAGTTACATCATCCATCAACATAAAGGGGTGATTTTTAGGTCAAGTTAGACATTTTAGTTACACTGAGATGGTCCAAAGAACTAAACAAGTTCAAAGTATAATAGAGTCACTGATTTAGATATTAGGAGTGTAAGGGACCCATTAATGTCATTAGAAAAGCATAGTTGATCATGAAAACATCATTAATCATATAGAATGGCTTAACATGAGCGTATTTGGGAATCCATTTGAACTAAAAGTAGAATTAGGCTTTAAAATTATTTTCAGTGGATATATTTGGTTGAGAGGATAAAAAAATCATATATTATATGTCATATTTATCCAAAGGGTGTGGAAGATATCAATTTTTTAACATATGCATGAAAACATCATGAAATCGAGGTTAGGAACTATATGGGACAAGGAGGGGCTTTATATAAATGATGTGGGTGATCGCAACTACTGAGATCTGATCTGAAGGCTGTGCTACCCTCCCAAACGCGTGCTTGTGCATAGGCCATGTACACATGACATGCACGATTTGTCCATTCTTAGTCTGTGTTTGACCCAACTGTCATCAACTCGCATCCCCCAACCACAAACATGTGGTGGACGGTCGCCCTCCCATGGCATGTGACCATATCACTAGCTTGCTCGAGCCCACGTCATCTGTGCTACTATTCCAACCCGCCGTGCCAGCGCAGGGTGAATGTTACATCCTTGAAAATTGTAGATTTCAAGTCTAAATGAAATTAGGGTACAAATAACAAGGAAGAGAATTGAGGGATCTTGGTTGATAATTCGAAACCCTAGACTCATATTAAATATTCAATTTAAGGAAATAATGTACTTTTGAGCATATGTGTTCATATGAGGCTAATATAAGGTGTAATGATTATCAAAGCCTTAAATTTGTAATTAGGATTGTAATTAAGCTCGTGGAATCTTTGGAAGGCCCAGGATGTGATTCATGGAACTTAGGGACACATTTCATCCCAATTGGTTAATCAGGCTTTACATATTGGCCCTTGGGATATGACTTTGGAATATTTATGCTACTCATGATCATAATAAATATCCAAGATATTTACGGTTGATGGATAATCAGAATATAAGATAATGAGAGATAGAGAGAGAAAAGGATTAATATGAGCAAAATTAAAAGGGAAAGCTTTGGACTTGTATGGAAAAGGATAATAGAATTGACATGTTTTTATTATGTGGGATCTTCCTTGTACGTCAAGGAAGAGAGAGAAGAGTAATGTGTAAGGCTAGGGAAAGGGGTATGATATATATATATATATATATATATATATATATATATATATATATATATATATATATATATATATATATATATCTGTGTGTGTGTGAAGGATTCACCCACCAACCAACAGAGCCATCTTTCCCCTTTCCCAATGACTCACCCTGCCATCATATTATCTCCTTCCCCTTTGCCTTACTCTTCCTACATACGTGAAACCTAGGGTTTGTCAAGGGAGGTAGCACATCACCCTCTATGAAGATGATGACCCCATATACACCTTTCTCTCGGTCAGATCAGGGAGCCGCAATAATGTTGCACTGGTTGTGGAGCCAGGGCACTGGGACATGAGACTGTGACCTGGTGAAAGCTGCGGTCCAAGAAGAGGTTTGCGGCTGAAAAGGGTGGCATGGTAGGGCGGAGGCTAGTCATTCATCTGTGCAGGGAAGAGGATGTCGAGCAGCATGCATCGGCAAAGGGAAGAAGATGACATTGTCTGTTTGTAGGTGAGAAGTGGAAAAAGAGGAGGAGAAGTTCAACATAGAGAGAGAGAGAGAGGAAGATGGAAACAAGTTGTGTAGATGGCAGTCGGTACCATTGGCCACACCAAGATGAGCACCGCAGACAACATTGAGAGGCACAACGTCGCCTGTGTCCAGGTCATGTGGACACGTGATGGGAAAAGGGTGAAAGGGATAGAGCCCTGACCCTACCTGCCTTCACACAACCCTACCATCAGAGGGGAGGTCGCGACCGACTAAGGCGCAACTACGGATGCCCAGTGGAAGGGAACTTAGACGCTAGACATCGTGAAGGAGTTGCAGTATCGAGGATGGAGTTGAGAAACCATGACGGTCGTATGTACCAGTGTGGATACGCATACGCAGGGAAGGAAAATGAGCATAGATAGCAATCTGGTAAGGGCACAAATACGAGGGGAGCTGAGAGACGACAATGCTCGAAAGGTGCCCTATCCTTCCAGAGGTGAGAGCCACAACATCGGGTGGAAATGCTAGCTTAGGCGCAACGCCATCACACCGTGTGTCGTGTGGGAGAAGGGCTTGCAGAGAAGGAAAGTGTATGGTCCCCAATGGTTTAATAGGAGAACCAGACCAGAATAACATGTCCAAGAGAAGAATCGGGGCTGAACTGTGGATTGAACGACGCCTTCACTTAACCAATCGTGGCACTGGCACTGACCAATAGGAAGGAGCCACGTGGCCCAAATATGAGGTAAAATTATATATCTTATTTAATTTGTAGAAAATGCTAGGGATGTCCAAATACAATGAACCTATATATGAAATTGATCAAAAAATGAGTAAATCTAAATAAAATAGATATAGAGTCTAATTATGTTTCCTATTCCAAAAGAGTATGCAATACATGTTTTGATGTGACTCATATAAAGGAAAGACCTAGATTTCTTTGATATGATGCTTAATTGAGTAAATTCATTTATGTTGAGATAATACCTACATGTATAATGAGGAAATCCTTGATAATGATGAACAATTGATGTTTCTAGATTAGTAATAATGCACATGTATATTTAGGGTTTTGAAACCAATGTGAGTATCTTGCTATGATTTTATTGCTAATAATATGATCTAGATATCACGAATAACTTACTATGTTCAAGATGATGATTAGGGTTTCACGTAATATGTATAACTAAAGGTTATAATCTTAGATTTCATGACATGATGGAATTAGGGTTGTGACACTTATCCATAGTCCAAGCATGAGACAACCCTAAACCCTAGTTTAGGATCATATCTGATCTGATTAATATAATATGAATACATGGTGACACATATGTAATATGCGTGTTTCAGATAATGTTGATTGAATGCTTTGCTACTTGGATGTTTGGATGCACTCTTAAAGTACATGAGTTATTTTGCATGGTTTCTACAATGGCATAAGGTACGTGGTTATGCTTATGAATACATGTATCAGTTTACAAGTTTGCCGAGGTTCCTTAAAGAGATTGAATGCATGATAATTGCTTGCTTGTTTATTTACTTCATGCAAATTATAAAGTCCCTATGAGTATCATGAAAGGTAAATAATGATATTCTAAACCCTAGGTTAGACAGATCGTATGGGTAATGCATATGAGTCCAAGGATGAACATTAGTTACACTTGAGATAGTAGACCATATGTGGGGTAGAATACAAAAGCAAATGTATGTTCTTATGTGCAAATAAAAGATGTTTGATATATGTATACTTGTGATTATTGGATGAACCCACATACCAATATAGAAATATACTGACCATGTATTTGTTTGTCAATGTTTTGGGTACCAGATATACTTGATTTGTGGATATGAGGTTATATATGAAAGATGTTGAAGACACTAAAGTTATTCATGAAGGTTTAGACATATTGGTATATCATCACACATGTACAAGTTAATTCTTTCTAAAATTTACATAACTCCTTAGAGGAGCTTTTTATGAAAACATGTAAATATTTGTTCATTAATAGAAATTGTTTACTATTTTGTATTATTTGTTGAATCTGATCCCAGAATTTATGAGTAATCATATGTGACTTTAAGATCTTTTGGACACTCAAAAGTGTGGGTCATTTTTTAACGCTTGGGTCCACTACCCAAGGCTCTAGTAGAGTTTCAGGAATGACGATTGGCCCATAGACCACCACTAGCCTTAATTATGCGCTTTGTCATCATTCACATGCAAGCCAGGATCAACTTCCTGATTAGTCACCCATCCTAGTACTACTCCAAGCTGAGCACGCTTAACCATGGAGTTCTGTAGTGATGGGCTCCCTGAAAAGGAGGTGCACCTTGGTGATATGGGTAGTCTAATCATTCCTTTTAAGATCATGATATCTGAGGCCTCAAATCCTGGGACGTTGTAATCTCCCCCCACTTAGACTCTTGACGTCCTCGTCAAGGCTCAATTATGTGGCCTCATAACATGTCCCCATTTCAATGCAGGCCCAAAATGTCCATGTACACCCAACTCTCGACCACAGCTACCAGCGTAAGAGTGACTCCATCACCATGGATAGCCCTTTCCAACATGCCTGGACCAAACGACTCAAAGACTGACATGTCACTGGCCCATGTGGGCCCTACCTAATGGAGGGAAATTGCCTCTAATACCATTTAACACTTGGGCCCACCACCCAAGGTTCTAATAGAGTTTCAGGAATGACAACTGGCCCCACATACCACCACTAGCCTTAACTGCGCACTTTGTCCTTATTCACGCGCAATCCAGGATCAACTTCTCGACTGGTCACCCACCCTAGTACTAGTCCAAGCTGAGCACACTTAACTATGGAGTTCTTTAGTGATGAGCTCCCTAAAAATAAGGTGCACCTTGGTGATATGTGTAGTCCAATCATTCCTTTTAAGATCATGATATCTGAAGCCTCAAATCTTGGGATGTTACAGGGAAGGTCTCTGCAAGGCTCGCAGACCTACCGCCTGGCTCCATAAAGAGCTCGACAAGGCTGGATTGGCCCTTAGCTTCTACATAGGGTGGCTGGAGTCCATTGAATCATAGGTGGAATCTAGGGTTTATGGATAAATAAGGTGAAGGAGAATAGGGTTGTAGGGATGAGGAAATGAGGGGAATGGATAGGTAAATGTTATGACCCACTCCGAGCTTAATCAGTAAGTATAGTTATTAGTGCATCATCATGTTGATTAAGTTAAGATAAGTGTTCGCAGATGCGATTACTATTTTGATTAGTTGAGACAAGATAATTAGTATGTTTTCTTGCTTTGAGGTAGTAGTGAATTTTGTGTTTGAAATTTTGCAAAAAAGAATCACTCGATTCGGACATCTGAGGTAAAAGATACAACATTTTTTAGTTCCTTGGTCCAAATCTGCAATTTTTTCATTAATTGGTTATTAACCTTTTCCTTTCCCTTATCTTCATTTCTTCCTGATCGATGCAAGCACCGACTGAATCCAGTGCTCTCCGCAGTTGCCCGATCGGCTAGCTAAAGGATAAGGGGCGGGCGATGTTGGGCCTCCATAGCCTCGATCCAGTAGCGTGAGCTCCCTCCTCCCTCTTCTACCTTCTCCTTCCTCCGTCTTTCCCATCCTCATCCTCGCCCAAGCGGCCTCGACCTGCAAGGGCGGCCGACCAGCACAGCAACAGTGTGACCCGATCGAGCAGGAAAGGGGGAGGGGCGGGGCGGTTTTGGGCTCCCAAAGCTCCGAGCTAGCTAGGCCACCTTCCTTCTCCTTATCTAACTCTCATCTCCGCCCTTATTGCACCCACCTGCACCTCAACTAGTAAGGGGCAGCACCCCATATAGCAAGAGCAGCAGTAGCTGCAACAACGGCTAGGAAGCCATTTGGATATGAGCAACAACACCAAGCATCGTCGTCGGGTTCATCCTTGAGTCCAAGACAAGGATCTGCAACCCTATCCACGACCAGCAACACCTAGCTTAGCTCCTTTCCATCTGTGTGTGAACCAAGTCTGAACCAGGGTTGTTCGGAGGTAGAAGTCGACCCCGTTGACGCCCAAAAATAGGACTCTGGACACAATTCTAGTTGAATTGCGGTCACCTCACCCGCTGTGAGTAGAATTTCACTCACTATGCACATATAACTCCAACAATCGGATGTTTTTGGTTGAATCAGTGTTATTCGTAGGTAACAGCGCTTACCCAAGTGTCGTGAAGTGATAGCATCACCAAATTTCTAATTTGCACGAATTTCTTAATTATGTTTGCATGACACTAATTGTTTGATTGATATGTGTGATTTGGATTACTAGAACTGCATGATTGATTAAAACCTAATTTGCTCAGTTTAAAAGTTGGAATTTGTAGCATACGACCAATAGTTGTACGATTTTGGTATAAACCCAGGTTGTATGTTTTTTTAGTAATTTAATAGATGTACGATTCCAAAGAATTGACAATGACATGAAAAGAGTTCAATAGAAACCTAGTTGCACACCCACAGTTATATTTAATGTGAGTGTATTAATAATTATACAAATTGAAACATTTCTCAAAGAAATCATTTGAAATTCTCAATTAATATTCATAATTCGTGCCATGACAAGTTATTGACTTTTAATTGAGTTATGCGAGGCATAACTTAGAATTTGGGTTGATGTGCTCGATTTTTGAGGAATTACAAATAATTTACAAGTGCTGCTGATGATTTCTAATATATCGAGTAATTAACTCTTATTAGTGTGTTAAGATGATCAATTGTATAATTCCACTGTATATGAGCCAAGTTGATATGAATTTAGTTTATTTAAGAAATTTCAATATGTCTGCATGCATGGTATATGGATTACTCAGTAAATTACAATGTTTTTGAGTATACTACTCTGTCAGGTCTAGAATGATATTCATGTTGTGATTTGAATTGAAATTAAATAGACGAGATGCCATAGAAATACCAGAGTCGGGTATAAGTAAGAAAAAGGTTCAACATGGTAAGAGTTTTCTAGGAAATAATAAAATTATAGATTTAAGGGCCCTGACACCGTAGATACCCTATGTGAGGTCTGCGCCTTAGGGGTGAAATGACCTAACTCTGGAAACATCCAGTATACGGGGGTCGGAATGTGCTATCAGGTGGCACGCGGGGTGGGGGGCGGGAGGGGACGAAGCCCTAGTGGAAGTCTCCTTAAATTATAGTTTGCAGTGTCCAACATCAACCAGAAGTTCTGGTGGCACTAGAGTACAGAAAATCCAATAGGTGGCTTGACTCTCTGCCTGTGTGCTCAGGTTAGAGGAGGAGTTCAGTTTACAGCACAATAGGAGTGTCGAGGCCAGAGAGCTAGTTTCCCTGTTGCAAACCAGGAGAGTAGTCAGACTTAGCTATCCCGGGGTGTCGACTAAGTCTTGTACGGTGGGATCGTAGTTCGCTACGAGTGTTCATATGTAGAGTACACTGCATATTATCAGGGCATAAGATAAAATATGTTCATATAGGTTCACATAGTTTCTTATAAGTTAAAGAGTAAAGAAATATTTGAGTTAGTTTCACAGCAGTTGTCCTTTAAATGAAATTTTAGTATTCTCTATTATTTAATCGTATCTACAACTTTGTAGTTGTTGTTATCTTAATGAAATGTTGACATCTCCTATCGTTTAAATTATATTATTTAGATCTGCTCAGTATAGTATTATCTCTTATTTTATTACAATTAATAAACATAAAATGAGTTATCTGTGATGGTCGGGTGAAATTATATTCACTGAGCCAGTAGCTCACCAACCTACTAAAACATTTTTCAGGTCAGCGTCAGCATGAGGAAGTTGAAGGATCGTACCACCCAAGTTCATAGAAGGTAGTTTGTAGTTATATAGAGGTCTCTTAGTCCTTTCCCCTCGGTCCTTGGGCATGTGGTGTGGTAGAAAGAGAATGTAATGTAACATGTAAACTAGTTTTAAGTTATCTGTTGTGCTTTATATTCCACATGAAAAATGTAATATGATGTGTAAATCTACTTTATCTACCTAGTAATATAAATAGTAGTTGCTTCCGCAGTTTAGTAAGATTTCAGTTTATTCCAAGTCATAAGATTTTCCTTTAAATTAATTTTAAGTGATTAAGAAAAGAAAAAGTTAAGGGTGATCTTTGTATTACGTTAAATCCTCAATTTATGCCCTAATCTCATGATTAGTGGTAATTGTGAGATCGGGATGTAATAATGTTTGGTATCAGAGCAAGGTTATGAGAGCATAGGTTGAGTACGTAGATACTCTAAGTCAAGGTCAGTGTATGATAAGAGACCAATAGGATTAGGACTTAGGTGTTTTCCTTCTAACTGCAATTTTCTAACAGGAAGTGTTCTGTTATACTATTGCAGATGGTAGGAAGAGGACGCGGTCATGAGGACCAAGTTGAGAGCCACATTGGACCTTATCCTCAGGAGATGGGTCCAGGTGGTGGATATGATGTGGATGAGGCATCAAGGATGTACATGATGTTTCTTGAGACCATTTACCTTGAGCAGCAAGGACCTGATGAGATCCTATGAGCTGGTTAAGAAGCTTGGAGGTATCGAGTTCATTGGAACTACGAACCCTATAATGGTAGATGAATGGCTGAGATAGTTAGAGAAAGTGTTCTGTCAGATAGAGTTGTCTGATGAAAGACAAATCAATCACACATTTTATTTGCTTAAAGGTGATGCAGAGCTCTAGTGGCGTGGAGTGAAAGATAAAAGGAGGGACACAATATTGACTTGGAAGGATTTCATTGATAAATTCCATCTTAAGTACAACCCACCTACCTTTCTGAGTGAGAACAAAAGATAGTTGCAGAATATCAAATAAGGAAGTATGACAATTGGTGAATATGAGGCACATTTCACAAGGTTGGCAAATTTCTGTCCGCAACTTGTTCCTAATGATGTAGAAAAGTGCGGAAGATTTCAAGAAGGATTAAGATCAAAGATTAGACACACCGTATCAGCCATTGGTCAAAGAGACAGAGAAAACTTTGGGGAATTTGTGGAAGTAGTGAGACGTGTAGAGGAGTCTGTGAACGTTGATAAGCACTATGAGAATAGAAAGAGATCTGGAGACTTCAGAAGAGGGCCAGCTAGTTGTGGACACCGAGGAGGTGGTGGTGGTTTCTTCTTGAAGCTTGGACGTGGATTCGGTTGTTATGGTAAACAAGGATCTGAAGATGTGATATCTTCTCAGAGTAGGGGAAGATCCAGTCCAGGGAGATGGAGCAACACATCTAGAGGAATATCTTTTGGATCATTGACCTCAGTAACAGGTCCGCTAAGGAAAGAGATACGAATGTGTGATATCTTTGGAAGGTCACACTCTGGTCCGTATTCGGGTGCAAATTTTCACGGTTGTTATACCTGCGAATAGGTGGGACACTTTAGAAGGCAATGTCCTCAGCTTCAGCAAGTGGCACCAAAGGGTTCCCAGTCACAATACCAAAATGTCTCGAGATAGGCTCCAACTGGAGGACCCGGTTCCTCTGTAGCTTCAAGTTCCTGAGGTGGTGCAGCACCCAATGCTAGGGAAGGACAACGAGGACATTATGGGAGAGGAAGAGCTTCAGGACGCTTCTTCTCTTTGACACCACAAGAAGGTATTGTTTCTTCTCGAGTAATTACATGAGAAATGTTTTTCTTTAACAGCATTTCAGTTACAGTTTTGATAGATCTAGGTGCTACTCACTCGTTTATACAGAGTTCTTTAGCTTGTAAGCTTAACCTGTTAACTCAAGAGTTACCGGTTGAGTTATTGTTGAGGGTTTCTGTGGGCTCCGATCTCCAAACCACGAATTAATCTCGATTTAAACATGTGCGGAAGCATTCGGTAAACAGCGGAAGACCAAAAATCACAGGAAATTAAAACTTTTTGAGACAAGAGCTTGAAACATCAAACCTTTTCAATAGAAAAAGGATTTAACTGTTTACATCACTGACAATTACTTCTTGAGTAATTATATACAACACTTCTCAAGAATTCATACTCAAAAACTCCAGGACCTGAGAGTATAGAGGACACATAGGACAGACTCTATACTACATCATGAAGCAGGCTGGATCTCCACCTGAGATAACTACTGCTCCTGATGCTACTGGGATTGGTCACCTGAGTTCTTATCCCTCCGTCTTCGACGACCACCTAAAAAGTAGAAGTCTACGGGGTGAGACAATTATACATAATTGCCCCAGCGAGAGTTATAACTCTCCACTAGAAGCTTTATAAGCAAAGCAGGGAATAACTAAAGCAATAAAAGCCTTCAAGGTATTCACTAGCAGTTTGATGGTAAGCAAGAGTTCAACCAATAATAAAATATGAGAACATCTATGCTATTCAAGGTAACATCAATCAAATAACTCGTAGATAACTCTAACAGATATACTACGCTGTTGATTATGTTTTTAAGGGAGTATAGGGATGCATCTCACCTTTTAGACTGTGTGGTGGGGAATGATGGACTACATGAATCTACATCAAATCCTCTCACCATTTCTCTTTTAGTGAATGTATGACGGACTACAAGAATCTACATCAAATCCTCTCACCATTTATCTTTTAGTGAAGGTATGACGGACTACAAGAATCTACATCAAATACCTACACTAGGATGTAAGGTTCTACACATCCATGTACCCCATATACTCAAAAGTATATGATCCAGGAGTTCCCTGGGGAAAACCTGCTTCACCATCATTTAGACTCTGACAATGATGGATCTATGATCAGGACTCTACATTTCACTTGATTAGTTAGGTACATTCAGTATTCTTATCATCATACAACAACACAGCTATATATGAGAATACTAAAATGTAGCAGGCCTAACTTATCACAAACATCAGTTATTTCATCTCAAGTCATCTATCAAGCATGACCTTGATAACATTTATGGCTCTTACAGCCCATAAACCACAAAAGATGTCACCTAACAGTGCATCAAGATGAATCATTATTCATAAAGCTTAAGACATGCTTTTAATGAATATAACATGGCATTCCATTCCTGGATATAACCATCATCTCATAACAACCTGCATGGTTCATTAATATAACATGGCATTCCATACCTGGATATGCCCATCATCTCATAACAACCTGCATGGTTCATTAATATAACATGGCATTCCATATCTGGATATGCCCATCATCTCATAACAACCTGCATGGTACATTCAACAGACAATAGTAAACAATTCAACAATTAAGGATGCATTCTCAAATTAGGGTTTCCCTTGGAATCCCCCTCAACTGGGGATTCACATGGAATCACTCTTATCTAGGGTTTCACATGGAATCACCCTCAACTAGGGTTTCACATGGAATCACCTCAACTAGAGCTTCACATGGATTTACCCTCAACTAGGATTGAATTCAATAACCCTGTCAATTAGGGTTTACTATTCATCTTTCATATCTTTACCCTAAACTTAGGGTTTACTATTCACTCCATGGTGAATTGTACTCATTACATTATCACGTAAGAGAAACATCATCATTAAGGCTCTCAATTAGGATTAAGATCCATTAGATATTATAAATAGGGTTTCCATGACCTCACATAGGTGGGTCATTCCCTAAACATGCACATTCATGTGTAATTGAAGTATCTCACCAGAGTTTCCACCTTAAAAAGGGTACTTTCTCTCTCTAGGATACTTTCTCTCTCTAGAAAATACTTTATCTCTCCTCTCACTAGTAGATGGTGGCAACACCACTCTAGATCAGGTTGAGATAAGTCTCCTTTGACTAACATAAGCAAAAACATCAACATCATGTGATTAGGGTTTGATTAGAACAAGGTTTTATCCCTTTAGACCCCTCAAGGGTATTTTGGTAATTTGCCACATGATCACCATCATGGGTTAACTCACTAATCACATAGTCCCTTAATGATCTAGGTTACCATTAGGGTTTAGATTGGATCACCATTGAACTGATTACATCATCAAATGGTTAAGTACAAACCATCACCAATCTCCAAACGGTTTCAACCTTCAAACGGTTTCAACCACCCAAACGGTCTTGAGACCGTTTGACCCCAAATGGTCTTGGGACCGTTTGGATCCAAACGGTCTTGAGACCGTTTGGAGGTGAAGACCGTTTGGAAGGGTTGACTTCCAAACCGTTTGGAGCTTCAATCGGTTTGAGGTCGTTTGGACCAATCGACCTTGAGGTCGTTTGAGCCCAAACGGTCTTGAGGTCATTTGAGCCCAAACGGTCTTGAGACCGTTTGGTCTCAAACGGTCTTGAGACCGTTTGGATCCAAACGGTCTTGAGACCGTTTGGTCCAAATGGGCTCAAACCGTTTGGACCTCCAAAGGGGTTCAACGATCACCAATGTTCATGGATATGTGTGTTGACGCCCTCAATTGATCAAAGCTATGCTAACCACTTATAAATTGAGTCAATTAGGGTTAGCCTTATCCACTTAGACATCAAATTGACCCTCAATTGCAAGCCAATTAGGGTTCAATCGTTCTCAATTAGGGTTTCAAGTTAATTGGTCATCAATGTTCAACAGTGTGAATCAATTCAAGGTTGAACCTATCAATTGACCTTCAATTGGGCTCAAACTTGTCCCAAACGGTCTTGAGGTCATTTGGACATCATCCAAACGGTCTTGAGACCGTTTGCCTAAAGTTTGACCAAGATCCAAGTCGTTTTGACTAAGGTTGAAGTCCAATTAGGTCAAAATCAGCAATTTTCATCAATTCATCAATTTCCTACAATTGGACCCTCAAACCATTAGATTAGCTCAACCCTAGACCTTCAAACGGTCTTGAGTTGTGCCCAAACGGTCTTAGGACCGTTTGGAGGAACCCCCAAACGGTCTTGAGACCGTTTGGGTCCTTCAACCCAAAACTCAACAAGATCTATACTTAGAAAACAGCAATTTGATTGTTTCACTAACCCACTGTAATTGGGCCCTCAATTGGTCAATTACCTTAACCCTAGACCTCCAAACGGTCTTGGGTTGACACCAAACGGTCTTGAGACCGTTTGGATGAGTTCCAAACGGTCTTGAGACCGTTTGCCCATCCATCCTTTGGACTCTAGTGAAAATTCATCAAGGTTTGATCTATTGAGTTGATCATCACATCAATACTTAATTGCAATATGATTTGGTGCCTTTGGACCTTCAATTGATCAACTATACTTGACCCCAGACCTCCAAACGGTCTTGGGGTGACCCCCAAATGGTCTTGAGACCGTTTGGGTGATTCCCAAACGGTCTTGAAACCGTTTGGGCTAATCAACCCAAAATCTCAACTTAACTCATTGGAGATTCAGCACTAATTTCAGTTAGGGTTTGCCCTATTAATCATCCTTCAACTCATGACTCGTTTGGAATTAATCCATCAAATTTGGTGAGTCGTTAATTAAAATCATTATGAACAGTAATCCCAAACGGTCAACGTTTAGTCAACCATCTTAAACGGTCTTGAGACCGTTTGCCCAAAAAGGGCAAATTAAACAGATTGAAAATCAGAACTTAATTCAATTGGTTTTGCTAATTGATTTGCTCATAACTCACGATTCCTTTGGAGTTAACCTCTCAAATTTTGTGGGTGATTAACCTACATAATTATGAACAAGATTCCCAAACGGTCTTTGCTTGGTCAACGGGACCAAATGGTCTTGAAGACCGTTTTCCCTCAAATGACCCTGAAACCGTTTGCCCACCAAACGGTTTGAAACCGTTTTGAGCAATAGGTGGAGGTCGTTTGATAAAGTGAAAAACCGTGGATAAGCATAGGAATTAACGCCCTTATCTTCTACCTTGAGAACAGTAGCAGTTCTTCACGATTTTGCTTGCAAGGATGCAAGGAAAGATAGGGAAGAAGAAGAACTAGCAACTATATGCATAGAAAAGGATGTATAATCAAGCATAAAGTTTAGAGTTATAAAACCCGCCTAAAGCTTGCTCCTTGAGCTCCAAGCTTTCGAGCTCCAAGACTTTAATGGTATCCTAGAAGCTCCACAGGTCGGCCAAGGTGAATCCTCCAAGGAAGGTTGAGAAGAGATGGCTTGCACTCCCTTGGTCGTCCTCCTGAGCTCCAGAGCTCTCCTTAGTCGGTTTGAGCAAGGGGAAAAGAAATGAAAGGGAGAGGGTCGTTCCCTTGCTAAGTGAGAAAAGTTGTATATATACTTAGGTGAATTTTCAACATAAGAACATATGTTTTCCTCATTTCTCATCTAAGTACTCCCTTTCTTCCTTGCACGTCCCCACATCTTATTTCTAAGGACAAACTCCTTCTAAGGTCAAGAATTGAAGGCAAAGAGGATCAACCCATCACTAAAGCATATACATAAAAGGGCTATTATACATACACCTTGATTATTCAATCACAAGGGTGTTCTTTACTATATGATTATTCACATAAAGTAATATTTTCATCATTCCTCTTCTAAATGATGCCAAGAGCCATAAAATATGTTTTAGATGATGTATTTTACAAGTTGCACCCCTCAAATTGGGTAAATTGCATTTTACACCGATTTAGGGTTTTCAAGTACAGGGTTTGCTTCCACAGCTGCACCTTGGTGCTCAAGCTTGGGGAAATCCCTTAAACCTCATCATATTCATTCCTATGTTGTCTCCACATTAAAGGAACATATAAACATGTGAAATTTTCAGTTTAACCCCTCTGGTTGGGAAAATTGCACATAGGTCCCCGTATTGCAACCAACACTTCAACATTGGTTTATAAGGGACAGAAAGGGAAACTTATGTTCCATAAAAGCTTTCATTACATACCAAAGGATAATTACAAACTTTTAATTTCATATTTAGGCAAAACACCTAGGGTTAGCTTATAACCCAGGTCAGGGGTGTTACAAATCATAAACCCCTAACAAGGATTTCGTCCCCGAAATCTCAGACAAAAGGAGAAACAGAGTATTCATTAATCATGCCCTCAAGTCTCCACATATTATCTTAATCTCATGGAGGTATCATGAATTCTGCAATTCCACACAAGGCTCCTTTCACTAATTCAACCTTACCAATGTTTATGCAGAGCATAAACCCCTAACATATGATGTCCATATTATTGGAAAGAAGAGGCATAAAAGAACATACTTCTATCATCACCCAAGAATATTTATCAAAAGGAACAACATATATATCTAACAAGGATAATATACTCAGTAATCCTTTACAACTCTATGTAATTGGGATAGTTCACATAGTTCTTCTTATTAATTGAAAATGCCACATAGCTTTTCCCTTTTTGATTGGGAATGACACATAGCTCTTCCATTTTTAATTGGGAATGACACATAGCTCTTCCCTTTTTGTTTGTTTGGGAATGACACATAGCTCTTCCCTTTTTGATTGGTTTGGGAATGACACATAGCTCTTCCCTTTTTGTTGGGGATGACACATAGCTTTCCCCTTTTTAATTGGGAATGACACATAGCTCTTCCCTTTTTGTTGGGGATGACACATAGCTTTCCCTTTTTGTTTGTTTGGGAATGACACATAGCTCTTCCCTTTTTGTTGGGGATGACACATAGCTTTCCCTTTTTGTTTGTTTGGGAATGACACATAGCTCTTCCCTTTTTATTGGGGATGACACATAGCTTTCCCCTTTTTAATTGTTCCATATTTCTTATTTCATGATACTCATTAGATTGTATCAGAATGATTGCTTGATCAGGGCAATCAAAAAGATATCAATCTAGGAGTTTCCATACTCACTTTATCATCAATAGTTGTATACCTGGCCAGGGTTTACAAATACTGAGATCAAGTAGTATGCACTTACATACTGTCTCATTCCTCACTTTTCATATCCTTATACACACAAGGTTTTCCATTCCTATATTTCCTCCAGGCATTATTTCTAAATCTCATCTTTTGACATACAGATAAGAGAGATAATAAAAAATTTTAAGGAACATTGAGTGAGATATAAGTTCTCATCTCCCTTGTGTCCTTATAGGACTAGTCAAAATAATTTCAAAAACAACTATTTTCATATCTTTAACACATAGAAACATGAAAATGAAATATCAGAATGACTTTATTTCCTCTGACCTGCCCGGGACGTCTGTCCACGTCCTCTATTGTTACTAGAAAACTGCCTCCTTTGTGATCCTTGTTGACTCTGCCCCTGAGGTTGAGTCATCATTGGATTCCCATCTGGACAATCTTTACCAGATGTCCCGGTTGTCTGCATTGATAACAGATTCTAGGTATAGTATAAGGTCGGTGAGGTCCAGACACCGATGTTGATGCTATATTGGAGGCCTGATTTGGAATATAACTAAGATCCCTATCCCTACTTGGAGACCACTCAGTCTGAGAACTAGGTCTAGATGGTGGAGGGTTAGGTGTAGAGGATCTAGACTTCTTAAAGTCCATAGATGAAGAACCCTAGAATTGTGGATATCTTTTCTGGGTTTGCCTCTTCTCAACCACAGATCTCTCTATCCTTCGGACTGATTCAACGAAGGTAGAGAATTTGTCTCGGTTCTCTAAGGCAGACACTGGGGTAGACATATCAGCATTCAAACCCCTCTCGAATCTCCTGATTCTCTCTTCTTCTGTGGCAGCCATGTGCGGACAAAACCGCAACAGCTCCATGAACTTAGCTTCATACTCTCTAATGTTCATCATACCCTGTCTCAGTCTCTCAAACTGAGAGATCTTCTCATCTAGGAAGGTCTTCGGGAAATATCTTTGGACAATTTCCCACCGAAAGTCTTCCCACGAGATTTCTATTCCAGGTCTCTTCTGCTCTTCCATGGTCCACCAGTGACCAGCACTTCCTTTGAGAAGATAGACAACATGTCTAACCTTCTCAGCTTCAGGGATGTTGAGGATCCTGAAAGCCTTTTCCAGCTCTGTCAACCACAGATCAGCATCTGCGGGGTCAGCAATCCCATGGTACTCGGTAGCTCCGACACGACGTAGTCGCTCGAACGTCTTTCCGATACCTTGCCCCTCTGGTTGGACAGGTGCCCTAGGTGCAGGCATAGGCAACCTGTCGGTTATATGTGTTATGGCAGTCACAAACTGCCCAAACATAGTCTGGACTGCTGGGTTACCCATATCAGCTGGGTCAAACTGGGGTGGCTCTCTAAGTCGTTCTGGTATAGGCTGTTCCACCTCTGGTACTCTTGCACTACCTTGAGGTGCACTGACACTACTTTCTCCCACATACTCATCATGTGGCTCTGACATCTTAAGTATCTTCTTCTCCTGAGGAGTAGAAGACTCTATTAGATAAGGAAGGAATACTAAAGATAGACTCGACTTCCTATGTCTTATGCCTCTGTAGACTCGGCGAACCTAGAGCTCTGATACCACTTAATTGTGGGCTCCGATCTCCAAACCACGAATTAATCTCGATTTAAACATGTGCGGAAGCATTCGGTAAACAGCGGAAGACCAAAAATCACAGGAAATTAAAACTTTTTGAGACAAGAGCTTGAAACCTCAAACCTTTTCCATAGAAAAAGGATTTAACTATTTACATCACTGACAATTACTTCTTGAGTAATTATATACAACACTTCTCAAGAATTCATACTCAAAACACTCCAGGACCTGAGAGTACAGAGGACACATAGGACAGACTCTATACTACATCATGAAGCAGGCTGGATCTCCACCTGAGATAACTACTGCTCCTGATGCTGCTGGGATTGGTCACCTGAGTTCTTGTCCCTCCTTCTTCGACGACCACCTAAAAAGTAGAAGTCTACGGGGTGAGACAATTATACATAATTGCCCCAGCGAGAGTTATAACTCTCCACTAGAAGCTTTATAAGCAAAGCAGGGAATAACTAAAGCAATAAAAGCCTTCAAGGTATTCACTAGCAGTTTGATGGTAAGCAAGAGTTCAACCAATAATAAAATATGAGAACATCTATGCTATTCAAGGTAACATCAATCAAATAACTCGTAGATAACTCTAACAGATATACTACGCTGTTGATTATGTTTTTAAGGGAGTATAGGGATGCATCTCACCTTTTAGACTGTGTGGTGGGGAATGATGGACTACATGAATCTACATCAAATCCTCTCACCATTTCTCTTTTAGTGAATGTATGACGGACTACAAGAATCTACATCAAATCCTCTCACCATTTCTCTTTTAGTGAAGGTATGACGGACTACAAGAATCTACATCAAATACCTACACTAGGATGTAAGGTTCTACACATCCATGTACCCCATATACTCAAAAGTATATGATCCAGGAGTTCCCTGGGGAAAACCTGCTTCACCATCATTTAGACTCTGACAATGATGGATCTATGATCAGGACTCTACATTTCACTTGATTAGTTAGGTACATTCAGTATTCTTATCATCATACAACAACACAGCTATATATGAGAATACTAAAATGTAGCAGGCCTAACTTATCACAAACATCAGTTATTTCATCTCAAGTCATCTATCAAGCATGACCTTGATAACATTTATGGCTCTTACAGCCCATAAACCACAAAAGATGTCACCTAACAGTGCATCAAGATGAATCATTATTCATAAATCTTAAGACATGCTTTTAATGAATATAACATGGCATTCCATTCCTAGATATAACCATCATCTCATAACAACCTGCATGGTTCATTAATATAACATGGCATTCCATACCTGGATATGCCCATCATCTCATAACAACCTGCATGGTTCATTAATATAACATGGCATTCCATATCTGGATATGCCCATCATCTCATAACAACCTGCATGGTACATTCAACAGACAATAGTAAACAATTCAACAATTAAGGATGCATTCTCAAATTAGGGTTTCCCTTGGAATCCCCCTCAACTGGGGATTCACATGGAATCACTCTTATCTAGGGTTTCACATGGAATCACCCTCAACTAGGGTTTCACATGGATTCACCTCAACTAGAGCTTCACATGGATTTACCCTCAACTAGGGTTGAATTCAATAACCCTGTCAATTAGGGTTTACTATTCATCTTTCATATCTTTACCCTAAACTTAGGGTTTACTATTCACTCCATGGTGAATTGTACTCATTACATTATCACGTAAGAGAAACATCATCATTAAGGCTCTCAATTAGGATTAAGATCCATTAGATATTATAAATAGGGTTTCCATGACCTCACATAGGTGGGTCATTCCCTAAACATGCACATTCATGTGTAATTGAAGTATCTCACCAGAGTTTCCACCTTAAAAAGGGTACTTTCTCTCTCTAGGATACTTTCTCTCTCTAGAAAATACTTTATCTCTCCTCTCACTAGTAGATGGTGGCAACACCACTCTAGATCAGGTTGAGATAAGTCTCCTTTGACTAACATAAGCAAAAACATCAACATCATGTGATTAGGGTTTGATTAGAACAAGGTTTTATCCCTTTAGACCCCTCAAGGGTATTTTGGTAATTTGCCACATGATCACCATCATGGGTTAACTCACTAATCACATAGTCCCTTAATGATCTAGGTTACCATTAGGGTTTAGATTGGATCACCATTGAACTGATTACATCATCAAATGGTTAAGTACAAACCATCACCAATCTCCAAACGGTTTCAACCTTCAAACAGTTTCAACCACCCAAACGGTCTTGAGACCGTTTGACCCCAAACGGTCTTGGGACCGTTTGGATCCAAACGGTCTTGAGACCGTTTGGAGGTGAAGACCGTTTGGAAGGGTTGACTTCCAAACCGTTTGGAGCTTCAATCGGTTTGAGATCGTTTGGACCAATCGACCTTGAGGTCGTTTGAGCCCAAACGGTCTTGAGGTCGTTTGAGCCCAAACGGTCTTGAGACCGTTTGGCCCCAAACGGTCTTGAGATCGTTTGGTCCAAATGGGCTCAAACAGTTTGGACCTCCAAAGGGGTTCAACGATCACCAATGTTCATGGATATGTGTGTTGACGCCCTCAATTGATCAAAGCTATGCTAACCACTTATAAATTGAGTCAATTAGGGTTAGCCTTAGCCACTTAGACATCAAATTGACCCTCAATTGCAAGCCAATTAGGGTTCAATCGTTCTCAATTAGGGTTTCAAGTTAATTGGTCATCAATGTTCAACAGTGTGAATCAATTCAAGGTTGAACCTATCAATTGACCTTCAATTGGGCTCAAACTTGGCCCAAACGGTCTTGAGGTCGTTTGGACATCATCCAAACGGTCTTGAGACCGTTTGCCCAAAGTTCGACCAAGATCCAAGTCGTTTTGACTAAGTTTGAAGTCCAATTAGGTCAAAATCAGCAATTTTCATCAATTCATCAATTTCCTACAATTGGATCCTCAAACCATTAGATTAGCTCAACCCTAGACCTTCAAACGGTCTTGAGTTGTGCCCAAACGGTCTTAGGACCGTTTGGAGGAACCCCCAAACGGTCTTGAGACCGTTTGGGTCCTTCAACCCAAAACTCAACAAGATCTATACTTAGAAAACAGCAATTTGATTGTTTCACTAACCCACTGTAATTGGGCCCTCAATTGGTCAATTACCTTAACCCTAGACCTCCAAACGGTCTTGGGTTGACACCAAACGGTCTTGATACCGTTTGGATGAGTTCCAAACGGTCTTGAGACCGTTTTCCCATCCATCCTTTGGACTCTAGTGAAAATTCATCAAGGTTTGATCTATTGAGTTGATCATCACATCAATACTTAATTGCAATATGATTTGGTTCCTTTGGACCTTCAATTGATCAACTATACTTGACCCCAGACCTCCAAACGGTCTTGGGGTGACCCCCAAACGGTCTTGAGACCGTTTGGGTGATTCCCAAACGGTCTTGAAACCGTTTGGGCTAATCAACCCAAAATCTCAACTTAACTCATTGGAGATTCAGCACTAATTTCAGTTAGGGTTTGCCCTATTAATCATCCTTCAACTCATGACTCGTTTGGAATTAATCCATCAAATTTGGTGAGTCGTTAATTAACATCATTATGAACAGTAATCCCAAACGGTCAACGTTTAGTCAACCATCTTAAACGGTCTTGAGACCGTTTGCCCAAAAAGGGCAAATTAAACAGATTGAAAATCAGAACTTAATTCAATTGGTTTTGCTAATTGATTTGCTCATAACTCACGATTCCTTTGGAGTTAACCTCTCAAATTTTGTGGGTGATTAACCTACATAATTATGAACAAGATTCCCAAACGGTCTTCGCTTGGTCAACGGGACCAAACGGTCTTGAAGACCGTTTTCCCTCAAACGACCCTGAAACCGTTTGCCCACCAAACGGTTTGAAACCGTTTTGAGCAATAGGTGGAGGTCGTTTGATAAAGTGAAAAACTATGGATAAGCATAGGAATTAACGCCCTTATCTTCTACCTTGAGAACAGTAGCAGTTCTTCACGATTTTGCTTGCAAGGATGCAAGGAAAGATAGGGAAGAAGAAGAACTAGCAACTATATGCATAGAAAAGGATGTATAATCAAGCATAAAGTTTAGAGTTATAAAACCCGCCTAAAGCTTGCTCCTTGAGCTCCAAGCTTTCGAGCTCCAAGCCTTTAATGGCGTCCTAGAAGCTCCACAGGTCGGCCAAGGTGAATCCTCCAAGGAAGGTTGAGAAGAGATGGCTTGCACTCCCTTGGTCGTCCTCCTGAGCTCCAGAGCTCTCCTTAGTCGGTTTGAGCAAGGGGAAAAGAAATGAAAGGGAGAGGGTCGTTCCCTTGCTAAGTGAGAAAAGTTGTATATATACTTAGGTGAATTTTCAACATAAGAACATATGTTTTCCTCATTTCTCATCTAAGTACTCCCTTTCTTCCTTGCACGTCCCCACATCTTATTTCTAAGGACAAACTCCTTCTAAGGTCAAGAATTGAAGGCAAAGAGGATCAACCCATCACTAAAGCATATACATAAAAGGGCTATTATACATACACCTTGATTATTCAATCACAAGGGTGTTCTTTACTATATGATTATTCACATAAAGTAATATTTTCATCATTCCTCTTCTAAATGATGCCAAGAGCCATAAAAGATGTTTTCGATGATGTATTTTACAAGTTGCACCCCTCAAATTGGGTAAATTGCATTTTACACCAATTTAGGGTTTTCAAGTACAGGGTTTGCTTCCACAGCTGCACCTTGGTGCTCAAGCTTGGGGAAATCCCTTAAACCTCATCATATTCATTCCTATGTTGTCTCCACTTTAAAGGAACATATAAACATGTGAAATTTGCAGTTTAACCCCTCTGGTTGGGCAAATTGCACATAGGTCCCCGTATTGCAACCAACACTTCAACATTGGTTTATAAGGGACAGAAAGGGAAACTTATGTTCCATAAAAGCTTTAATTACATACCAAAGGATAATTACAAACTTTTAATTTCATATTTAGGCAAAACACCTAGGGTTAGCTTATAACCCAGGTCAGGGGTGTTACAGTTTCATTAGGTGAACCGACAATGTTGACGGAGTTTTATCCCGGATGTTTGTTGACTTTTTGTGGTTACACCATTGTGGTTAACCTTATACCCCTAGATGTTAAATCTTTTCAAGTTATCTTGGGTATGGATTTCCTAGAGATGTATCCAATTCAACTTGATTGTTGGAAGGAGGTTATCTTTCAACATGGTGGATTTTCTTGTGTCTTTTATGGAGACAGGAAAGTTTTGCCTACGTGTATCATATCAACTGTTGTAGCTGATAAGTTGTTGTAGAAAGGTTGTGAGACGTTCTTGGCACATGTAGTAGAAACTAGAGCACAAAAGAACATAATCAGCCTATGGGATGTGCCAGTGGTATGTGAGTTCCCAGATGAGTTTCCAGGTCTACCTCCTGAAAGAGAGATAGACTTTGAGATCTAGGTGTTGCCAAGTAGTCACCCAGTAGCGCTTCCAGCCAACAGAATGGAACCCGTAGAGTTAAAGGAACTCAAGATTCAGTTACATGAATTACTGGATAAGGATTTCATTTGACCTAGTTCTTCACCATGGGGAGCTCCAGTCTTGTTTGTGAAGAAGAAGGATGGTACTATGAGGTTATGTATAGACTATAGACAGTTGAATAAGATCACTATCACGAATAAGTACATGTTGCCAAGGATAGATGGTCTATTTGATTAGTTGTGTGGAGCGGCGATCTTTTCTAAGATAGACTTGAGATCTGGGTATCATCAGTTGAGGATAAAGGCTTTAGATATTCCTAAGTCAGCTTTCAGAACAAGATACGGGCATTATGAATTTCTGGTCATGTTGTTTGGACTGACTAATGCCCCAGAAGCTTTCATGGATATGATGAACCAGATTTTCAAGCCATTCTTGGATCAGTTCATAGTAGTTTTCATAGATGGCATTTTGATCTACTCCAGAGATGATGAGCAGTATGAGCAGCATCTGAGGATAGCGTTATAGTTGTTGAGACAACACCAGTTATATGCTAAGTTCAGTAAGTGTGAGTTCTGGTTAGCTGAGGTGTCTTTTCTTGGACATGTCATCTCAGAAGATGGAGTAAGTGTTGACCCTAAGAAAGTCGAGTCTGTTCTACAGTGGGAGCAATCTAAGACTCCTACTGAGATCAGAAGCTTCTTAGGATTGATAGGTTACTATAGGAGGTTCATCCAAAACTTTAGTGTTGTAGCATCACCTCTGACACGCTTAACGTGAAAGAATGCACCATTTTTCTGGTCAGACAATTGTGAGAAGAGTTTTCAGATCTTGAAGAAGAGGTTGACTACAACACCAGTGTTGATCCTGCTCGAGATAGGTAAAGGTTACACAGTGTTTTGTGATGCTTCTAGGAGAGGCTTAGGTTGTGTGTTGATGTAGGAAGGCAAAGTAGTAGCTTATGCATCTAGACATCTTAAGAAGAATGAGGAGAATCACCCGACACATGATTTGGAGTTAGCTGCTATAGTTCATGCTCTTAAGACATGGCGTCACTATCTTTATGGTGAGGCATGTTAGGTGTTTACGGATCATAAGAGTTTGAAATATATTTTAACCCAAAAGGATCTGAATCTTAGCCAATGGAGATGGTTAGAATTGATCAAGGATTATGATGTGACGATAGATTATCATCCTGGTAAGGCGAATGTGGTAGCAGATGCCCTCAATAGGAAGTCAAGTTCAATAATAGATGTATTCTCTATGGCATGCTTTAAGAGAGACCTACTAATAGAGATGCGGAAGTTGAACTTAGACTTAGGGGTGACAGAGCAGAGTGGTTTGATTGCACAGATGCAAGTCAAGCCTACTTTTTATGATCAGATCAAGGAACTTCAGCAGAGTGACAATGAGTTACAACAAATCATGCAGGATATGACAGAGGGAAAGAGACCAGAGTTCAGGTTTTCAGATGATGGTTTGTTGTATCAGCATGACAGGTTGTGTGTACCTAGAGACAGTGGTTTGAAAGAAAGGATTCTTGAGGAAGTGCATGCATCGTTGTACGCTATGCATCCAGGCAACACTAAGATGTACATGAATCTCAAGAAGTTGTACTGGTAGTCAGGTATGAAGAACGATGTAGCTGAGTATGTGGCTAGATGTAGTGTGTGCCATCAGGTTAAGGTTGAGCATCAAAAACCTGTAGGTACCTTGCAATCACTTCCTATACCAGAGTGGAAGTGGGAACATATCACAATGGATTTTGTGGTAGGGTTGCCTAGGACACCTAGAGGTTGTGACTCGATATGGGTGATTATGGATAGACTGACTACGTCTGCTCACTTTCTTCTTGTTAAGTCAACCTTTGATGTCCCAAAGTTAGCTAAGATATACGTGGATGAGATAGTCAAGCTGCATGGTATCCCAGTTTCAATTATATCAGATAGAGATCCTAAGTTCACCTCCAAGTTTTGGAATCAAATGCATTGTGCTTTGGGCACAAAGTTGAGGTTCAGTACAACTTTTCACCCGCAGATGGATGGTCAGTCAGAGAGGACCATTCATACTCTTGAGGACATGCTGAGAGCATGTGTTTTGCATTTCAATGGAAGTTGGGAAGAACACTTGAACCTTATAGAGTTTGCATACAACAATAGTCACGATTCTAGTCTTGGTATGGCCCTGTATGATGCTCTGTATGACAGAAAGTGTAGATCATCTGTATGTTGGTATGAGGTGGGTGAAAAAGAGATTCTTGGACTAGAGATAGTAGATTTGACTACAGAAAAGATTATAGTGATGAGAGAACAGTTGAAAGCTGCACAGGACAGGCAGAAGAGTTACACTGAGAAGAGGCGTGGACCTCTTGAGTTTGAGGTTGGTGATGAAGTGTATTTGAAAGTTTCACCATGGAAAAGAGTGTTGAGGTTTGGGAAGAGAGTCAAACTGACTCCTAGGTTTTTGGGCCCATATCCTGTTATTGAGAGGATTGGACCTGTAGCCTACATGTTGGATTTGCCATCTGAGTTGGCTAATCTACATGATGTGTTTCATGTATCGATGTTGAAGAAGTGTTACCCTGGTACAGAGAAGATAGTGGACCCAGAACCTGTACAGCTCAGATCATATGTGTCCTATGTTGAAGGACCTATTTAGATAGTTGATTAGAGGATCAAGAAGCTCAAGAATCATGAGATTTTGTTAGTGAAGGTTTTGTAGAGGAACCATATCCTAGAGGAAGCCACGTGGGAGCTTGAGTCCAAGATGCATAACAAGTTTCCTTTTCTCTTTTAGGAATTTTGGGATGAAATTCTTATAAGGAAGGGAGATTGTTTTGACTCACTCCGAGCTTAATCAGTAAGTATAGTCATTAGTGCATCATCATGTTGATTATGTTAAGATAATTGTTCACATATGTGATTAGTGTTTTGATTAGTTGAGATAAGATAATTAGTATGTTTTCTTGCTTTGAGGTCGTAGTGAATTTTGTGCTTGAAATTTTGCAAAAAAGAATCACTCGATTCGGACATCTGAGGTAAAAGATACGACATTTTTGAGTTCCTTGGTCCAAATCTGTAATTTTTCCATTATTTGGTTATTAGCCTTTCCCTTTCCCTTATCTTCATTTCTTCCCGATTGATGCAAGCACCGACTGAAGCCAACTCTCTCATCAGCTGCTCGATTGGCTAGCTAAAGGAGAAGGGGGCGGGCGATGTTGGGCCTCCATAGCCTCAATCCAGCAGCGTGAGCTCCCTCCTCCCTCTTCTACATTCTCCTTCCTCCGCCTTTCCCCTCCTCATCCTCACCCTAGCGGCCTCAACCTGCAAGGGCGGCCGACCAGCATAGCAGCAGTGCGGTTCGATCAAGCAGGAAAGGGGGAGGGGCTGGGCATTTTTTGGCTCCCAAATCTCTGAGCTAGCTAGGCCACCTTTCTTCTCCTTCATCTACCATTCATCCCCACCCTTATTGCACCCACTTGCGCCTCAACTAGCAAGGGGCGGCGTCCCATCTAGAAAGAGTAGCATCAGCTACAACAACGGCTAGGAAGACATTTGGACGTGAGCAGCAGCACCAAGCATTGTCGTCGGGTTTGTCCTTGATCCCAAGACAAGGATCCGCAGCCCTAGCCATGAGCAGCAACGCCTAGCTCAACTCCTTTCCATCTGTGCATGAAGCAGGTCCAAACCAGGGTTGTTTGGAGGTTGAAGATGACCCCGTTGATGCCTAAACACAGGACTCTGGACGCGTTTCCAGTTGAATTGTGGTCACCTCACCCGCTGTGAGTAGAATTTCACTCACTATGCACATATAACTCCAACAATTGGGTGTTTTTGGTTAAATCGGTGTTATTCACGGGTAAACTGCGCTTATCCAAGTGTCGTGCAGTGACAGCGTCACCAGATTTCTAATTTGCATGAATTTCTTAATTATGTTTGCACGACACTAATTGTTTGATTGATATGTGTGATTTGGATTACTTGAACTGCATGATTGATTAAAACCTAATTTTCTCAGTTTAAAACTTGGAATCGGTAGTATACGACCAGTAGTTGTACGGTTTCAGTATAAACCCAGGTTGTACATTTTTTTTAGTAATTTAATAGACGTACGATTCCAAAGAAATGACAATGACATGAAAATGGTTCAATAGAAACCTAATTGCACACCCCCGGTTATATTTAATGTGAGTGTATTAATAATTATACAAATCGACACATTTCTCAAAGAAGTCATTTGAAATTCTCAATTAATATTAATAATTAATTCCATGGCAAGTAATTGACTTTTAATCGATTTATGTGATGCATAACTTAGAATTTGGGTTGATGTGCTCGATTTTTGAGGAATTACAAATAATTTACAAGTACTACTGACGATTTCTAATATATCGCGTAATTAACTCTTGCTAGTGTGTTATGATGATCAATTGTATAATTCCAGCGTATATGAGCCAAGTTGATATGAGTTTAGTTTATTTAAGAAATTTCAATCTGTCTGCATGCATGGTATATGGATTACTCAGTAAATTACAATGTTTTTAGTACACTTCTCTGTCAGGTCTAGAATGATATTCATGTTGTGATTTGAACTGAAATTAAATAGATGATATGCAATAGAAATACTAGAGTCAAGTATAAGTAAGAAAAAGGTTCAACATAGCAAGAGTTTTCTAGGAAATAATAAAATTATAGATTTAAGGGCCCTGACATCGTAGAACCCCTATGTGAGGTATGCGCTTTAGGGGTGAAACGACCTAACCCTGGCGGCGTCCAGTATACAAGGGTCGGAATGTGATATTAGGTGGAACGGGGGGGGGGACGAAGCCCTAGTGGAAGTCTCCTTAAATTATAGTTTGCAGTGTCCAACATCAACCAGAAGTCTTGGTGGCACTAGAGTACAGAAAAGCGTGTCCAACATCAACCAGAAGTCTTGGTGGCACTAGAGTACAGAAAAGCCAATAGGTGGCTTGACTCTCTGCCTGTGTGCTCAGGTTAGAGGAGGAGTCCAGTTTATGGCACAATAGGAGTGTCGAGGCTAGAGAGCCAGTTTCCCTATTGCAAACCAGGAGAGTAGTCAGACTTAGCTATCCCGGGGTGTCGGCTAAGTCTTGTACGGTGGGATCGTAGTTCGCTATGAGTCTTCATATATATGTAGAGTACACTGCATATGATCAGGGCATAAGATAAAATATATTCATATCGGTTCACAAAGTTTCTTATAAGTCAAAGAGTTAAGAAAGATTTGAGTTAGTTTCACAACAGTTGTCCTTTATATGAAATTTTAGTATTCTATGTTATTTAATTATATCTACAATTTTGCAGCAGTTGTTATCTTAATGAAATGTTGACATCTCCTATCATTTAAATTATATTGTTTAGATCTTCTCAGTATAGTTTTATCTTGTATTTTATTCCAATTAATAAACATAAAATGAGTTATATGTGATGGTCAGGTGAAATTCTATTCACTGAGCCAGTAGCTCACTAACCTACTGGAACATTTTTTAGGTCAGCGTCAGCACGAGGAAGCTGAAGGATCGTGTAACATACCAAATTTTGAAATTTTGTCTGTTGACCCTCTTTCCCATCTTTTCCTTTCATTTCTACCCTTATTAGCCTTTCTATTTAATTAATGGAATTTATAGTGGTTTAGTGAACATTTATTCACTAATTATACCAATGGAAGGGTTTATGCACAAATACCTCAGTGAAAGCTTAATTACCATAATTAAGTTCTCTAAACCTTAATCTAAGTTTTTGATGTTATTTGAAAACATAAAATATGCCACATAACTCATTTTAGTGGTAATATGAAGATAAGAAACTTAATTGGATGAACAATTTAGATAATGGGTTGTTAATGGGCCATATGATATATCTCATAAAAAGAAGTCTCAAAAGAGGAAACAAACTTCAAATTCGAAATCTACATATCAAAATTAGCCTACATGTCAAATTTCATCTAATTTGGACCACCTTAAAATATTAGGAAAAGTTTAGGAGAGAGAAAATCAATAAAAGGCATAAGTAATTAATAATGTGATTTTTAAAATTAAAAATATGGAAAATTCATATTCTACACATCAAAGATAACTTGTGGATGAAGTTTGGTTCGATTTGGATGTTGTTTGTGCAAGTTATGCAATTTTAGGTACATTCTGGACTTTTATGCAATTTACCCAATTGGGAGATTTTCTTTGCAAATTATCACTGAATTTTAATCCTTATATATTCCTTTACCATTAGAGAGATTTTAAACCATTGTAGAACCTAGTTTCACCTTGGTTTGATGGTATTTCTTTCCAAGGGCATTATAGGGATTACCCTCTTTATAAAGATGTTTATCCTTAAAAGCTATCAACCAATGAGGTTATTTCTTTCTTGAAAAATGGTGGGGATGGCCTAGAATAATCTATGGGCTCTTATAACCGACTTTTGATATGCATGAAGCCTCTATGAGCTGTCCTCTTGCATGGCCATCAATCCCTAGGCTAAAGACACATGGAAAGTCCCTTAAGACTCCTCATGCTTCACCTCTTTCTATATATAGCCATGTATACCCCTTCCCAACTCACAATTCAAAAACTATTGCTCTCCTTTTCTTTCCTCTATATTAGATAATAGTTCCTTCTGTATTTGGCCACGAAGTTTCTGCCCCAAGGAAATAGAGGGAGCCTACCTTGGTGAAGAAGGCTCCTAGGGCTTCCAAATTGCTCTATTAGGGTTTCTAAAGCTCCTCCTTGGTAATTTCGACCAAAAGTAGTATGTTTCCTCCCTTAATTTCCTATTTTCATACTGATAGTCTTCCTTACACCTTCTTCTAGGACGGAACCATGACCAAACATGGTAAAACTCCACCTAAAACCCTAAAACATGTCATCTCCTTGCTCTTTTGCTAGGGTTTGCACCTCTAAAGTGGAGAAGGTGATCTTTGCTCAAGAAAAGAGCTTGTCTTGGAGCAAAACGACCTTATAATCTTGGAATACTTTCTGTTTGAACCTTATTACCTTCCTAGATGCAAGTTTGGTTAACACCCTTCTCATATATTGCTTAGTACATGCTTAAAACTCATACTTTTATGTTGAAAAATGACGATTTCCATCTCTTTTTACCATGTTCTTCTAAGGTTTTGATTTCTTGCTGTTTTACCTTCTCTAGAAGAGATATTTTGGTTACCTATGCAACTTCAAACCTGATCTTGGTCGAAAGGTGTTTTCTCCCTCTCCCTCTCTCTTTAATTATCTCGATCGGTTTGATGATGTGGCAATTTCCTATTGGTCAGTATTGCAAAATTCATATCTTCTAAACCGCTTATCCAAATTTGACAAATAAATATGTTTTGGAATTGGAAAATTAATCTATATCCAATAAAAATATTTTTAAGGTCTTATTTCATGGTTTGACGAATGATGATTTTTGTAAAATGAATTTAATGCATAAAATCCATAAAAAATACATCTTAATCATCATAACTCCAAAATTAACATAAATATATGTTTTCTTGATCAAGAAAACCTAATAAGTTTATTGGTGATGTTTTAAGAGTCTAAATCCGAATTTTGCTAAAAAAAACTCTAAAATTAGGGTTTCTATATATTAATGTGCACTATGTACTCTAATACATTTTAATACATTGAAAATAGGCAAAGTGGAACTTGGACTCAATTAAAGTGGTGAAAGTTAGTAATTGATATCAGTAAGAGAGGTATGTGCATTCCTTACACCCTATGTTGGGATAATTGCAGCCAAATCCTATATTTCCCTAATGATGATTAAATGAACCCTAAATATTCTATTCTTGAATCCTAATGTTGTTCATGCCTCAAATTAGATTATAATTTCTTCTTGTTTGGGTCTTATACCCCACTGCCATGCTTATTGAATATTATGACTACTCTTGCCATGACCACTTTTCTAGCATGTGGATTTATGTTCTATTTAATTTGAAGTAGAGGTACTTATGTACAACCACCCACAGAGGGCATGTAAATAATTGCCCTGGGGAATGTCTTATTCTCCCCATAATATTGTAGGTGACTGGGAATGTCTTATTCTCCCCTCACCTAAGGTTAGAGGTCCAGTAGGTGCCTCAACCCTACTTAGTTAGGTAGGCATAATTATCTTACATGCAAATCCTTTTTGATATAATTGTTAATGGCAAGTTTCTTTTGAATATAACCTCATACTCTTGTTATCTTAATCATATGATGAACCCTAGCCTATTTTTATTTGTTGTACTTATCTTGATATCCCATATTAGTTTTGTGACACATACTTTTCTTCCCTTTCCCTTTTTGCAGGGTGCCTTCCCAACCACCCAGGTGTTGAGCAATGTGATGGATAAGACAAGGAAGATCTTAGCTTTTGACTTGGACTCAGTTGATGGAGATGTTGCTTGGAGACAAGATTGTAGTAGTCTAGACTTCCCTCTATCTAGATCCTGATTGTGTGTCTTGATGTAAACCCTAATGGGAGAATTTGATGTATTTTTGTAAACCTTTTATGAAATTGAATATAGTCAGTTATTTTTTATTCCGCTGCTTTCTAATGGTGTTTTGTTTACCATATTTTAGTAAAGGGGTGATTTCACATCCTTACAGCATGGTATCAGAGCCCATGGTAGTCGGAATCTGACTATTTCAGTTTTGTCTCCCTAATTAGAATCCCTGCCTTACGTAGTTCCTTTAGGTGACATGGTTGTTGTAACATCCCTGACCTGGGTTATGAATTAACCCTAGATTGTTTTGCTTAATAAGGTTGAGTAGATTCTTAATCTTATCTTGGGAAAAGTAATTAGGGCTCATGAGAAACTTATATTTCAATTTTGGTCTTGTTTGAACAATGTTGAAGCAATGTTTGCTTATTTTGGACTAAAGTGCAAATTACCCAAGTTGAGGGGTTAATTTGCAAATGTTACATGATAAGATGTTCCTATGATGTTGAGACATCATAAGAATGAATATGATGTAGTGGTATAGTTTTCACAAGCTTGGACACCAAGATTAAGCTTGTAAAGCAATCCTTGTGCATTAAAACCCAGTTTTGGTGTAATGTGCAATTTACCCAAAACCTAGGGTTCAATATGCAAATTACCACTTCAATAAGGTCCCTAATGTTTCTTGGTATCATGTAGAGCAAAGAAAATGAGAGGGGTGCCTCATTTGAATTGAGTTGGAGGAGAGAGAATCTTGATATTAAAATAATCAAGATTAATGCCTAATTGAAACCCTAATTTGATTTAGGGCAAAAATGAATAAAAAATAATTGAAGGGCTTTCAACCAAAATGTTTTGGGTGGATTTTGAATAAGTATGGACGTTCCTTTGCCAAGATAAGGAACGAAAATATCCTAAGTAGGTGAAATTTCACTCACCTTATTATAAGAAAAAGAAAACCCACTCACATATGTATATTAATATAATAAGCATTAAGGTGCTTAATTTGCTTTTCTTTAAATTGAGGATAATGAAGGAGAATTAAAGGCAAAAGAAGGTGCCTCGTCCTTAAGGAATTTTAGGGGAAAGAGGCGGCCATATTTTTGGAATTTAATGCATTTTAATAATGCATTTTCTCTCTCATCAATTTCCTTATAAAAGTGCCTTTTTCAAGCCAAATGAAAGGCTATTTCGGATTTTCTTCTTTCCCTTGCTTGCAAAACCGACCAAGGAGCTAGGGAGGATCAGGGAGCACGTCCCCAACCTGTGGGTGAGCCCTTGACCTTCGTTCTCCTTGATTCCATGGTGGAAATCAAAAATAAATTATGGATTCCTTCTTATTTCGATCTCCTCTTCAACCCTAGCCAACTTTTGCAATCAAAATCTTTAGGAAGAGCCTAGGGGGAGTTGCTAGAGCTTCATCCACCATTAATGGCGTGAGCTTGGAGCTTTGGAGCTCAATTGGAGGCGGGTTTTATAACTCAAACCCTTAAACATTGCTATTGCATCAATTCTCTATGCTTTGTTGATTGATTTCTTCAATTTGATGCACTCTTGTTTCTTGCTGCAATTTCCATCAAGAACGGTTGCTGTTATTGGTTGTTCGAAGGAAGGGGATGATGACATCATCCTAGATGCTTATCCAAAGAAAATTACCAAGAAAAACCGTTTTGATAGCTACTCCAAATCGTTTTAATTTGATTGGCTATGCGGTTTCAGCAAACCGTTTAAGGGCAAACGGTTTGAGACCGTTTGGGAGCAAACGGTCTCAAGACCGTTTGAGATGGTTGACCAAGCATTGACAGTTTGGGAATTTTGTTGCTAATTATGTAGGCTGATAACCCTCCAAATTTGAGGGATTAACTCCAAAGGAATCGAGAGTTGAAGGCCAATCAATTAGGCAATCGAATTGAATTATGTGCTGATTTTCAACCTGATTAACTTGACCTGCTTTGGAAAACGGTCTCAAGACCGTTTAAGTGCGTTGACCAAGCGTTGACCGTATGAGATTTTTGATCCTAATTATGTTGGGTAATGACTCACCAAGTTTTATGGGTTAACTCCCAAGGAATCGTGAGTTGAAGCCTAATCAATTAGGGAAACCTAATTGGATTAAGTGCTGATTTGCAACCTGATCAACTTGACCTGCTTGGGCAAACGGTCTCAAGACCGTTTGAGTGCGTTGACCAAGCGTTGACCGTATGATATTTTTGTTCATAATTATGTTGGTTAATGACCCTCCAAATTTGAGGGGTTAATTCCAAAGGGATCATGAGTTGAAGACTAATCAATTAGGCAAACCCTAATTGAAAATAGTGCTGAAATTCCAATGAGTTAAGTTGAGATTTTGGGTTGATTAGCCCAAACGGTCTCAAGACCGTTTGGGGATCACCCCAAGACCGTTTGGAGGTCTGGGGTCAAGTATAGTTGACCAATTGAAGGTCCAAAGGTACCAAATCATACTGCAACTAAATGCTGATTTGTTGATCAACTCGATAGATCAATCCTTGATGATTTTTCACTAAAATCCAAAGGTTGGATGGGCAAACGGTCTCAAGACCGTTTGGAGCTCATCCAAACGGTCTCAAGACCGTTTGGGGTCACCTCAAGACCGTTTGGAGGTCTGGGGTCAAGTATAGTTGACCAATTGAAGGTCCAAAGGTACTAATCATATTGCAATGTAGTGCTGATTTGTTGATCAACTTGATAGACCAATCCATGATGATTTTTCACTAGAATCCAAAGGTTGGATGGGCCAAACGGTCTCAAGACCGTTTGGAGCTCATCCAAATGGTCTCAAGACCGTTTGGTGGTCACCCAAGACCGTTTGGAGGTCTAGGGTTGAGTATGGTTAGGTGTTTGAAGGTCTAAAGGTACCAAGCTGTTATACAATGCAATGCTGATTTGGTGATCAATCCAATGATCCAAACCTTAATTGGATGGCTTGGATTTGAGTGATATGATGGGAAAACGGTATCAAGACCGTTTGGAGGTCATCCAAACGACCTCAAGACCGTTTGGTGGTCACCCAAGACCGTTTGGAGGTCTAGGGTTGAGTATAGTTCAGTGGTTGAAGGTCTAAAGATATCAAGTTGATCTGCAATAGATTGCTGATTTGGTGAGCACTTCAATGAACCAAACCCTAATTAGATTGCTTGGATTTGAGTGATATGATGGGCAAACGGTCTCAAGACCGTTTGGAGGTCATCCAAACGACCTCAAGACCGTTTGGGGTCAGGTCATACCCCATTTGAATGGTGTTTCAATAGTTATGAAGTAACTAGTTACACATTGATGAATATTGAAGGTTCATTGATTCTAAACCCTAATTCAATTGAATCAAACCCTAATTGATGATTAATTGAGGGTCAATTGAGGGTCAAATCAGTTGAAGGTTGACCTATTAAACTCAATTGAAGTATGGGTGAAGGTCGAATTGATGATTGGTTCCATGAATTCAATGATTGAAGGAATCAACATTAAAAACCCTAATTCAATTGAATCAAACCCTAATTGATGATTAATTGAGGGTCAATTGAGGGTCAAATCAGTTGAAGGTTGACTTATTAAACTCAACTGAAGTATGAGGGTAGGTCCAATTGATGATTGGTTCCATGAATCCAATGACTGAAGGAATCAACATTGAAAACCCTAATTCATTTGAATACCTTATGTAATGGAGGTCCAATGTAATTCAATTTTTGAGAATTAAGATGATGAATGTTCTATTGATCCAATGATGATTAGTAATGGTAATAAATGAAGGTACAAAGGTTGAAACCCTAACAGTACCTAAGTGATTAAGTGCCAATTAAGGGATGAATCCCTAATTGCTTATAGGATCAATGACTTGATACACTATGTTAATCATAGTTGTATGTACTCGAATGAAGAGTTGATATGACCTAATCAAGTTAAGAAGCTGATAGCATGAATTCATACATGAATGTTAATCATGTGGTATATAAGGGTTATGATCCTTAATCAAAGAGATCATGAAACCCTAAACATGAACATAAACCCTAATTGACAGGGTTATTGAATTCAACCCTAGTTGAGGGTGATTCCATGTGAAACCCTAGTTGAGGGTGATTCCATGTGAAACCCTAGTTGAGGGTGATTCCATGTGAAACCCTAGTTGAGGGTGATTCCATGTGAAACCCTAGTTGAGGGTGATTCCAAGTGAAACCCTAATTGAAGGTGTATTCATGTGAAGCCCTAATTGAGGGTGATTCTATGAGAAACCCTAATTGGGGATGATTAGTAAACCCTAATTATGGGCAATGTGATATGAAACCCTAATGAAGGGTGATTCTATATGCAAACCCTATTCTTAATGAAGGGTAATGATATGTGAGAGAAAGCCCTAATTGATGGTAAACCCTAAACCTGGTAAGGGAATAGTGGTGTCACCCTGTATTGCATGATGTGTTGTGAACTTGATAAGTTTATTATCATGTGTGACAATCATGCATGTCTCTTGAGGTGATGATCATAGCCAGGTATGAGCTATGATGTTTATTTGATAAGAATTGATTGGCCATATGTGCCATTATGTTTTTGTTACTTAGAAAGAAGTAACAAGATTAGTATGGGATAGTAAGCCTTTGTTATAAAGTTGTTGCCTAGTGAGAGGTGACAAGATGTGAATGGCCTTGTGAGCCATGTGAATTAAGTTGTTGCCTAGTGAGAGGTGACAAGATGTGAATGGCCTTGTGAGCCATGTGAATTAATTTGTTGCCTAGTGAGAGGTGACAAGATGTGAATGGCCTTGTGAGCCATGTGAATTAAGTTGTTGCCTAGTGAGAGGTGACAAGATGTGAATGGCCTTGTGAGCCATGTGAATTAATTTGTTGCCTAGTGAGAGGTGACAAGATGTGAATGGCCTTGTGAGCCATGTGAATAAAGTTGTTGCCTAGTGAGAGGTGACAATATGTGAATGGTTTTGTGAGCCATGTGAATAAAGTTGTTGCCCAGTGAAAGGTGACAAGATGTACAGTGTTCTGATGAGCTATGTGTGATGGAAATCCAAATCCTGGTAGAGGATTAAGGGTAATACCCTTTAATTATTAATACATTGTTTTTGCATGGTATTGATAGATAATTGATGTACTGCTATTATATGTGCTAACCATGCAGGTATTATGAGATGATGAGCATAGCCAGGTATGAGCTATGATGTATTATTAGTTTGAATTGTTAATTGGGCCTTGTGTGCCATAATATACCTTGTGCCTGGTAAGAGGTGGCAAGAGAGTTAATGTGCATCAAGTGCCATGATGGATGCTTGTGTAGCAAGTATCATACTTACCTTGGTCAAATGACCTAAAGGTGTTAGTTACCTGAGAAAGAGGTAATAGTGTTTAAGTGATGAGCAAAGGGTTTGAATACCCAGGATTTCATGGTTATGGTATTGAAATTGTGAAAGGATGAGAAAGACCCAGTGGTGAAGTGAGGGATTAAGATCCCAACACTTATGAAAAGAGTATGGCTACGGGCCATGACTCCACATTGAAAATGCCAGGCTTTAGATATATGATATAAGCCTGAAGAAAGTTAATGAAGTGGTAATGATTCTGTTGTTTGAATAGATGTTATACATGTTCTTCCTATTCATTAAAGAATAAGTGACATGTTAATTCTATCAAGTTATAACTGCAATGCTTTTGATATAGAATAATGATTTAATCTGTTAGACATCAAAATATCTACTGTCAAATAAATATGATTTCCCTATTCACATTTATCTTATTAAGTTGCAATAATAATGTTTCTGGCGGAGAGTTATATCTCTCGCTGGGGAAATTTTTATAATTGTCTCACCCCCGTGGGAACCACATTTTTAGGTGGACGCGGATGAGGAGACAGGAATCCTTCAGGAGGTGAAGGACATCAGCAGTAGCAGGGACAGCAGTAAAGTCTCAGGTGGAGACATTGACTGTCATGTCATGTTCAGATGTATATAGAAGTCCTATGTGTCGTCTCTGTACTCTCAGGTCCTTGGAGTAGTAGTCAATGATTTCGAGATTTTGTCTTAGTGCCTCGAGGGTTTTATACTACCTGTGTACAGTTAAGACAGAGTAGTTAATGTTTGTATTCCTTGAGAAGCAAAAGTACATGAGATGTATATATATGAACCAGGATGTAAAGTTTTACTTTGGTTCTGAATGAAAGAGTTTTCCTATGAATGGATCCCTTTGCAAAAAGTTTGAATTTTTAGTGATTTTCGCTAATCCGCTGCTTGATGAACGCTTCCGCATTAGTTAATCTTGTTTTCGCGAGACGGTCGTCACAATTTAGTGGTATCAGAGCTCTAGGTTCGCTGAGTCTACAGAGACACAGGACTAAGTTGTTGAGTCTGTGTTAGTGTCCTCCAGTATACCCTATAATGATTTCTGCTTGTGTAGAAAAAGGGTAAAGTTTAAAATGACTGGAGAACACAAGAAACACATTGTTGAGGGCAATGTTGTTGCACCAAGAAGAGGTGCAAGGGATCAGACGAGAATAGTATGAGTGCCTGAGAATCCCCATTAAGACCTGATAAGGATAGAGAATCATATGATCATGCTCTTATTGGGCAGATTAGGGCAACAGTAATGCATATAGTGGACTGGATACTAGCCTTACAACCTAGATTATTAGTCCTTAATACAGAAAGTTTGAGCTTTGAAAGAGTTCCTAAATGACTTAGTTATGTTGGAACAAGGGAAAATCGTGTGTGTATAATGATATGAAAAGTAAGGAATATGATAGCATGTAAGTGCATACTACCTAATCTCAATACTTATATACCCTGGCCAGGTATATGATCATTGAAGATAAGGCAAGTATGAAACTCTTAGATTGTTATCTTTTTGATTGCTCTGATCAAGTAGTCATTCTGAGACAATCTAATGAGTATCATGAAATAAGAATTATTGAATCAATAAAGGAAGATGCTTTGTGCAATTCCAATAAAGGAAGATGCTTTGTGCAATTCCAATAAAGGAAGATGCTTTGTGCAATTCCAATAAAGGAAGATGCTTTGTGCAATTCCAACCCTAAACAAAAAGGGAAGAGCTATGTGTCATTCCCAATCAAAAAGGGAAGAGCTATGTGTCATTCCCAATCAAAAAGGGAAGAGCTATGTGTCATTCCCAATCAAAAAGGGAAAGCTATGTGTCATCCCCAACAAAAAGGGAAGAGCTATGTGTCATTCCCAATCAAAAAGGGAAAGCTATGTGTCATCCCCAACAAAAAGGGAAGAGCTATGTGTCATTCCCAATCAAAAAGTGAAGAGCTATGTGTCATTCCCAATCAAAAAGGGAAAGCTATGTGTCATCCCCAACAAAAAGGGAAGAGCTATGTGTCATTCCCAATCAAAAAGGGAAAGCTATGTGTCATCCCCAACAAAAAGGGAAGAGCTATGTGTCATTCCCAATCAAAAAGGGAAAGCTATGTGTCATCCCCAACAAAAAGGGAAGAGCTATGTGTCATTACCAATCAAAAAGGGAAGAGCTATGTGTCATTCCCAATCAAAAAGGGAAATCTATGTGTCATCCCCAACAAAAAGGGAAGAGCTATGTGTCATTCCCAATCAAAAAGGGAAAGCTATGTGTCATCCCCAACAAAAAGGGAAGAGCTATGTGTCATTTCCAATCAAAAAGGGAAAGCTATGTGTCATCCCCAACAAAAAGGGAAGAGCTATGTGTCATTCCCAATCAAAAAGGGAAGAGCTATGTGTCATTCCCAATCAAAAAGGGAAAGCTATGTGTCATCCCCAACAAAAAGGGAAGAGCTATGTGTCATTCCCAATCAAAAAGGGAAAAGCTATGTGGCATTTCCAACTAATAAGAAGAACTATGTGAACAATCCCAATTACATAGAGTTTGTTAAAGGATTACTGAGTAAATTATCTCTGTTAGATATATATGTTTCTCTTTTGGTATATATTCTTGAGTAATGATTGAAGTATGTTCTTTTATGTTTCTTCCTTTCAATAATATGGACATCATATGTTAGGGGTTTATGCTCTGCATAAACATTGATGAGGTTGAGCTAATGAAAGGAGCTTGTGGAATCACAGAGTTCATGATATTCTCCATGATATTAAGATGATATGTGGAGACTTGAGGGCATGATTAATGAACAATCTGTCCCTCCTTTTCTTGGGATTTCGAGGACGAAATCCTTGTTAGGGGTTTATAATTTGTAACATCCCTGACCTGGGTTATGAATTAACCCTAGATTGTTTTGCTTAATAAGGTTGAGTAGATTCTTAATCTTATCTTGGGAAAAGTAATTAGGGCTCATGAGAAACTTATATTTCAATTTTGGTCCTGTTTGAACAATGTTGAAGCAATGTTTGCTTATTTTGGACTAAAGTGCAAATTACCCAAGTTGAGGGGTTAATTTGCAAATGTTACATGATAATATGTTCCTATGATGTTGAGATATCATAAGAATGAATATGATGTAGTGGTATGGTTTTCACAAGCTTGGGCACCAAGATTAAGCTTGTAAAGCAATCCTTGTGCATTAAAACCCAGTTTTGGTGTAATGTGCAATTTACCCAAAACCTAGGGTTGAATATGCAAATTACCACTTCAATAAGGTCCCTAATGTTTCTTGGTATCATGTAGAGCAAAGAAAATGAGAGGGGTGCCTCATTTGAATTGAGTTGGAGGAGAGAGAATCTTGATATTAAAATAATCAAGATTAATGCCTAATTGAAACCCTAATTTGATTTAGGGCAAAAATGAATAAAAAATAATTGAAGGGCTTTCAACCAAAATGTTTTGGGTGGATTTTGAATAAGGATGGACGTTCCTTTGCCAAGATAAGGAACGAAAATATCCTAAGTAGGTGAAATTCCACTCACCTTATTATAAGAAAAAGAAAACCCACTCACATATGTATATTAATATAATAAGCATTAAGGTGCTTAATTTGCTTTTCTTTAAATTGAGGATAATGAAGGAGAATTAAAGGCAAAAGAAGGTGCCTCGTCCTTAAGGAATTTTAGGGGGAAGAGGCGGCCATATTTTTGGAATTTAATGCATTTTCTCTCTCATCAATTTCCTTATAAAAGTGCCTTTTTCAAGCCAAATGAAAGGCTATTTCGGATTTTCTTCTTTCCCTTGCTTGCAAAACCGACCAAGGAGCTAGGGAGGAGCAGGAAGCACGTCCCCAACCTGTGGGTGAGCCCTTTACCTTCGTTCTCCTTGATTCCATGGTGGAAATCAAAAATAAATTATGGATTCCTTCTTATTTCGATCTCCTCTTCAACCCTAGCCAACTTTTGCAATCAAAAGCTTGAGGACGAGCCTATGGGGAGTTGCTATAGCTTCATCCACCATTAATGGCGTGAGCTTGGAGCTTTGGATCTCAATTGGAGGCGGGTTTTATAACTCAAACCCTTAAACATTGCTATTGCATCAATTCTCTATGCTTTGTTGATTGATTTCTTCAATTTGATGCACTCTTGTTTCTTGCTGCAATTTCCATCAAGAACGGTTGCTGTTCTTGGTTTTTCGAAGGAAGGGGATGATGACATCATCCTAGATGCTTATCCAAAGAAAATTACCAAGCAAAACCGTTTTGATAGCTACTCCAAATCGTTTTAATTTGATTGGCTATGCGGTTTCAGCAAACCGTTTAAGGGCAAACGGTTTGAGACCGTTTGGGAGACAACGGTCTCAAGACCGTTTGAGATGGTTTACCAAGCGTTGACCGTTTGGGAATTTTGTTCCTAATTATGTAGGCTGATAACCCTCCAAATTTTAGGGATTAACTCCAAAGGAATCGAGAGTTGAAGGCCAATCAATTAGGCAATCGAATTGAATTATGTGCTGATTTTCAACCTGATTAACTTGACCTGCTTGGGAAAACGGTCTCAAGACCGTTTGAGTGCGTTGACCAAGCGTTGAACGTATGAGATTTTTTATCCTAATTATGGTGGGTAATGACTCACCAAGTTTTATGGGTTAACTCCCAAGGAATCGTGAGTTGAAGCCAAATCAATTAGGGAAACCTAATTGGATTAAGTGCTGATTTTCAACCTGATCAACTTGACCTGCTTGGGCAAACGGTCTCAAGACAGTTTGAGTGCGTTGACCAAGCGTTGACCGTATGAGATTTTTGTTCATAATGATGTTGGTTAATGACCCTCCAAATTTGAGGGGTTAATTCCAAAGGGATCATGAGTTGAAGACTAATCAATTAGGCAAATCCTAATTGAAAATAGTGCTGAAATTCCAATGAGTTAAGTTGAGATTTTGGGTTGATTAGCCCAAACGGTCTCAAGACCGTTTGGGGATCACCCCAAGACCGTTTGGAGGTCTGGGGTCAAGTATAGTTGACCAATTGAAGGTCCAAAGGTACCAAATCATACTGCAACTAAATGCTGATTTGTTGATCAACTCGATAGATCAATCCTTGATGATTTTTCACTAAAATCCAAAGGTTGGATGGGCAAACGGTCTCAAGACCGTTTGGAGCTCATCCAAACGGTCTCAAGACCGTTTGGGGTCACCTCAAGACCGTTTGGAGGTCTGGGGTCAAGTATAGTTGACCAATTGAAGGTCCAAAGGTACTAATCATATTGCAATGTAGTGCTGATTTGTTGATCAACTTGATAGACCAATCCATGATGATTTTTCACTAGAATCCAAAGGTTGGATGGGCCAAACGGTCTCAAGACCGTTTGGAGCTCATCCAAACGGTCTCAAGACCGTTTGGTGGTCACCCAAGACCGTTTGGAGGTCTAGGGTTGAGTATGGTTAGGTGTTTGAAGGTCTAAAGGTACCAAGCTGTTATACAATGCAATGCTGATTTGGTGATCAATCCAATGATCCAAACCTTAATTGGATGGCTTGGATTTGAGTGATATGATGGGAAAATGGTCTCAAGACCGTTTGGAGGTCATCCAAACGACCTCAAGACCGTTTGGTGGTCACCCAAGACCGTTTGGAGGTCTAGGGTTGAGTATAGTTCAGTGGTTGAAGGTCTAAAGATATCAAGTTGATCTGCAATAGATTGCTGATTTGGTGAGCACTTCAATGAACCAAACCCTAATTAGATTGCATGGATTTGAGTGATATGATGGGCAAACGGTCTCAAGACCGTTTGGAGGTCATCCAAACGACCTCAAGACCGTTTGGGGTCAGGTCATACCCCATTTGAATGGTGGTTCAATAGTTATGAAGTAACTAGTTACACATTGATGAATATTGAAGGTTCATTGATTCTAAACCCTAATTCAATTGAATCAAACCCTAATTGATGATTAATTGAGGGTCAATTGAGGGTCAAATCAGTTGAAGGTTGACCTATTAAACTCAATTGAAGTATGGGTGAAGGTCCAATTGATGATTGGTTCCATGAATTCAATGATTGAAGGAATCAACATTAAAAACCCTAATTCAATTGAATCAAACCCTAATTGATGATTAATTGAGGGTCAATTGAGGGTAAAATCAGTTGAAGGTTGACTTATTAAACTCAACTGAAGTATGAGGGTAGGTCCAATTGATGATTGGTTCCATGAATCCAATGATTGAAGGAATCAACATTGAAAACCCTAATTCATTTGAATACCTTATGTAATGGAGGTCCAATGTAATTCAATTTTTGAGAATTAAGATGATGAATGTTCTATTGATCCAATGATGATTAGTAATGGTAATAAATGAAGGTACAAAGGTTGAAACCCTAATAGTACCTAAGTGATTAAGTGCCAATTAAGGGATGAATCCCTAATTGCTTATAGGATCAATGACTTGATACATTATGTTAATCATAGTTGTATGTACTCGACTGAAGAGTTGATATGACCTAATCAAGTTAAGAAGCTGATAGCATGAATTCATACATGAATATGAATCATGTGGTGTATAAGGGTTATGATCCTTAATCAAAGAGATCATGAAACCCTAAACATGAACATAAACCCTAATTGACAGGGTTATTGAATTCAACCCTAGTTGAGGGTGATTCCATGTGAAACCCTAGTTGAGGGTGATTCCATGTGAAACCCTAGTTGAGGGTGATTCCATGTGAAACCCTAGTTGATGGTGATTCCATGTGAAACCCTAGTTGAGGGTGATTCCAAGTGAAACCCTAATTGAAGGTGTATTCATGTGAAGCCCTAATTGAGGGTGATTCTATGAGAAACCCTAATTGGGGATGATTAGTAAACCCTAATTATGGGCAATGTGATATGAAACCCTAATGAAGGGTGATTCTATATGCAAACCCTATTCTTAATGAAGAGTAATGATATGTGAGAGAAAGCCCTAATTTATGGTAAACCCTAAACTTGGTAAGGAAATAGTGGTGTCACCCTGTATTGCATGATGTGTTGTGAACTTGATAAGTTTATTATCATGTGTGACAATCATGCATGTCTCTTGAGGTGATGATCATATCCAGGTATGAGCTATGATGTTTATTTGATAAGAATTGATTGGCCATATGTGCCATTGTGTTTTTGTTACTTAGAAAGAAGTAACAAGATTAGTATGGGCTAGTAAGCCTTTGTTATAAAGTTGTTTCCTAGTGAGAGGTGACAAGATGTGAAGGCCTTGTGAGCCATGTGAATTAAGTTGTTGCCTAGTGAGAGGTGACAAGATGTGAATGGCCTTGTGAGCCATGTGAATTAATTTGTTGCCTAGTGAGAGGTGACAAGATGTGAATGGCCTTGTGATCCATGTGAATTAAGTTGTTGCCTAGTGAGAGGTGACAAGATGTGAATGGCCTTGTGAGCCATGTGAATTAATTTGTTGCCTAGTGAGAGGTGACAAGATGTGAATGGCCTTGTGAGCCATGTGAATAAAGTTGTTGCCTAGTGAGAGGTGACAATATGTGAATGGTTTTGTGAGCCATGTGAATAAAGTTGTTGCCCAGTGAAAGGTGACAAGATGTACAGTGTTCTGATGAGCTATGTGTGATGGAAATCCAAATCCTGGTAGAGGATTAAGGGTAATACCCTTGAATTATTAATACATTGTTTTTGCATGGTATTGATAGATAATTGATGTACTGCTATTATATGTGCTAACCATGCAGGTATTATGAGATGATGAGCATATCCAGGTATGAGCTATGATGTATTATTAGTTTGAATTGTTAATTGGGCCTTGTGTGCCATAATATACCTTGTGCCTGATAAGAGGTGGCAAGAGAGTTAATGTGCATAAAGTTCCATGATGGATGCTTGTGTAGCAAGTATCATACTTACCTTGGTCAAATGACCTAAAGGTGTTAGTTACCTGAGAAAGAGGTAATAGTGTTCAAGTGATGAGCAAAGGGTTTGAATACCCAGGATTTCATGGTTATGGTATTGAAATTGTGAAAGGATGAGAAAGACCCAGTTGTTAAGTGAGGGATTAAGATCCCAACACTTATGAAAAGAGTATGGCTACGGGCCATGACTCCACATTGAAAATGCCAGGCTTTAGATATATGATCTAAGCCTGAAGAAAGTTAATGCAGTGGTAATGATTCTGTTGTTTGAATAGATGTTATACATGTTCTTCCTATTCATTAAAGGATAAGTGACATGTTAATTCTATCAAGTTATAACTGCAATGCTTTTGATATAGAATAATGATTTAATCTGTTAGACATCAAAATATCTACTGTCAAATAAATATGATTTCCCTATTCACATTTATCTTATTAAGTTGCAATAATAATGTTTCTGGCGGAGAGTTATATCTCTCGCTGGGGCAATTTTTATAATTGTCTCACCCCCGTGGGAACCACATTTTTAGGTGGACGCGGACGAGGAGATAGGAATCCTTCAGGAGGTGAAGGACATCAACAGTAGCAGGGACAGCAGTAAAGTCTCAGGTGGAGACATTGACTGTCATGTCATGTTCAGATGTATATAGAAGTCCTATGTGTTGTCTCTGTACTCTCAGGTCCTTGGAGTAGTAGTCAATGATTTCGAGATTTTGGCTTAGTGCCTCGAGGGTTTTATACTACCTGTGTACAGTTAAGATAGAGTAGTTAATGTTTGTATTCCTCGAGAAGCAAAAGTACATGAGATGTATATATATGAACCAGGATGTAAAGTTTTACTTTGGTTCTGAATGAAAGAGTTTTCCTATGAATGGATCCCTTTGCAAAAAGTTTTAATTTTTAGTGATTTTTGCTAATCCGCTGCTTGATGAACGCTTCCGCATTAGTTAATCTTGTTTTCGCGAGACGGTCGTCACAGTTGCCCTACAGTTGATCTATAAATGATGAAAGGTTGATTTAGGACCCTAGAGTTCCACATTAGTATTATGATGAATAAAACTCTAAAATACTCATAACTAAATTATGCATAACCTAATGTTGTTTAGGTTTGCCTTTAGGCAACTATTAGGGCATGAAGTTGAAGCAAAGGTGTCTAAAAAGGATCAAGTTCTGGGGGCTGGCAATATTTTCCTCCATGCCACTTGCTTGGTTTACGAGAACTCCCAGATCCATATGATACCGGCCTGGCCTAAGCTGAAATGGATTGTCTGAAATAGTTTGCTTTTAGGCAATAGTGACCTTAGACATCTGTGTTGTATATCTTTGGGAACCCTATGATTTATGTGTATGATGACTTGTTTGAGGATGGATACCAAGATAGTCTCCTTATGTCCCTTGGGGCTACATGCTTGGATAGTTTATCCCTAGAACCTAGAATTTGAAGGTTGGGGTTAAGTCAGCTATCAGAGTGCACAATGGAAGTGTGATGGATCTTGTACTTGGTTTAGTTAGACTCATCCTTTAACCCTAGTGTATTTTAGCTTGATAGGTCGAACTTTTAAGGGGTGGAGTATAGTTAGTTTGATTATGTTGAGTGGTTAGATTTTGAGGACAAAATCCTCTTTAGGGGGATGGAGCCCTATGACATCTTGAAATCTATCTACACTATCTTTAGAAACCCTAACCCCATACTTAGGAGGTTGTTGTGCTTGAAACCTTAGTGGGGTCCAAACAAGTTATAGTTATAGCCTAAACGTGCTTATTTATATAGTAATGAACATATAATGATCATCTGAGGAATAATTTATATGTTCAAACCCTAATGAATACCTAATGCACATAATATGAGTAACTCACATATTAATCCTAATGGATATGCATGGTGTTGCCCATGTCATAAACCAATAAACTCTAATTAAATGACAAGTAAGATGATTGTAACCTCATCTTGGACTTAATACATGCTAAGTAAAATATAGTGATCATATTAACCTAAACCCTAAGTTGTAATCATCTAACCTTAACATATACATCCTTAATGCCTTTCATGATACATTAATTACATTAGGTGTCATTATCAATTAACATACTTTGATACACATAAATGATATATATAATCATCTAATCACATATTAATCAGGTCATCAATATGAAATGCATGGTCTGTTACTGTGTTATCTAATACACACACGATTAGTCACTTAATGTGAATCAATTTGTAATATGCCTCACCTTGATCATTAAAATACATGGAATGACTTCAATATGAATATGAAGTGATTCGATTCACATAAATGTGCAAATCAATAATATAAATAAATATGATAAAATGATTAATGATGAAATAAATGTGAGCAATAAAGATAATGTGGTAATGAGATAACATTTTATATAAATATATGTAATTGATGTGACATAATTCGGATTGAATGAAGAATTAATGACAAATTGAATATTTCACGCAAAATAATTCATTATAACTTAATATGGTGATAGTATAAGTATAATGAAATCGAAGTTCAAAATATTAAGGATAATGATCAAGTATATTGAGGGAATTGAGTAACCCATAATTTTGCTAAAATTCTTAGTAAGATAAATAAGAAATATATATGTATATATATGATGTTTCATGGATGATAATGAAATATAACTTCCTTGGTAATAAAGTGATTATGACATGCCTTAATTAAAATAATGGTAAATATCCTAAAACAAATATCTAAATAATGGAACCTAGGTGATCCTTGAGAACCTAAACCTATGTCAAGATGCTTGTGGAGTATATGTTGATGAGTTGTTTGGTAGAAGTTAAGGTTGGAGAAATAACCTGAAGTTTTGTGATGAGATGTTGCACACTCACCCTTCTCTTCTTGCTTGTGATTTCGGGGATGAAATCCTCTTTAAGGGGTGGAGTGTTGTAACATACCAAATTCTGAAATTTTGTCTTTTGACCCTCTTTCCCATCTTTTCCTTTCATTTCTATCCTTATTGGCCTTTCTATTTAATTAATGGAATTTATAGTGGTTTAGTGAACATTTATTCACTAATTATACCAATGGAAGGGTTTATGCACAAATACCTCAGTGAAAGCTTAATTACCATAATTCAGGTCTCTAAACCTTAATCTAACTTTTTGATGTGATTTGAAAACATAAAATATGCCACATAACTCATTTTAGTGGTATTATGAAGATAAGAAACTTAATTGGATGAACAATTTAGATAATGGGTTGTTAATGGGACATATGACATATCTCATAAAAAAAGTCTCAAAAGAGGAAACAAACTTCAAATTCGAAATCTACATATCAAAATTAGCCTACATATCAAATTTCATCTAATTTGGACAACCTTGAAATATTAGGATAAGTTTAGGAGAGAGAAAATCAACAAAAGGCATAAGTAAATAATAATGTGATTTTATAAATTAAAAATATGGAAATAATGGAAAATTCATATTCTACACATGAAAGATAACTTGTGGATGAAGTTTGGTTCGATTTGGATGTTGTTTGTGCAAGTTATGCAATTTTAGGTACATTCTGGACTTTTATGCAATTTACCCAATTGGGGGGTTTTCTTTGCAAATTATCAACTGAATTTTAATCCTTAGATATTCCCTTACCATTAACGAGATTTTAAACCATTGGAAAACCTAGTTTCACCTTGGTTTGATGGTATTTCTTCCCAAGGGCATTATAGGGATTACCCTCTTTATAAAGATTCTTATCCTTAAAAGCTATCAACCAATGAGGTTATTTCTTTCTTGAAAAACGGTGGGGATGGCCTAGAATAATCTATGGGCTCTTAGAACCGACTTTTGATATGCATGAATCCTCTATGAGATATCCTCTTGCATGGCCATCAATCCCTAGGCTAAAGACGCATGGAAAGTCCCTTAAGACTCCTCATGCTTCACCTCTTTCTATATATAGCCATGTATACCCCTTTGTTGGCTAAATGGACATCTATAAAATCCCTTTGTTTTGATTATGACAAACATTTCATTCCTATTTATCTGACGAGCTACTTGAGTGTGCAGGATGACAAAACTATAAGGGAAATTCAACAAGAAGTATTTATATTTTCATGCAAATGTAATCATTGTAAAAACTTGTACAGAAATATAATGTACAAGTACTTAGAATCGCATGTAAATCAAGCATTGGATTTTCCCTAGCTAAACACCCTAGTCATCCATTCAATAGGATCACCTATGCACACTCACACACATAATTAATGCCTAACTTGAAATCTTAAAACAGGATCTATCTCGGTCGACAAACTCCTCGACCGAGACACTCTCGGTCGACAAACTCCTCGACCGAGAAAGATCCAAAGTAGCCGTTAGACACAACAGACAAAGTAGTTGGCAGTTGCAAATGAACGTTAATCCAGAGAGCCTGTCGGTCGACAAAACTTCGACCGAGTAGGTGTCTCGGTCGACCATTCCTCGACCGAGATGGTCTCTGACAGGAACTGCAGAATAAATTAATTAGCCGTTGTTAAAGCAACAACTTTGTACCTAACGGCTAGTTAAGCACTTAGAAACCCCTAGAAGTTGTCTAGAACGTCCTTAAGCATACTTAGGCCATTCCTATAAATAGGACAAGCCATAGGACACTAGAATGTACTTCTTACACTTGCTATACTTGAGAAAATACTTGAGCCCTCTTGTGCAATCTGTGTGAACTGAGCTTTGTGATCAGTTGGCCATTTTCCCCTTAGCTCAAGCTCGTCCTATAGGCTAGATTTTCCTAACCCTAGCAATCATAAGTCCATCATATTGGCTAGGAAAATCCAAACGCTTGATCTAGGGAAATCAAGCCTTGAGCTACAAGGATAAGTTGTATTTTCTTTTATTCCTTTCTTGTTCCTTGTATTACTTGTACTCTCCTTGCTACTCCAGGTAGGAGGCTGCGGATTGGAGAGGGTGAAGCTCTTCGTGGTGAAGAGGAAGACTTTGGACTACTTCAGAAGGCTGTCTTGACGGGAAGCTACTTCGGGAGGAAGGCTACTTCAAGGGGGAGCTTGAAGTTACTTCAAGGAAGGCTGCTTCGAGGTTGGCAAGACTACTTCAAGGTGAAGGCTGTCCAAAGGGTGTTTAGAAAGTATTGTAAATTTTATGTAACATCCTTGAGAGGTAATAAAATTTAGTACTTTCAAAATCCCGGTTGGGTAAGCAACCGGGTAGTGGACTGACTCCTTAGTATTTGCTAAGGTGGAACCACTCTAAACACCTGTGTTCCTCTTCTTAATCTTTAGTTTGGTTGTTTGAGTTTAAATTACTTTAAAATCTCTATAAAACTCTATTCACCCCCCCCCCTCTAGAGGTTTTCACCCTTCCCAACTCACAATTCGAAAACTCTTCCTCTCCTTTTCTTTCCTCTAGCTTAGATAATAGTTCCTTCTGTATTTGGCCACGAAGTTGCTGCCCCAAGGAAATAGAGGGAGCCTACCTTGGTGAAGAAGGCTCCTAGGGCTTCCAAATTGCTCTATTAGGGTTTCTAAAGCTCCTCCTTGGTAATTTCGACCAAAACTAGTAAGTTTCCTCCCTTAATTTCCTATTTTCATACTGATAGTCTTCCTTACACCTTCTTCTAGGTCGGAACCATGACCATACATGGTAAAACTCCACCTAAAACCCTAAAACATGTCATCTCCTTGCTCTTTTGCTAGGGTTTGCACCTCTAAAGTGGAGAAGGTGATCTTTGCTCAAGAAAGGATCTTGTCTTGGAGCAAATAGACCTTATAATCTCGGAATCCTTTCTGTTTGAACCTTATTACCTTCCTAGAGGCAAGTTTGGTTAACACCCTTCTCATATATTGCTTAGTACATGCTTAAAACTCATGCTTTTATGTTGAAAATCGACGATTTCCATCTCTTTTTACCATGTTCTTCTAAGGTTTTGATTTCTTGCTATTTTACCTTCTCTAGAATCTCTAGTTTAATTACCTATGCAACTTCAAATCTGATCTTGGTCGAATGGTGTTTTCTCCCTCTCCCTCTCTCTTTAATTATCTCGATCAGTTTGAAGATGTGGCAATTTCCTATTAGTCAGTATTGCAAAATTCATATCTTCTAAACTACTTATCCAACTTTGATAAATAAATATGTTTTGGAATTGGAAAATTAATCTCTATCTAATAAAAATATTTTCAAGGTCTGATTTCATGGTTTGATGAAGGGTGATTTTTGTAAAACGAATTTAATGCATAAAATCCATAAAAATTACATCTTAATCATCATAACTCCAAAATTAACATTAATATATGTTTTCTTGATCAGGAAAACCTAATAAGTTTATTGGTGATGTTTTAAGAGTCTAAATCCGAATTTTTCTAAAAAGCTCTAAAAATAGGGTTTCTATATATTAATGTGCACTATGTACTCTAATACATTTTAATACATTGAAAATAGGCAAAGTGGAACTTGGACTCAATTAAAGTGGTGAAAGTTAGTAATTGATATCAGTAAGAGAGGTATGTGCATTCCTTACACCCTATGTTGGGATAATTGCAGCCAAATCCTATATTTCCCTAATGAGGCTTAAATGAACCCTAAATATTCTATTCTTGAATCCTAATGTTGTTCATGCCTCAAATTAGATTATAATTTCTTCTTGTTTGGGTCTTATACCCCACTGCCATGCTTATTGAATATTATGACTACTCTTGCCATGACCACTTTTCTAGCATGTGGATTTATGTTCTATTCAATTTGAAGTAGCGGTACTTATGTACAACCACCCACAGAGGACATGTAAATAATCGCCCTGGGGAATGTCTTATTCTCCCCATAATATTGTAGGTGACTGGGAATGTCTTATTCTCCCCTCACCTAAGGTTAGAGGTCTGGTAGGTGCCTCAACCCTACTTAGTTAGGTAGGCATAATTATCTTACATGCAAATCATTTTTTATATAATTGTTAATGGCAAGTTTCTTTTGAATATAGCCTCATACTCTTATTATCTTAATCATATGATGAACCCTAGCCTATTTTTATTTGTTGTACTTATCTTGATATCCCATATTAGTTTTGTGACACATACTTTTCTTCCCTTTCCCTTTTTGTTGGGTGCCTTCCCAACCACCCAGGTGTTGAGCAATGTGATGGATAAGACAAGGAAGATCTTAGCTTTTGGCTTGGACTCGGTTGATGGAGATGTTGCTTGGAGACAAGATTGTAGTAGTCTAGACTTCCCTCTATCTAGATCCTGATTATGTGTCTTGATGTAAACCCTAATGGGAGAATTTGATGTATTTTTGTGAACCTTTTATGAAATTGAATATAGTCAGTTATTTTTTGTTCCGCTGCTTTCTAATGGTGTTTTGTTTACCATATTTTAGTAAAGGGGTGATTTCACCTCCTTACAGATCGTACCACCCAAGTTCTTAGAAGGTAGTTCGTAGTTAGATAGAGGTCTCTTAGTCCTTTTCCCTCGGTCCTTGGGCATGTGGTGTGGTAGAGAGAGAATGTAATGTAACATGTAAACTAGTTTTAAGTTATCTGTTGTGCTTTATATTCCGCATGAAAAATATAATATGATGTGTAAATCTATTTTATCTACCTAGTAATGTAAATAGTAGTTGCTTCTAAAGTTTAGTAAGATTTCAGTTTATTCCAAGTCATAAGATTTTCCTTTAAATTAATTTTAAGTGATTAAGAAAAGAAAAAGTTAAGGGTGATCTTTGTATTATGTTAAATCCTCAATTTATGCCCTAATCTCATGATTAGTGGTAATTGTGAGATTGGGGTGTAATAGCGTTTGGTATCATAGTAAGGTTATGAGAGCATAGGTTGAGTACGTAGATACTCTAAGTCAAGGTCAGTGTATGATAAGAGACCAATAGGATTAGGACTTAGGTGTTTTCCTTCTAACTGCAATTTTCTAACAGGAAGAGTTCTGTTATACTATTATAGATGCAAGAAGAGGACGTGGTCATGAGGACCATGCTAAGAGCCACATTGGACATGATCCTCAGGAGATGGGTCCAGGTGGTGGAGATGATGTGGATGAGGCATCAAGGATGTACATGATGTTTCTTAAGACCAGGGAAAAGTATAAGATGGAGAGGCGAGATTCTACCTCAAGCAGCAAGGACCTGATGAGATCCTATGAACTGGTTAAGAAGCTTGGAGGTACCGAGTTCATTGGAACTACGGACCCTGCAGTGGCAGATGAATGGATGAGACAGTTAGAGAAAGTGTTCCGTCTGATGGAGTTGTCTGAGGAAAGACAAATCAATCACACAGTTTATTTACTTAAAGGTGATGCAGAGCTCTGGTGGCGTGGAATGGAAGATAAAAGGAGGGACACAGTATTGACTTGGAAGGATTTCGTTGATGAATTCCATCTTAAGTACTACCCACCTACCTTTTTGAGTGAGAAGATGAGACAACTACAGAATATTAGACAAGGAAGTATGCCAATTGGTGAATATGAGGCACATTTCACAAGGTTGGAGAATTTCTGTCCGCAACTTGTTCCTAATGATGTAGAAAAGTGCAGAAGATTTCAAGAAGGATTAATATCAGCGATTATACACACCGTTTCAGCCATTGGTCAAAGAGATAGAGAACATTTTGGGGAATTTGTGGACGCAGCGAGATGTGTAGATGAGTCAGTGAACGCTGATAAGCACTATGAGAATAGAAAGAGATCCGGAGACTTCAGAAGAGGACCAGCTAGTAGTGGACACCGAGGAGGTGGTAGTGGTTTCTTCTCGAAGCTTGGACGTGGATTTGGTTGTTATGGTAAACAAGGATCTGAAGATGTGATATCTTCTCAGAGTAGGGAAGATCTAGTCCAGGGAGATGGAGCAACGTGTCTAGAGGAAGGTCTTTTGGATCATCGGTCTCAGTGACAGGTCCACCAAGGAAAGAGATACGGATGTGTGATATCTGTGGAAGGTCGCACTCTGGTTAGTGTTGGGGTGCAAATTTTCATGGTTGTTATACATGTGGACAGGTGGGACACTTTAGAAGGCAATGTCCTCAGCTTCAGCAAGTGGTGCCATAGGGTTCCCAGTCACAGTACCAGAATGTCCTGAGACAGGCTCCAGTCGGAGGACCCGCTTCCTCTACAGCTTCATGTTCCCAAGGTGGTGCAGCACCCAGTGCTAGGGAAGGACAATGAGGACATTGTGGGAGAGGAAGATCTTTAGGACGTTTCTTCTCTTTGACACCACAAGAAGGTATTGTTTCTTATCGAGTAATTATAGGAGAAATGATTTTTTAACAACATTTCAGTTACAGTTTTGATATATCCGGGTGCTACTCACTCGTTTATACAGTGTTCTTTAGCTTGTGAGCTTAACCTATAAATTCAGGAATTACCGGTTGAGTTATTGTTGAGGGTTCTGTTAGGTGAACCAACAATATTGATGGAGTTTTGTCCTAGATGTTTGTTGACTTTTGGTTTTTACACCATTGCGGTTAACCTTATACCCCTAGATGTTAACTATTTTCAAGTTATCTTGGGTATGGATTGCCTAGAGACGTATCAAGTTCAAATCGATTATTGGAAGAAGGAGGATGTCTTTCAACAACATGGATTTTCTTGTGTCTTTTATGGAGATAGGAAAGTTTTGCCTACGTGTATCATATCAGCTGTTGTAGCTGATAAGATGTTGCAGAAAGGTTGTGAGGCGTTCTTGGCACATGTTGTAGATACTAGAGAAGAAAAGAACACAGTCAGCCTATGGGATGTACCAGTAGTCTGTGAGTTCCCAGATGTTTTCCCAGATGAGTTTCCAGGTCTACCTCTTGAAAGAGAGATAGACTTTGAGATCCAGGTGTTCCCAGGTAGTCACCCTATAGCAATGCCAGCCTACAGAATGGTACATGCAGAGTTGAAGGAACTCAAGATTCAGTTACAAGAATTATTGGATAAGGGTTTCATTCGACCTAGTTCTTCACCACGGGGAGCTCCAGTCTTGTTTGTGAAGAAGAAGGATGGTACTATGAGGTTATGTATAGACTACAGACAGTTGAATAAGATCACCATCAAGAATAAGTACTTGTTGCCAAGGATAGATGATCTATTTGATCATTTTCATGGAGCGACAATATTTTCTAAGATAGACTTGAGATCTGGGTATCATTAGTTGAGGATAAAGGCTTCAGATATTTCTAAGTCGGCTTTCAGAACAAGATACATGCACTATGAGTTTCTGATCATGTCGTTTGGACTGACTAATGCCCCAGCAACTTTCATGGATATGATGTATCGGATTTTCAAGCCATTCTTGGAGTTCATAGTAGTTTTCATAGATGACATTTTGATCTACTCCAGAGATGATGAGTAGCATGAGCAACATCTGAGGATAGCATTACAGTTGTTGAGACAACACCATTTATATGCTAAGTTCAATAAGTGTGAGTTCTGGTTAGCTGAGGTGTCTTTTCTTGGACATGTCATCTTAGAAGATGGAGTAAGTGTTGATCCTAAGAAAGTCGAGTCTGTTCTACAGTGGGAGCAGCCTAAGACTCCTACTGAGATCAAAAGCTTCTTAGGATTGGCAATTTACTATAGGAGGTTCATCCAAAACTTCAGTGTTGTAGCGTCACTTCTGACACGCTTAACGAGAAAGAATGCACCGTTTTTCTGGTCAGACAACTGTGAGAAGAGTTTTCAGATCTTGAAGAAGAGGTTGACTACAACACCAATGTTGATCCTGCCCGAGATAGGTAATGTAACACCCCTGACCTGGGTTATGCTTTAACCCTAGGTGTTTTGATTAAGAAAGATGATTATATGTTTAATCTCATCTTGTGAAAAGTAATTAGGGCTCATGAGTAACTTATGTTTCAATTTTGGTCCTGTTTGAACAATGTTGAAGCAATGATTTCTTATTTTGGACTAAAGTGCAAATTACCCAAGTTGAGGGGTTAACTTGCAAATTACACATGATAAGATGTTCCTCTGATGTTGAGACATCATAAGGATGAATATGATGTAGTAGTATGGTTTCTACAAGCCTGGACACCAAGATAGAGCTTGTTGGACAATGTTGTGCATTAAAACCTAGTTTTGGAGTAAAGTGCAATTTACCCAAAATCTAGGGTTCAATATGCAAATTACCACTTCAATAAGGTCCTTAATGTTTCTTGGCATCATGTATAGCAAATAAAATGAGAGGGACTCCTCATTTGAACTAAGTTTGAGGAGAGAGAATCTTGACATTGAAATAATCAAGAATAATGCCTAATTGAAACCCTAATTCGATTTAGGGCAAAAATGAATAAAAATAATTGAAGGGATTTCAACCAAAATGTTTTGGGTTGATTTTGAATAAGGATGGACGTTCCTTTTCTAAGATAAGGAACGAAAATATCTTAAGTAGGTGAATTCCACTCACCTTATTATAAAGAAAAGTAATTTCCACTCACATATGGGATATTAATATAATAAGCATTAAGGTGCTTAATTTGCTTTTCTTTAAATTGAGGATAATGAAAGGGAATTAAAGGCAAAGGAAGGTGCCTTCGTACACAAGGGAGTGAGGGGGTTTATGTGGCACCAATTTGAGAGTGGAGGGAAATTAAAAATGCTTTCTCTCTCCTCAATTTCCTTTATAAAAACTTCATTTCCAAATCAATTGAAAGGATTTTTCGGCCCTCTCTTCTTCCCTTGCTTTGGATGAGCTCAAGGGTACTTAGGAGAAACAGGGGGACGAGCCCCAACCTATTGGTAATCTTATTAACCCTCATTCATCTTGATTCCATGGTGGAAATCGAAAATAAATTATGGATTCCTTCTTATTTCGATCTCCTCTTCAACCCTAGCCAACTTTTTCATCCAAAAGCTTGAGGACGAGCCTAGGGGGAGTTGCAAGAGCTTCATCCACCATTGTTTCCGTGGTATTGGAGCTTTGGAGCTCAATTGGAGGCGGGTTTTATAACTCAAACCCTTAATCATTGCTATTGCATCAATCCTCTATGCTTTGTTGATTGATTTCTTCAATTTGATATACTCTTGTTTCTTTGCTGCAATTTCCATCAAGAACGGTTGCTGTTCTTGGTTGTTCGAAGTAAGGGGATGATTACATCATCCTAGATTCTTATCCAAAGAAAATTACCAAGCCAAATGGTTTTGATAGCTATTCCAAATCGTTTTAATTTGATTGGCTATGCGGTTTCAGCAAACCGTTTAAGGGCAAACGGTTTGAAACCGTTTGGGAGCAAACGGTTTCAAGACCGTTTGACATGGTTGAACAAGCGTTGACCGTTTGGGAATATTGTTCCTAATTATGTATACTAATGACCCTCCAAATTTGAGGGGTTAACTCCAAAGTAATCGTGCGTTGAAGGCCAATCAATTAGGCAAATCAAATTGAATTAAATGCTGATTTTCAACCTGATTAACTGGACCTGTTTGGGAAAACGGTTTCAAAACCGTTTTAGATGGTTGACCAAGCGTTGACCGTTTGAAATTCATGTTCCTAATGATGTTGGTTAATAACCCTCCAAATTTGAGGGGTTTACTCAAAAGGAATCGTGAGTTGAAGCCTAATCAATTAGGGAAACCTAATTGGATTAAGTGCTGATTTTCAACCTGATTAACTTGACCTTTTTGGGAAAACGGTTTCAAGACCGTTTGGTGGAGTTGACCAAGCGTTGACCGTTTGATATTACTGTTTCTAATGATATTGGTTAATGACCCTCCAAATTTGAGGGGTTAACTCCAAAAGAATCATGAGTTGAAGGCTAATCAATTAGGTAAACCCTAATTGAAAACAGTGCTGAAATTCCAATGAGTTAAGTTGCGATTTTGGGTTGATTAGCCCAAACGGTTTCAAGACCGTTTGGGGATCACCCCAAGACCTTTTGGAGGTCTGGGGTCAAGTATAGTTGACCAATTGAAGGTCCAAAGGTACTAATCATATTGTAATATAGTGCTTATTTGTTGATCAACTCGATAGACCAATCCATGATGAATTTTCACTAGAGTCCAAAGGTTGGATGGGCAAACGGTCTCAAGACCGTTTGGTGGTCACCCAAGACCGTTTGGAGGTCTAGGGTTGAGTATGGTTAGGTGTTTGAAGGTCTAAAGGTACCAAGTTGTTAAACAATGTAATGCTGATTTGGTGATCAATCCAATGAACCAAACCCTAATTGGATTGCTTAGATTTGAGTAATATGATGGGAAAACGGTCTCAAGACCGTTTGGAGGTCATCCAAACGACCTCAAGACCGTTTGGGGTCAGGTCATACCCAATTTGGATGATGGTTCAATGGTTTCAAAGTAACTAGTCTTACATTGATTAGTGTTGTTGAATCATCAATTCTAAACCCTAATTCAATTGAATCAAACCCTAATTGATGACCAATTGAGGGTCAAATCAGTTGAAGGTTGACCTATTAAACTCAATTGAAGTATGAGGGTAGGTCCAATTGATGACTGGTTCCATGAATCCAATGATTGAAGGAATCAACATTGGAAACCCTAATTCAATTGGATGCTTTATGTAATGGAGGTCCAATGTGATTGAATCTCTTGAGAATCAAGATGGTGAATGATCCATTGATCCAATGCTGATTAGTAATGATAGTCAATGAAGGTACAAAGGTTGAAACCCTATTAGTACCTAAGTGGTTAGTGCCAATTAAGGGATGAACCCTAATTGCTTATAGGATCAATGACTTGATATACTATGTTAATCATAGTTGTATGAACTCGATTGAAGGGTTGATATGACCTAATAAAGTTGAGATGATGATATCATGAATTCATACAAGAATATGATTCATGTGGTGTTTAAGGGTATGATCCTTAAGTAGAGAGATCATGAAACCCTAATCATGAACATAAACCCTAATTATGGGCAATGTGATATGAAACCCTAATGAAGGGTGATGCTATATGCAATCCCTATTCTAAAGAAGGGAGATGGTATGTGAAACCCTAATCCCTAATGAGAGAATAGAATTCATACTTGAATATGATTCATGAGGTGAACTCCCTTTGCGCGACCATGTAAGGTAGCACGGCCGTGGTAGCTTCCCCTCGCACGGCCGTTCTTGGTTGCACGGTCGTGGTGCTCTATGCTTGATTTAGAGGTGATTTGAAAGTGACCTCATATGATTGTATACCTTGATATGATTATAAGTCCAATATAATTGGATGAAGGATACATAATATATGTGATGAGAAACCCTAGTTGAGGGTGTATCATTGTGATTGTTTATAAGCAACTTTATAATAAAGTCATGCCTTAAACTAAGATAAGTCCATATCATGTGAGATGGCTGTACAATTCTAATGTGTGGCCTTTGCATTATATGCTAAAGGTAAGAGATTAGTGATGGAATGTATTAAGAGGGAAATACCTTAATACAAGATAAGATGGATAACTAAACAGAGTTTGAAATGATGAGAAAGTGATACATCAAGATATGATAGTTATTACATTCAGCATTTCAGGGTTTATATGCCTTGATGTACTTCAAATCCAATATAATTGGGTAAGAAACATATGAAGTGTGTTATGCAACTATTACAATGAAATGTAATGAGTTGTTACACCTTGATGAGTGTTAATTAATGTACCTTGAGAATGGGGTTAAGCCCAAATGATGTGTATGATATAATCATACCATGATAAGGATGAGAAATGAACTCATACCTTGAATTGATGATCATTAATGCTATATGATGAAAGTAATGTTCTAGAATAATCAAATATGATATCCTTGAATGCCCCAGAGATATGGAATAATGTATTAAGGGTTGGACAAATAATGAGATCATGAACTCTTTATTAATGAGAAATGGGGAACCCTAACCCTAATTTGGGTAAAGGGAATGAAAAGCCCTATTAGATAGTAAACCCTAATTCCTGGTAGAGGAATAATGGTGTTACTATCACATCACATGATGTGATGAATATCTTGTATGACTGTTATCATGCCTAATAACCATACAGATATTATGAGATGATGTATATAGCTAGTGTGAGCTATGACATTTATATAATAAATGTTGATTGGCATTATGTGCCTTAATGTTGATTGTTGCTTACTAAAAGAAGCAATATGCATGGACTTTTATGAGTCACATGAGTAAGTTGTTACCTAGTGAGAGGTGACAAGATATTTCATGGCCTTGTGAGCCAGGTGTGATGCTTGTGTAACAAGTATCATGAATGCCTTGGTCAGATGACCTGAAGGTGATAGTTACCTGAAAAAGGTATAATAATGCTCAATGATGAGTTAAGGGTTTGAATACCCAGAACCATATGATTATGGTGATGAGAAAGTGAAGGGATGATAATTCCCAGTATTGAAATGAGGGACTGAGTTCCCAGGGTCTTTGAAAGACTGATAAATATCTGATAAAAGTAGTACATGTCTCTTTATAGCATTGTTGTAATAAGTTATGTTTGAGAACTTGGCTGATGCTAAAAGAATATGCGAATGTACTTAATAAATCAAGTGAAATCTATTCATGTAGTGCTCTGATCATAGATCCATCATCGTCAGGAATAGGTGATGATGAAACGGGTGCCCGCGGCAAAACCCGGAGCACATATTTTGAATATGTGGGGGTAAATGGGCGAAAATATCCTTACGTCCTCTTGAAGAGATTGTTGGAAGGTAAACAAGAAAACTCTCAATCCTTCATGAATATGTCGGGATGGATGTATCATGAATCTCCCAATGATACTTAATGTCGGATCGAGGAGATAAACAAGAAATCTCTTGATTGGCGATGAGAGTGCAGTTGACCCTGTAACTATGTAGCGAAGGTGCCAGAATACCCTGGCTAGCTAGTTAGCAGAGACATGAGATGTCCTGCATGTGGTCTCGTACTGACCGAGACAGATGAGGTCATAAGAATCCGGCTCTTTTGATGACCTATGTATGGTACCGAGGCGATTTTGTAATGGTCGGTTGGAGTATGAGCGGTATATCTCATCTCCTCAGAGCATAAGTGTGATTGTAAAATGTAATCAGCCGTATAGCATGTTGGCTTAAGGATTGAATACGGAGATTCATTGGCTGATGTTGTATTTCTTTGTGCATTCCTTAGTAGATAAATGTTAATTATGTTTCTTTATATTCTCTGCAAAGTAGACAGATGAATTACTTATCTACCATGGGTAGATGCAATGACCTCCTTGAGAATGGAGATTATCTTATTTTGTTCTATGATGAATAATTTTGCCTGATAATGTAAAAGTAACCCCTACTCAGTTTTAATTTGATAAACTGCAATAACAATGTTTTTGGCGGAGAGTTATATCTCTCGCTGGGGCAATTTTCAATTGTCTCACCCCCGTGGGAAACATTTTTAGGTATGCATGGAAGGCGGAGCAGAAACCCTAGAACAGGGAAAGAGCAGCAGCAACAGCAGGGACAACAATAAGATCTCAGATGGAAATATTGTCTGTCTAGTCATATAGATAGTAGTCTTATGTGTCGTCTCTGTACTCTCAGGTCCTTAGAGTTTTAAATGTATCAATCTGAGTTTTGGCTTAGTGCCTCGAAGTTTTTATACTGCCTGTGTATATTTGTTAACAGGGCAGTCAATGTTGTAATCCTTGAAAAGGAATGGTACAGGTTGTGTACTTGTGAACCAGGATGAATTTGGAATACTTTGGTTCATGGTTAAAGAGTTTTCCTGTGAATGGATCTCTTTGCAAAAAGTTTTAAATTTTCAATGATTTTCAGTAATCCACTGCAAATAATTCGCTTCCGCATTAGTTAATCCTGTTTTTGCGAGATGGTCATTTCAATTAGTGGTATCAGAGCTCTAGGTTCGTTGAGTCTACAGAGACATAGGACTAAGTTGTTGAGTCTGTGTTAGTGTCCTCCAGTATACCCTATAATGATTTCTGCTTGTGCAGAGAAAGGGTAAAGTTTAAAATGACTGGAGAGCACAATGAACACATTGCTTAGGGCAATGTTGTTGCACCAAGAAGAGGTGCAAGGGATCATGCAAGAATAGAATGAGTGCCTGAGAATTCCCATTAAGACCTGATCAAGATAGAGAATCCTATGATCATGCTCTTGTTGGGTAGATTAGGGCAACAATAATGCATATGAGTGGACTGGATGCTAGGCTTATAACCTAGGTAATCAGTCCTTAATATAGAAAGCTTGATCTTAAAATGAGTTCCTAAATGACTTAGTCATGTTGGAACAAGGGAAAATATGGAAAAGATTAACTTATGGAAAGAAAGTAGACTTGCCATGAGCTTAGACAGATAATAAATATGTGATGGCAGTGCCCAAGAAGGGGCAATAAGCTGAGAAGTAGGTGATGATCTCTATAATTTTAGAGACATTTGCCTAATGGTTCTAAAAAGCCAAGGTTTTTGGTACAAATAGTGCAATAAATGCCTAGTGTACCAGGGCAGCAGCCCCTAAGTAAGTGTAAAGGTCTTAACCTTTCACCTGTAAAATTCCATGGCTTAGTTTTTGCATCAGTAATAAGACAAATAAGACCATGATGTGAGGACAATGTATGTTATAAATGTGTACATGTTGAGTACACTAAACCCCTTTTGTTATAAAAAGGAGGACTGCTGATTTGGTTTTCCCTATTAGTTGTCATATAGGGAAGAAATGATGAGAATTAGAATTTGAATTATGTTCAAGTATTCTTTTAAATGTTCTATATTGATCTTACTTCTATGAAAGAGGAAGAGGTATAGAAGAGATGCCTGGATAAAATCCAGGGATGTTAAATCTTATGTTATGATAATATGAAAAACAAGAAATATGATAGCATGTAAGTGCATACTACTTGATCTCAGTACTTGTTAACCCTGATCAGGTTTACAACTATTGATGATAAAGTGAGTATGGAAACTCTTAGATTGATATCTTTTTGATTGCCCTGATCAAGCAATCATTCTGATACAATCTAATGAGTATCATGAAATAAGAAATATGGTAGGGATAAATGTATCATACCTTAAGTACAAGAAAGAAGGATCTGATAGGAATTCAGATCAGTATGTGTATATGAGGAAGTAAAAGTATGACCCTCATATGATGAGAAAGAGAACAAGGGAGGTGATCCCTGTTCAATAAAGTTGTAAATATGATAAAAGAAAGATGAGAATATGATGTGTTTTCAACACATGTGACTGATACCAGGGTAATGGATTCTAGTATCTGAGAATTATCAGATGGTTTAGATTAGCTACCTCGAGTGGTCAACTATGAAATCAGTCTGATTATATAAAATGATATGAACATCATATGTTAGGGGTTTATGCTTTGCATAAACATAACAACTAAATATGTCTTTAAGATAAGATCTCAATTGACTCTATGAAAATATTGTGAGAAGGAACTTTGTGTTGATCAAAGCTCTATGATGTCTCCATAACAATGAGGTGTTATGTAGAGACATGATGATATGATGAATGAATAATATATGATCCCTTTATCTGGGATTTCGGGGACAAAATCCTTGTTAGGGGTTTATAATTTGTAACACCCCTGACCTGGGTTATGCTTTAACCCTAGGTGTTTTGATTAATAAAGATGATTATATGTTTAATCTCATCTTGTGAAAAGTAATTAGGGCTCATGAGGAACTTATGTTTCAATTTTGGTCATGTTTGAACAATGTTGAAGCAATGATTTCATATTTTGGACTAAAGTGCAAATTACCCAAGTTGAGGGGTTAACTTGCAAATTGTACATGATAAGATGTTCCTCTGATGTTGAGACATCATAAGGATGAATATGATGTAGTAGTATGGTTTCTACAAGCCTGGACACCAAGATAGAGCTTGTTGGACAATGTTGTGCATTAAAACCTAGTTTTGGAGTAAAGTGCAATTTACCCAAAATCTAGGGTTCAATATGCAAATTACCACTTCAATAAGGTCCTTAATGTTTCTTGGCATCATGTATAGAAAAGAAAATGAGAGGGACTCCTCATTTGAACTAAGTTGGAGGAGAGAGAATCTTGACATTGAAATAATCAAGAATAATGCCTAATTGAAACCCTAATTTGATTTAGGGCAAAAATGAATAAAAATAATTGAAGGGATTTCAACCAAAATGTTTTGGGTTGATTTTGAATAAGGATGGACGTTCCTTTGCTAAGATAAGGAACGAAAATATCTTAAGTAGGTGAATTCCACTCACCTTATTATAAAGAAAAGTAATTTCCACTCACATATGGGATATTAATATAATAAGCATTAAGGTGCTTAATTTGCTTTTCTTTAAGTTGAGGATAATGAAGGGGAATTAAAGGCAAAGGAAGGTGCCTTCTTACACAAGGGAGTGAGGGGGTTTATGTGGCACCAATTTGAGAGTGGAGGGAAATTAAAAATGCTTTCTCTCTCCTCAATTTCCTTTATAAAAACTTCATTTCCAAATCAATTGAAAGGATTTTTCGGCCCTCTCTTCTTCCCTTGCTTTTGATGAGCTCAAGGGGACTTAGGAGCAACAGGAGGACGAGCCCCAACCTGTTGGTAAGCTTATTAACCCTCATTCATCTTGATTCCATGGTGGAAATCGAAAATAAATTATGGATTCCTTCTTATTTCGATCTCCTCTTCAACCCTAGCCAACTTTTTCATCCAAAAGCTTGAGGATGAGCCTAGGGGGAGTTGCAAGAGCTTCATCCACCATTGTTGCCGTGGTCTTGGAGATTTGGAGCTCAATTGGAGGTGGGTTTTATAACTCAAACCCTTAATCATTGCTATTGCATCAATCCTCTATGCTTTGTTGATTGATTTCTTCAATTTGATATACTCTTGTTTCTTTGCTGCAATTTCCATCAAGAACGGTTGCTGTTCTTGGTTGTTCTAAGAAGGGGATGATGAAATCATCCTATATGCTTATCCAAAGAAAATTACCAAGCCAAATGGTTTTGATAGCTATTCCAAATCGTTTTAATTTGATTAGCTATGCGGTTTCAGCAAACCGTTTAAGGGCAAACGGTTTGAAACCGTTTGGGAGAAAACGGTTTCAAGACCGTTTGACATGGTTGACCAAGCGTTGACCGTTTGGGAATATTGTTCCTAATTATGTATAATAATGACCCTCCAAATTTGAGGGGTTAACTTCAAAGGAATCGTGAGTTGAAGGCCAATCAATTAGGCAAATCAAATTGAATTAAATGCTGATTTTCAACCTGATTAGCTGGACCTGTTTGGGCAAACGGTTTCAAAACCGTTTGATATGGTTGACCAAGCGTTGACCGTTTGGGATTCCTGTTCCTAATGATGTTTGTTAATAACCCTCCAAATGTTAGGGGTTAACTCAAAAGGAATCGTGAGTTGAAGCCTAATCAATTAGGGAAACCTAATTGGATTAAGTGCTGATTTTCAACCTGATTAACTTGACCTTTTTGGGAAAACGGTTTCAAGACCGTTTGGTGGAGTTGAAAAGCGTTTACCATTTGAGATTACTGTTTCTAATGATGTTGGTTAATGACCCTCAAAATTTGAGGGGTTAACTACAAAAGAATCATGAGTTGAAGGCTAATCAATTAGGTAAACCCTAATTGAAAACAGTGCTGAAATTCCAATGAGTTAAGTTGAGATTTTGGGTTGATTAGCCCAAACGGTTTCAAGACCGTTTGGGGATCACCCAAACGGTCTCAAGACCAATTGGGGATCACCCCAAGACCGTTTGGAGGTCTGGGGTTAAGTATAGTTGACCAATTGAAGGTCCAAAGGTACTAATCATATTGCAATATAGTCCTGATTTGTTGATCAACTCGATAGACCAATCCATGATGAATTTTCACTAGAGTCCAAAGGTTGGATGGGAAAACGGTCTCAAGACCGTTTAGAGCTCATCCAAACGGTCTCAAGACCTTTTGGTGGTCACCCAAGACCGTTTGGAGGTCTAGGGTTGAGTATGGTTAGGTGTTTGAAGGTCTAAAGGTACCAAGCTGTTAAACAATGTAATGCTGATTTGGTGATCAATCCAATGAACCAAACCCTAATTGGATTGCTTAGATTTGAGTAATATGATGGGAAAATGGTCTCAAGACCGTTTGGAGGTCATCCAAACGACCTCAAGACCGTTTGGGGTCAGGTCATACCCAATTTGGATGATGGTTCAATGGTTTCAAAGTAACTAGTCTTACATTGATTAGTGTTGTTGAATCATCAATTCTAAACCCTAATTCAATTGAATCAAACCCTAATTGATGACCAATTGAGGGTCAAATCAGTTGAAGGTTGACCTATTAAACTCAATTGAAGTATGAGGGTAGGTCCAATTGATGACTGGTTCCATGAATCCAATGATTGAAGGAATCAACATTGGAAACCCTAATTCAATTGGATGCTTTATGTAATGGAGGTCCAATGTGATTGAATCTCTTGAGAATCAAGATGGTGAATGATCCATTGATCCAATGCTGATTAGTAATGATAGTAAATGAAGGTACAAAGTTTGAAACCCTATTAGTACCTAAGTGGTTAGTGCCAATTAAGGGATGAACCCTAATTGCTTATAGGATCAATGACTTGATATACTATGTTAATCATAGTTGTATGAACTCGATTGAAGGGTTGATATGACCTAATCAAGTTGAGATGATGATATCATGAATTCATATAAGAATATGATTCATGTGGTGTTTAAGGGTATGATCCTTAAGTAGAGAGATCATGAAACCCTAATCATGAACATAAACCCTAATTATGGGCAATGTGATATGAAACCCTAATGAAGGGTGATGCTATATGCAATCCCTATTCTAAAGAAGGGAGATGGTATGTGAAACCCTAATCCCTAATGAGAGAATAGAATTCATACTTGAATATTATTCATGAGGTGAACTCCCTTTGCGCGACCATGCAAGGTAGCACGGCCGTGGTAGCTTCCCCTCGCACGGCCGTTCTTGGTTGCACGGTCGTGGTGCTCTATGCTTGATTTAGAGGTGATTTGAAAGTGACCTCATATGATCGTATACCTTGATATGATTATAAGTCCAATATAATTGGATGAAGGATACATAATATATGTGATGAGAAACCCTAGTTGAGGGTGTATCATTGTGATTGTTTATAAGCAACTTTATAATAAAGTCATGCCTTAAACTAAGATAAGTCCATATCATGTGAGATGGCTGTACAATTCTAATGTGTGGCCTTTGCATTATATGCTAAAGGTAAGAGATTAGTGATGGAATGTATTAAGAGGGAAATACCTTAATACAAGATAAGATGGATAACTAAATAGAGTTTGAAATGATGAGAAAGTGATACATCAAGATATGATAGTTATTACATTCAGCATTTCAGGGTTTATATGCCTTGATGTACTTCAAATCCAATATAATTGGGTAAGAAACATATGAAGTGTGTTATGAAACTATTACAATGAAATGTAATGAGTTGTTACACCTTGATGAGTGTTAATTAATGTACCTTGAGAATGGGGTTAAGCCCAAATGATGTGTATGATATAATCATACCATGATAAGGATGAGAAATGAACTCATACCTTGAATTGATGATCATTAATGCTATATGATGAAAGTAATGTTCTAGAATAATCAAATATGATATCCTTGAATGCCCCAGAGGTATGGAATAATATATTATGGGTTGGACAGATAATGAGATCATGAACTCTTTATTAATGAGAAATGGGGAACCCTAACCCTAATTTGGGTAAAGGGGATGAAAAGCCCTATTAGATAGTAAACCCTAATTCCTGGTAGAGGAATAATGGTGTTACTATCACATCACATGATGTGATGAATATCTTGTATGACTGTTATCATGCCTAATAACCATACAGATATTATGAGATGATGTATATAGCTAGTGTGAGCTATGACATTTATATAATAAATGTTGATTGGCATTATGTGCCTTAATGTTGATCGTTGCTTAGTAAAAGAAGCAATATGCATGGACTTTTATGAGTCACATGAGTAAGTTGTTACCTAGTGAGAGGTGACAAGATATTTCATGGCCTTGTGAGCCAGGTGTGATGCTTGTGTAACAAGTATCATGAATGCCTTGGTCAGATGACCTGAAGGTGATAGTTACCTGAAAAAGGTATAATAATGCTCAATGATGAGTTAAGGGTTTGAATACCCAGAACCATATGATTATGGTGATGAGAAAGTGAAGGGATGATAATTCCCAGTATTGAAATGAGGGACTGAGTTCCCAGGGTCTTTGAAAGACTGATAAATATCTGATAAAAGTAGTACATGTCTCTTTATAGCATTGTTGTAATAAGTTATGTTTGAGAACTTGGCTGATGCTAAAAGAATATGAGAATGGACTTAATAAATCAAGTGAAATCTATTCATGTAGTGCTCTGACCATAGATCCATCATCGTCAGGAATAGGTGATGGTGAAACGGGTGCCCGCGGCAAAACCCGGAGCACATATTTTGAATATGTGGGGGTAAATGGGCGAAAATATCCTTACGTCCTCTTGAAGAGATTGTTGGAAGGTAAACAAGAAACCTCTCAATCCTTCATGAATATGTCGGGATGGATGTATCATGAATCTCCCAATGATACTTAATGTCGGATCGAGGAGATAAACAAGAAATCTCTCGATTGGCGATGAGAGTGCAGTTGACGCTGTAACTCTGTAGCGAAGGTGCCAGAATACCCTGGCTAGCTAGTTAGCAGAGACATGAGATGTCATGCATGTGGTCTCGTACTGACCGAGACAGATGAGGTCATAAGAATCCGGCTCTTTTGATGACCTATGTATGGTACCGAGGCGATTTCGTAATGGTCGGTTGGGGTATGAGCGGTATATCTCATCTCCTCAGAGCATAAGTGTGATTGTAAAATGTAATCAGCCGTATAGCATGTTTGCTTAAGGATTGAATACGGAGATTCATTGGTTGATGTTGTATTTCTTTGTGCATTCCTTAGTAGATAAATGTTAATTATGTTTCTTTATATTCTCTACAAAGTAGACAGATGAATTACTTATCTACCATGGGTTGATGCAATGACCTCCTTGAGAATGGAGATAATCTTATTTTGTTCTATGATGAATAATTTTGCCTGATAATGTAAAAGTAACCCCTACTCAGTTTTAGTTTGATAAACTGCAATAACAATGTTTTTGGCAGAGAGTTATATCTCTCGCTGGGGCAATTTTCAATTGTCTCACCCTCGTGGGAAACATTTTTAGGTATGCATGGAAGGCAGAGCAGAAACCCTAGAACAGGGAAAGAGCAGCAGCAACAGCAGGGACAACAATAAGATCTCAGGTGGAAATATTGTCTGTCTAGTCATATAGATAGTAGTCTTATGTGTCGTCTCTGTACTCTCAGGTCCTCGGAGTTTTAAATGTATCAATCTGAGTTTTGGCTTAGTGCCTCGAAGTTTTTATACTGCCTGTGTATATTTGTTAACAGGGTAGTCAATGTTGTAATCCTTGAAAAGGAATGGTACAGGTTGTGTACTTGTGAACCAGGATGAATTTGGAATACTTTGGTTCATGGTTAAAGAGTTTTCCTGTGAATGGATCTCTTTGCAAAAAGTTTTAAATTTTCAGTGATTTTCAGTAATCCACTGCAAATAATTCGCTTCCGCATTAGTTAATCCTGTTTTTGCGAGACGGTCGTTTCAGGTAAAGGTTACATAGTGTTCTGTGATGCTTCTAGGAGAGGCTTAGGCTGTGTGTTGATGCAGGAAGGCAAAGTAGTAGATTATGCATCTAGACAGCTTAAGAAGAATGAGGAGAATTACCCGACACATGATTTGGAGTTAGCTTCTATAGTTCATGCTCTTAGAAAGGATCATATATCTCTCACCATAGCTCAAAATTGAGTGAAATTGGATGTATTTCAAATGTCAGAGTGTCCTCTACACATCTGAAATATTGAGGACAAGACCAGACTCGTATATGATTTAAAAAGGGGATGAGAGAGGATGGTGTATAATTTGAGTGAAATCTTTGTTTTACATCAAATCAAGTGTCACCATTTTTCATGTCACACATAACAATTTAGGGAGCATAAAAACAACTCGAATCATGGGATTGGGGTAAGAGTGAGAACACTAATGCAATGATTAAGTGGATAGCACTCACACGAGGAGAGAGAAAAGTCTAGGTTATCACATCCTCCCCACCTTAAAAGGATCCCTCCCAAATTAAACCAATCCATCAATCGATATTGTGATTTGATATTCCATATCAATTATACCTGGTATTCTTTCAACATCAACACCTTTCAAAGTTGAACAATTGAGTATCAAAGTCAACACATAGTCACATTTGATCATCAAATAGGAATGATCATCATGCGAGTTAGAAATTGGCTGAGATCATTCTATTGATCACAAACTTTGGAGAGATGACATTACAGATCAAACAAATAGAGAATTTTGAATCAAGATTACAACATGACTTTCAATCCCAACATTTAGCTTCTGGATTCTTCATTGACCTAGGTGGGGTTATACACATCCACAATTGATATTTCATATCTTTCAACAATTCGAGATAAATGTCATATTGTAATTTCATGCTCAAAATGAAAGGAAAGTACCACCCTAGTCCACATGAAAGCTCTTCCCTAAGCCATACATTATGAGAAACAACATAGTCATTATTTCAACATTTTTATATTTGGGAACACGAATGTCATTAATCATATATTGAGAGTGATTTCAAGATCCAAATAGGGTGTTCATAGGAATCAAATCAATATCAATATCATTAACTATGAGTCAAATTTTTATTAATCATTATTAAAATTCAAGTTTGGACATCAAAGTCATATGTTTAGAATCTAGGGTTAAGATTCCTATTAAGACCTTAGGGGTGATTGTTCATCCATACACATCAATCAAGCCACAATTGAGTAACAATCAAGCAACATTTTATGCTATCAACATCAATTTTATTGTCATGGTATCTGAGGTTAATGAATGATCTAGACCTAAGTCTTTCTAGGAACTTAACCACAAATCATAGTCAACATCATCATATCCAAGATGTCCATTAAATTGAGATTCAATATTAGATATCAGTATCATCCTAAATTTGACTTATTAGAGACTCTTGTCAAGAAATCAAAATTGTGAGGAAGGGGTTACCTTTCCAAAATCTAAATAATCATTTAGGTGTAAATTTAAAAGCATTTGTAATAGGAATGTGACTTAGATTAGGAGAGTCATAAGTCAAGTACACTCAATACTAGCACGTTAGTTTACATTAATCTTGAGCCATCAAGCATATCCAAATAGGGAGAGTATTATCGAATTGTACTTCATAAGGTCACAGACCTAGTGCTTTCCCACCACTATTTATACAATGGTGGTGGATGTAGCACGAGGTTAGCCACTCCTGCTTGTCCCTTGGCTCCTTGTTATCCATTCCTCTTTCCCTCTATCCCTTACCCACTTTATTCCACTCAATTTCATCATTTTCCACCTCAAAACCCTAGTTTTCTAGGATTTTGATCACTTCCACCACCCATTCCATGCTCTCTTTCCACTAAGGAGGGAGGAGTTCATGCCATTGTTGCTAGGGAGGTGAAGGAGAAAGAGCTTCCATGAGTTTCCATGACGACATCTCAGAAAGATTGGTGCATCTTTTAAACACAACCAAGCAAACTGGCAAGAGATGGTGTTGAAGTGGAGATATCACACCACAACTACTAAGGATATATGGCATTTTCTATCCCCAAAAATGGTGCCAGAAAGCTTGATACGTCTTTTGGAGCTTTGGATTACACCTACTTATTTGAGTTTGATTAGATGTGACCTTAGATTTCAAACACTCTTGGGATCTTTTGAAATTTGTAAGGGTCCTAAATTGACACGCCCACTTAGACTAACACACTAACCCACAAGCACATGGGATCATGTTATCATAGAGGCAAGCAGAAAGAATAGGGTAAATCCATAGGGAGAGGGGGCAGTAGAGATTGGTTTGAGTAGCTAACTTCCTAAAGCAGAGCCCAGAGTTCAAGGGTTTGATTGGGGGTTTGTTTGTTAAACCAAGTTGGACAAGCAAGCAATTAAAGGGGCAATCAACCAAAACCTAAGTAGCCCTAAATAAGTTTATTCTAACAAGCAAGAAAAGTGAATAAGCAAGAAGAAAGAAATTTAGACTACAGAGACAAAGTGTGAGCTAACTAACAACATAGAAGTGAGTACTAGTCAAGCTAAGCAAGAAACTACACTACTCTAACAATTAGCAACATAGGACAAGCAAAGAGCTAAATTAACACTATCCAAACAAACCAAGCACAAATGTATAACTAACTACTTTAGAAAGATGCAATATACCAAGAACAAGGCAATTAGCTAGGAAACAATTGAAGCAAGTAACTAAGAAAGCATGAACTAGAAGGAGCAAATTAGAGTTTTAATCAAGTTATGGATATGAGGGTCATTTGGGGGATGTTACTAGGATTGCAGTTAGGGGGAGGTGTAACATGCAAAAATTATCCATTCATTTTAGATTGATAAAGTAAACAACTAGACAAATGCATTGGTATCAGCCTAAGCTATTAGTTGGCCATGAGTTGTATAAGGTGTGTGAAGGGGAACTACACCCTTTCACACCCTATCCAACCTTCTCAATCAAACCAAGGCATAGGTGAGATTCCAAGATTTGGCTAGCCTAGGTTTCTAGGGTGGGTGTCCTTAGCATAATCGGGAGTCAAATGTAGGAATGGAGAGTGGAGGTGAGTGTGTTTCACCTCACATCACTTACCATCTACCTTGAGCCGCTTGATAGAACCATCAGAGTGATGGTTGACAGAAAACACCCATTGAGACGATCGAATCACGAGAACAAAACCAATGAATGTGGAAGCGATTAGCAGCGGAATTATCAAAAATCACTAAAAATTAAAACTTTTTGTAAAGAGACCATCAAACAATAAAACTCTTTCATAAATAACATGATAAAGTGTTTACATCATGTTTCATCATTACATCTCTGTCATAAACACATCTCGAGAATTGCAACATCAACCACCTTGTTAACTGTACAAGGTAAGATACAAAATCTTGAGGCATCATGCTAAAATTTCAGATATACTGACTCCTAGGACCTGAGAGTACAGAGATGACACTGGACATGCTATCTACACAACTTGACATAATAGTGTCTCCACCTGAGGATCACTGTTGTCCCTGAGACTGTTGTTGATGTTGCTCACCCACTGATGGGTTCCTTCGCCCTCGGCGTCTACCTAAAAAGTTGAATCCCACGGGGGTGAGACAATTGAATAATTGTCCCAGCGAGAGTTATAACTCTCCACCAGAAGCTTTGTCATTGCAATAATGGAATAATAGGAAGCAGTAGAATTATAAATATTCAACAGCAGGTAACATTGTATAAACTATGTGAAGCAGCATCCTTATAAGTAATCATTTCAATTATAACATAATTGAATGACAAAACATATATCAATAAGGAATATGAAGAACATGTATACTAGTTACTTAACTAGAGCACTATAAACAATGTAACATCAATCACTGTTTCTCGTAGTTCAACCTAAGCAAATATGCTATGCAGTTGATTACATTTTTCAAACATATTTATTATGCCCTGAGGAGATGAGTTACGCCTCTCATACTCCAACCGACCATCATTAGATCACAATCGCTACCATACCTAGGTCATCATGAGAGCTGGATTCCTATGACCTCATCACTCCTCAGTCAGTATGAGGATCAACATGCAGGACATCTCGTGTCTCTGCTATAATAGCTTTCCAGGGTATTCTGGCAACTTCGCTATTTAGAGCTACAGTGGCGTTTTGTACTCTCTTCGCCATCGAGGGATTTCTTGTTTATCGCTCATCGATGTGGCATTAACAAAATCATCGGGAGATTAGTGATACATCTTCCCGACATAAACATATAATGAAGGATTGAGAGATTAATGATACATCTTCCATCAAATCCAACATTAGGATGTAAGGTTATTCACATCCATAACCCCCACATACTCAAAAGTATGTGCTCCAGGAGTTCCCTTAGGAAAACCTGTTTCACCATCATGTATTTTCTGACAATGATGGATCTATGGTCAGGTCTCTACTTGATATCATTATACTTGATTACTTAAGTACATTATTGCATTCTTTAGCATCAGACATGTTTTCAAACATAAACAAATAAAACAAATGCTATAAAGAAAGAGTACTATTTGTATCAAGTTCACATCACATACTTTCAACATTGGGATATCAATCCCTAACCATCTCATCATTGTAATTTAGGAATGTGGGTATTCAAACCCTTGAATCATCATCATACTTGTTACCAAGTAACATCATATCATCCAGTCATTTCATTAGTATGACCTTTGATTATTGCAATGCATATATTACTCATGGCTCTTTCAGCCTATCAAGCTCATATGTTACCACTCACCAGGTAACATAATATATAATTATACTTGAAGTATATAAAGTGTTCTCAATGTATATGACATCATAATCCTTACCTGGATATGATCACCTCTTTATGAAAACCTGCATGATCAACATTTACTAATAACATGCATATTGTAATATAACAGCACAATACAAGTTCTTCTCAAATTATATATATGTTACCACGGTCGTGCTATCTTGCACGGTCATGTAAGAGTAAGCCACCATGGCTGTGCTTCATTGCACGGTCGTGCAACAAAGGATTCACCACGACCGTGTCATAATACCACGTCTGGTTTCTAGGGTTAGGATTCTCATTCAATCCAATTAAAGTTATTCATCATCTTAATTGATTAGGAATAGTGATTCCTTAACTCATACCTCATCATAGAGTTTCATGCTTAAAGGCATATATCAAAATTAGGGTTTACTTGTTCATATCATCACTTCACCCTAGATTAGGGTTTACTATTCTCATTACATCACATTACCCTAGATTAGGGTTTACTATTCATGTTACATCACATTACCCTTGATTAGGCTTTACTATTCATGTTGCATCACATTACCCTAAATTAGGGTTTACTATTCATGTTACATCACATTACCCTTGATTAAGGTTTATTATTCATGTTGCATCACATTACCCTAAATTAGGGTTTAGGTTCATGATTAGGGTTTCATGATCTCTTTACTTAAGGATTATACCCTTGATCACTACATGAATCAAGATCAGGTATTAACCCCATAATATCATTCTTCTCAGTCTTGATTAGATCATATTAACCCTTAGTCAAGTTCATTCATCTATAAATAACATAATGTATCAAGTCATTGTTCTTATAAGCAATTAGGGTTTCTTCCTTAATTGACATTAGTCACTTAGGTACCATTAGGGTTTTAACCTTTGTACCATCATTATGTATGAAGATTACTTTCACTCATACTCTTAATAAGGTTAAGATTCATTAATCATTATGATTAGGGTTTCCATGATCTCATTGTGAAGGATCATACCCTAATTATGTGTATTCATACATGTTGGAAGTATATTACTTGATTCTCATTCATATTAGGAGTCTTATCTCACCTCTTGTTATTAGATGATGTTTACATTTCTTATGATTAGATTAGGTCAAATCAACCTTGATAACATAAGTCATATCACCACTACAATGGTCATTAGGGTTTGCTTGATCAAGAGGTGTTGACTACTTAAACCCATCAAGGGTACTTTGGTAAAGTCCACCATTGATCATAACATGCATCAACCAACTAATTACTTGTTCCCTTAATGCCTTTAGGTATCATTAGGGTTTAGATTAATCAACCATTAATCCATCTAAGCTATTAAAGCATTAAGAATTCTTGACCTTAAAAGACTCCAAACGGTTTTGCACTTTCAACCTCCAAACGGTTTTGAAACCGCATGGAATGGTTGACCATTTGGATCCTTTGACTTTTGAAACCGTTTGGTCAAGTACACACTCAAGACCGTTTGCCCCTAAATGGTCTTAAGACCGTTTGGTCACGTTGACCGTTTAGTCAAGTTTGACTTTGAAACCGTTTGAGCAAAACAACCTTGAAACCGCATGGCCATAAACGGTTTTGAAACCACAAGAATCTAAACGGTTTTGAAACTGTTTGGTTTCAAACGGTCTTGAGACTATTTTCCCCTAAACGGTCTTTAGACCGTTTGGATTCAAATGGTATTGAGACCGTTTAACCCAAACACCTCAAAACCGCATGGACCCAAAAGTGAGTCAACACTTCCAATTGCTTTAGGGTTTTCAATGTCGAACCCCTCAATTGTTCATTCCAAAGTTAACCACTTATCAATTGAGCCAATTAGGTTAACCCTCTACTGATTTGACCCTCAATTGATCCTCAATTGGTCACCAATTAGGGTTTGGATTGATTGGATTAGGGTTGGAATCGATCATCCTTCAACATGCATCAACATGAGCCTAATTGATGTTGAACCCATTGAACCATCACTCAATTGGGTCATGACCTGACCCCAAACGGTCTTGGGATCGTTTGGACATCCTCCAAATGGTCTTGAGACCGTTTTCTCAAAGTCACATCAAAAACTAACTCAACCTATTTAGGTTTGAACCATAGATTTGATCATTAGGTCACTAATCGATTATATTTCAACTTATTGCCTTTCAATCTTCAACCACTTAACCATAGTCAACCCTAGACCTCCAAACGGTCTTGGGTGACCACCAAACGGTTTTGAAACCATTTGGGCATTTTCTAAACGGTCTTGAAACCGTTTTCCCATGATGTCATCAAAAACCAAGTCAATTACTTAAGGGTTGAACCCTAGGTTTGTTCATCAAATCAACACTTGATTATTCAACAACTTGATATGATTGGACCTTCAATTGATCAACCCCACTTAACCCTAGACCTCCAAACGGTCCTAGGTTGTCACCAAACGGTCTTGAGACCGTTTGAGTGATTCCCAAATGGTTTTGAAACCGTGTGGGCCACTCAACCCAAACTTCAACATGATTGCATCCTTGAAATCAGCAATAGACCCGATTAGGGTTTGGATGACTAAAGTGCCTTCAATTGGTGATTTACTTGGAATTAGTTAATTATTATTGGAGGGTAATTAGTCCACAATATATACAACAGCCCTCCAAATGGTCAATGCCTAGTCAACCCATACAAACGGTCTTGGAGACTGTTTGCCACCAAACGGTCTTGTGAAACCGTTTGCCACCAAACGGTTTTGAAACCGTTTGCTTCCAAACGGTTTTGCAAACCGTTTGGGCATGGGGTGAAGACCGTTTGTTAAAGTAAGATAAGTATTAACATTGGTATTAACGCCACCTTCTTCTACCTCAAGAACCTGGTCTTTTCTTCACCGTTTTAGTTGCAAGAACACATAGAATCGTCTAAGGAAGGGAATCAAGCAACATTTTCAAAGGAAGAAGATACATAAGCAAAGCTTTAAGGTTTAGAGTTATAAAACCCGCCTTAGAATCTGATCTAGAGCTCCAAGATCCGTAGCTTTAATGGTGGTTTCAGCTCCAGGGGTCGTCCAAGGTCCTTTCTTCAAGAATTGGATGGAGAAGATGGCTAGAAGCAAGAGTTGTGTAAGGAATACTAACAAACCAACCTTGTAATGGAATTTCCTCCATGAATCCGAGCTAGAATATGACCAAATTTACCTAGATCAACTTGGTCATCCTCCTCTGCTCCTGAGATCCTCCTTAGTCGGTCCAAGCAAGAAGATGAGAAGTCAAAATGAAAGGAACGATCCTTTGCCTTGTAATAGAGTTGTGCTTATATATTTTGGGTACATTTTCAAGGCAATGTTTAATTATCTCTTTTATTCTCATATGGGTCCTTCTCCACTTCTATTGCCACGTCTCTCCCTTCTCTTCTCATGCAAATCTCTTCTTTATCCACGTTTTAAAGGAAAAGAAACCAAGCATCTTATTTAAGTTGTACATATAAAAGGGTTATTTTGCATACATCTTAATTATTCAATTACAATGATTATCCTTCTTATATGGCTACTCAAATGAGGCACCCCCCTCATTTTCTTTACTCTAATTTATGCCAAGATGCATGAGAGATACTCTAGAGAGTATATTTTACATGTTGCACCCTATGTTTTGGGTAAATTGCACTTTGCACCAAAACTAGGGTTTAAAGCACAAGGATTGCTCTACGAGCTATATCTTGGTGCCCAAGCTTGGAGAATCCATATCACCACATCATATTCATTCTTATGATGTCTCATCATCAGAGGAACATCTCAACATGTGCAATTTTCAAGTTAACCCCTCTAATTGGGTTATTTGCACATAGGTCCCTATTATACAAAATAATATTACAACATTGTTCAAAAAGGATAGAAATGTAAATATAAGTTCCTCAGCAGCTCTAATTACATATCAAAAGATAATCACAAGCATCTAATCACATGTCTTAAGCAAAACACCTAGGGTTAGTTCATAACCCATGTCAGGGATGTTACAAATTATCCACCCCTTATAAGGATTTCGTCCCCGAAATCAACAAAACATATTAGCAAGACATATTAAGAGAAAAGAGCAGGGTATTTCCTTCTCATCTCTTCCTCTAGTTCTCATGTGTCTTCTTCAACACCACGATGATTCCAGAGGACTTTCACAAGACTTATGTCTTTCTTTTTCAGCTTTTTAGTTCTTTTATCAAGGATCGATACAGGTCCTTCTTCATAAGATATATCATCATTCAATTCTACTTCCATAGGTTGTAGAACTGATTATGTATCAGGATGACATTTCCTCAGCATGGAAATGTGAAACACAGGGTGTAACCTCTGTAATTCTTATGGTAACTCTAGCTTATAGGCTACTCTTCCAATCCGTTCAATGATTGGATAAGGCCCCATAAACCTCGGAGCTAACTTCCCTTTCCTCCTAAAACGAAGGACTCCTTTCCAAGGTGAGACCTTGAGATATACTCTGTCTCCAACCTGGAACTCTAAGGGTCTACGACGTTTACCAGCGTAAGATTTCTGCCTATCCTGTGCAGTCTTTATCTGTTGTTGTATTATTTTAATCTTTTCTGTGGTCTGTTGTACAAGATCTGGACCTAACAGTTGATATTCACCAGTCTCATACCAACACAGGGGTGATCTACAACGTCTACCATACAAATCTTCATAAGGTGCCATGTCAATACTATGTTGATAGCTATTGTTGTAGGAAAACTCTATCAAGCTTAGGTATAGATCCCAACTTCCCGTAAACTGAAGAACACATGCTCTAAGCAAGTCTTCTAAGGTCTGTATAGTCCTTTCTGACTGTCCATCAGTCTGAGGATGAAAGGATGTACTAAACCTTAACTGGGTACCTAAAGCTTTGTGAAGTCTCTCCCAAAAACGACTCGTAAACTGGGGACCTCTGTCAGAAACGATGGTAAATGGGACTCCGTGCAGCCGTACTATCTCTTCAACATACAACTGTGCTAACTTCTCAGCAGAATAGGTTGTTTTGACAGGCAGGAAATGTGTTGTCTTTGTCAACCTATCAACTATTACCCAAATGGAATCATGTCCTTTGCTTGTCCTGGGTAGGCCAACAACAAAGTCCATGGTTACATGGTCCCACTTCCACTGTGGTATGGCTAAAGGTTGCATTGATCCTGCAGGCTTCTGGTGTTCAGCTTTAACTTGCTGACACACAGGACACCGCATAACAAACTCAGCAACGTCCTTCTTCATTCCAGGCCACCAATATATATCTTTTAAGTTTCGATACATCTTGGTGCTCCCTGGATGCATGGCATACATCGAAGAATGAGCTTCTTCCAGGACTAACTTCCTCAAGTTATCCACATCAGGCACTATCATCCTCCCATGATAACAGGCCACTTGGTCATCTGAGTCATGGAAACCATCTCGTTTCTCATTACCATATTCTGATCTGATTTGCTGAACTACAGCATCAACTTGTTGTGCTTCTTTGATCTGCTCTCTTAGAGTAGGTTTTATATGCATCTCAGCTAACAACCCAGCTAACAATGATACTTTTAACTGTACATTGTCTTGTCTTAAGGAGATAAGCATATCTCTCCTTGAGCACACTAAGGAATTCAGTTGTGCTCTATCTTGGGTTGGTGTTGCTGATTTCCTACTCAAAGCATCTGTGATTCCACCCTTCTTGGGTACGACTTGGATGGGGCTCACCCAAGTGCTAATAGAAATAGGGTAGATAATTCCGGCATCAAGAAACTTGACTACCTCTTGAGTCACCACTTCTTTCAATTTTGGATTTAGTCGCCTTTGCATTTGGCGGGTTGGCCTTGCATCCTCCTCAATATAGATTCTATGCACGGAGATGGAGGGGTCAATACCCCTCAAGTCGGCAATGGACCATCCAATAGCTTGAATGTTCTTCTTCAAAACTTTCATTAAAGCCTCCTCTTGTTCCGACGAGAGTATAGACGAAATGATCACCGGGAGGGTGTCATTCTCCCCTAGAAAAACATATTTTAAACCTTCGGGAAGAGATTTCATCTCAAGTGTAGGGGGTTCTTCAAGAGAGTTCTTTAGTGGCTCAGAGATGGAAGGGAGATCCTCGCTCGCAGCCACTAAGGCTAGCTCATTCTCTTCATCATCTTCCTCATCATCGTTAGGAAACTCAACTATCGGTTCCAGTCCTCTACCTTGAGTGGCAGTTTGGATCCACGAAGGTAGGCATTCTTCCACGATCTCATCTAGACACTCAACTAGATAGCAGTCTTCTTCTGTTGCATCTATCACTTCGGCCTTGGATGAAGATTTAAAAATGTTCAACCGGATCTTCATGTGCATGAATGTCACATACATTGTACCAGTCCTCACATGAATGACCTCATCATCTGTGGCCAGGAAGGGTCTCCCCAAGATGATAGGAACCCTCCTCGTGTCTTTCTCCATATCCAAGATGATAAAATCAGCAGGAAAGAAAGCAGATGTCTCGTCATCTAGTCTCACGAGAACATCATCAACACGCCCTCTAGGCGTCTTTACCGACCTATCAGCTAACTGCAAAGTGCAATGGGCCGGACCTAACTGTCCCATCTATAATTTAGCAAAAACGTCATACGGCATGAGGTTCACGTTCGAGCCCAAGTCTAGGAGAGCTTGGTCTATGTGGTGCACCCCAATGTAGCATGATATGATAGGAGCATCGGGATCCTTCCTCTTTCTTGGAATGGTGTGCTGTAGAATTGAGCTCACTTGCTCAGTAAGCTTTACCTTCTTCGGGGTTCTCCCCGTAGTTTTTCTCTTGAAAGTATAAAGATCCTTCAAAAACTTAGCATATGAAGGAATTTGCTTGACTGCATCAAGCAAAGGGATATTGATCTTCACTTGTTTGAAAGTTTCCAGAATGTCCTCGGTATGCTTTTTCCTTCTTTTCTCGGTAGAAGGCTTCTTAAGAGCCTCGGGGAAAGGGGGGAGTTGGGACCCCAAATGGTCCATCTCAGTAGTATCATCGACTAGTATCACGGGAATCATGGTATCATCACTCAGTATCTCGGTATCAACTATCAGAATCACTCTATCAACGCTGCCTCTTATCACAGTATCATCAATCTGCATCTCAGCATCAACCTGCCCAGCCTCAGTATCATCTCTGCCAACAACTGTACCATGGGGGCTCTCCAAAGTCCTGTCACTCCTCAATGTAGTCACTGCCTTCACATGCTCATGGGTGGTAGGAGAGGGAGCTTGTGGAGGTAGTTGTGGTTGTTGGGGTGGTGGAGGCCTTTGGTGAGGGGAGTTGGGATTTTGAAGAATGAATTGGGGTTGCGGTTGTTGTTGTGGTGGGGGTGGTATTGCGAAGGTGGTTGTTGGTAGGTGTGAGGTGGAGGTGGAGCATATTGATAGTTGAGTGGCGCTTGAGGAGGTGGAGGAGCATAGGGGTTTGGTGGGGCTTGGTAAGATGGTGGAACATAAGCACTCGAAGTGTTCCCTAGAAAAGCCCCATCATTGTTCGGATTTGGCATTGGTTGAGATGGAAGTCTACCTTCTTCCCTTCTAGCCAAAGAGAGAGAAATCTGATCCAACCTCTACTCAAGATGGTTAATAGACTGCCCATGTGCATTGACATCCTTTTTTACTTCATCCAGGCTTCTTATCCTTCCTAAAACTTCCTCCTCAAACTTGGAGCTGTAGCGTGGCTTTGGCTGCCCTTGTCCTTGCCCATCCTCATTCTGTTGTTTTCAGGAGAAGTTCGGGTGGTTCCTCCACTCGGGACTGTAGAGTTGGACATTGGGCCCTGGTTGTTGCGGCCACCAAAGGAATGTAGAGCATTGACTTCCTCGTCTACAGTATCAACCACCATTGTGGGTTGGCTGGAAGAGCTACCCACTTGATTTTTCATCATCCGCATCATATCGGCCATCATCTTCATCATATCGGGGTCATTAGTATTGTGAATCAGAGCTGCGGAAGAAGGTGGAGGAGCGTAGCTTTGGTCACAATGCCCCCCTTTTGTGGAAGCACAGTGGCGGGAATTTTCTGTGAGGTTCTCAAACAGCGGCCATGATTCCTCGGGCGGCTTTGCCATGAAAGTGCCCCCACAGGAAGAGTCTACGTTGTTTGGCTTTGTTCTTCAAGCCCAGTGTAGAAGGCTTGAACGAGCTGCCACAGAGGAACCTCATGATGAGGTCAATCGCGAAGTAGCTTTTGGAACCTCTCCCACGCCTCGTAGAAGGGCTCGTTCTCTTTCTGGGCAAACGACGTGATGCACCTTCTCATATAAGATAACTTGGTGATGGGGAAGAACTTCTTGAGAAACTCATTCTTCACCTCATTCCACGTGACCAACTCTGGCTTCGTCACATACCACTCATTGGCTTTCTCCTTGAGGGAGAAAGGAAAGATAGTCCTCCTGATTGAGTCGTCGGTGGCGGCTGGAGTGCAGAAGGTAGAGCACGTTTCAAGGAACGCGTCTATGTGGTGGTAGGGATTCTCATTCTCCATACCGAAGTATGTAGGGAGAAGTCCCAAGAGTGTCGGTGGGATGGAGAACTGTTGACCTGGCATTTGGTCAACCAGAGTGGCGATGGGGGAGTTGTAGTTCCCCGGCGTGAAGTACTCATGAAGTGGGCGATGTGGCGGTGGAGGTGGCTAAGCATCTGCATCTTGGTTGTTCTCGGCCATCTCGGCCTCTCGTTGTAGATTGCGGCGAGCTTGATGCCTCCTTCTACCAATCTCGGGGTCGTATACCACCAAGTTGGTGCAAGTAGAGCATGTGCTACGCATGCACAGCTGTCACCTGCGCAAGACACAAACAAACAACAAGAAACCAAGTTAGCAAACCAAGATGCAAAAGGACAACAAAGAATAAATAATAGCAATGGTGAGGGCAAAAGGAAGGGCTAAGCTACACTATCTAACTAGGTCAAGCGCCTCTATCCCTGGCAACGGCGCCAGAAAGCTTGGTGCGTCGCCGCTAGTGGTGCTTTTACACCCCACGAGGTCGGAGCGTACGGCATATGGGATCTTATGCTTTCGAAATGTGTAAGACCTACACTAACTACCTACATCTACTAAGACACTACGCCTGCAAGCGCACGGGGTCGTGTCGTAGTATAGGTGAGGCGAAAAGTACAGGGTCGATCCACGGAGATAGAGGGGCACTAGAGTTACACGGTGCGAGCTACGTTCCTTTTGCGGAGCTTAGGGTTTTAGGGTTTTAAAAGGTTTGATTGTTTGACTACGCTAATGAGAAAGTAAGAAATGTGAGAAGGAAATTAAGTTATGGAAGAGCAAGCAAATTAGTAAACTAAGTTAACAAACTAATTGAGCAAGGGCAAGAGCCTAAGTTAACACTAAAGAGAAAAACTAAGCAATTAACTAGATTAAGCAAAAGCGACTAAACTAGACTAGCATGAACAAGCAAACTAAGCAATTAGGGTTTTAAGCAAGGTGATTAAGGTGGGTGGGCTGTTTGGGGAATGTAACTTTGATATTAGTTGGGGGAAGATCATTAAACAAGCATGGTTCTCATTTCATATCTAGATTACCAAACCAAACAATAAGGTCAATGCCATTAGAATATACCCTATACTACTAGTAGAAGACTAGGGTTAGGTGTAATTCTAATGGGATTAGCCAAATCTAAGTTTTTAGGGTAAGTGATAGTGAGCAATTGAGGGTTGAGGGTAAAAATTGGAGTAGAGATGAGGGTATTTGACCTCATGCCACTAGCCACTCTAGCCTTGAGAAGGCCCTAGGCAATTACATCACTCTCACTTACACTAGCTACTTAAATCTCACACTCACTTGTAGAAGGAGGGATGTGTATGTAGGAACAAAGGGGGCTAGCTAGGGATCAACTAATTGGACCTAGGAGCCAATCCTAAGATTGCCACATACACTCCAATTCCTCCTAGAAGCTAAGTGTCATCAAACATCTCAAAGCAAGCAATCTATGTTATAAGCACAAACCACATGCAATAAAATGGGAAATGAGATATAAGCAAGAAGCAATCATCATAGATATGAATTAAGTTCATTACAAGAAATTATCCCCCAACATGGTATCAAAGTTATATTTAAATCCCAAACAGCCCACCACAAGGGGCTTAGCTAGTCATGATCAAGAAAACAAGAAAAGAAAGGGGTAGAAGAGGAAGAAACTACATGAAGCTTGATGAAGTGGTCTCCTTCTTCACCTCCAAGCTTGTTGTAGACGTCCTCCCTCCTCCAAAGGTGCAGGGGTGCATGAAATGGTAGGGGATTATGGATGGAAACCTAGGAAAGTAGGATTCCATGGTGGAATGAGGGTGGAAATGGTGGATGGTGAGCCAAAATGCAAGGGGATTGCACATAGAGCTCAAGGGTGGAGAGTGGAGGCTAAGAACAGCTAGGGGGCGTATAACCTAGTGTTATGGCCTCCACCCATGTATATATAGGTGGTGGTGGAAGCACTAGGGTAAGTAGGGGCAGTTTAGGAAAAGCAGTGAAAAAGTTGTGTAGGGTCGGTGATCACCACGGTCGTGGTGGGTGTGCCACGGCCGTGGTGAGGGTAGTGGGGAACGGCCGTGGGGGGTGAATACGGTCGTGGTATGCTGAGGGTGGTAGAAATGCTAAATGTGGAAATGGCCACGGCCGTGGCGGAGTGCCACGGTTGTGGTGGGTAACATGCGCCACGGCCGTGTTGCATAACACAGCCATTTTAGAGGAGGTGGAGGTGATCGTGGGAGGAGCCACAATCGTCTTGATCATCTTCGGCCACGATCGTGGCGACTTGGCCATGGTCATGGTGACTTGGAGAAAATCCCTGTTGAAAGCTCACTTCTTGATCAATAAACGCACGATCGTGGGAGGATCCCACGACCGTTTTGTCTTCTCAAGGCCACGACCGTGCTGATGGCCACGGTCATGGTGTCTTCACTGGCCACGGTCGTGGCTGGGAGGTCACAGTCGTGGGCGATCTATACAAATCCCTATTGAAACTATTGGATCTTGGCAATAAATGCACGACCGTGGCATTGTGGCCACGGCCGTGGTGAGGCTTGCATGACTTGATTTCACTTCTGACTTTGTCATTTTCGGATGTCTTTGCTTGGGGATGATTCTTGGCCATTGGAGGTAGGTTGAGGGAGACTTTGGGGCCTTCTTTGGGTCCCTCCTTGAGTGGGGGAACCCTAGACTCCCTCTCTCTCTCTCTCTTCCATCTAAGCATGGTCCAAGTACCTAAAAAATAGTGCAAAGAACATCCATAAGCATATTTGCAATGATAACCATATTAGGGGTAAAAAGCTTGTAATCTACATGTTTAGATGTGACTTAAGTACAAAATGGAACAGGATGGAGCCCTAAAATAGGGCTACATCAGACGACAATGACTTGGGCTAGGGTTGGGCTATCACTTTGATTGGTTGTAATGCTAGGGAAATAGTAACGGTGAGAATGACATGGATGACGATTGCTTGGGATACGACTTTGGCTAGAACTAGGTCTAGTACTACGAAGACGGCGGAGGCAACAGAGTCAACTACCAATACACCAATGACGACAACTAGTGCTAGGGTTTCGTATAATTCACAACAAAAATTAGGACTAGGTCGAGGGCTAGGGTTGGGCTATCACTATGTGTGGTCATCATGTAGCGATATGGCTATGGTGACGTTGAAGGTGAAGGCTTCGGCTAGGGCTATGGATAGGGTGTGCGCTACGATGAACCTAGGGTGACTAGGAAACCTACATCGTCTACGACATCAGTGATTGGGATTGTCTGCATCTGAAATACATGGATAGAGATGTCTAATCCACCACACAAATAACAACCTTATCAAATACTATGACGACCAGCTTTGCCAACATCAAGCCCCCAAAAGGGATAGTTGTATGGAACAAACTCCCACCTCTAAAATGCATTCAATTCATATGAAACTCCACTTTGTTATCCTACATACACATGAAGCAATGAGGGTTTAAAGTAGGACTATAGGGTCCACGACTTAAGAAACGTGATTGTTGTCCTAAGATCCCCATCATTCACCGACCTAAATTCACCCTCACAAATCTTCCAATACTGACCAAAAAAAATAAATCATGGTTGGGGACGGGTAAAAGAATGTCTCAGGTAAACAAATCGTTATTTTCCTGAATATGGGCTATGATGAAAACACCCATATGTGGTTATCGTATGTTATCTAAGAAAAAAGGTAAGCTAAAGCTATAAGTCAACTGAGAAATGGTCTACAAGGTAAGAAATCCTCAACTCAACTCCACCTTGTAGAGCATGTCCTATTTCCATTGTGGACTTACAACTTTAGCAACATTTTCTCTTAGACAACATATGATAACAACAAATTGGTGTCGTCGTCATCACCGTGTCTTCGAGCAAATAATTATTTATGAAATTTGGTATTCCCTTACCTGTGCCACAATCACGATTTATTTGTATTGGTTAATGTTGGTACAAATGAGTTGAGAGTTGGGCCTATCAGAAAATTGTCAACTTCATGAAACACTAATACTGACATGCAAGCTGCGCAGACATCAAGCCCCGACATAGTGCATTTCATGGGAGAAACTCCACAACACAAACACCAACCTCGTTGAACATTATTACTGGCGACGTACAAATTGCATGGACATCAAGCCTCGACAAAGAGCATTGTAGGTGAAAAAATCCACCTTGAAATTACATTTAATTTATCTAAATACTCCCATCTTATATCAGACGGGGAACGCCTACAACTATGTCTAGGGCAAGAGATAAAACTACAACTAGGCATAGGGCTGGGCTATGACTAGGGATGTGATTATGATAATTGTGACAAGATAGGGCTATGACAATGACGACACTTATGACAGGGACTAGTGCTATGGAGATGAAGACACTTCGGGAACCACTACTAAGATGACAGAGATGAGTAGGGCTATGACAATGGTGACATAGAGCGTTAAGGTTATAATGATGATGAGAAAATGGATAGTTTTATGAGCACAACTAGTGCTAAGACTAGGGGACATCAATGACTAGGCTAGGGTTTGGGTTAGGGCTTGGTTGTGCTACGGATACAACTACATATCATGCTATGACTAGGGCTATGGCTATGGCAATGGAGATAATGGCTTTGGCTAGAGCTACATCTTTCTCCTCTTTCACGCCTTCTCTTATCTCATTTTTCTTCTTACAATTCCTTCATAGTACTTCTTATGCCTTTCCTTTTCCTCTTCTACACTTGTTCCTAATTTTAATTGATTCTTCTCTCCCTATACAATCTCCATCATCCTGATTTAGCTCTTCTTTCTAATTTGTCCTTTTTTTAGATTAACATGCTACCACCCCAGGCATAGTCGCTAATGACACACCCCAACATAGTAAACTCCCGAGGCTTTATAGGGTGTGGTCTGATCACCCCCATCATGCGCCCAACCAGCGGGGAATGGCGTTCAAAGAATGCCCTCAGTGTGATTCAAACCTTGGTCCTTCATTGGGATATACTGATTTCTTTACCAATAGGGCTACTCTGGACGTACTACCCAATTTGCCCTCTACCTTTCCCCCAATTTCTCCTCCTAACCATGTTATGATGCTCCTTATTCTTTTCCAATCTTTACTCTCTTTCAACTCATCTATCTCTATACTTCCCTTTCTTTACTACAGTGCTATTTCCCCTCCCTTATCAATTCCTCCTCATCAATACGTCCCTTATCTATTCCACCTATCTCTTAATTGTGCATCAACTAAATCCTCTCCCACCTCTGCTTAAATCCATTGACTTCCACCTAATTGTTATATGTTTTACTCTCATCTTCTCTTTTGGTTTCCCTTTATTAAATCATCTCTTCACCGAGTTCCCTCTTATTAGATATCTACCATCTTCTCTCCTACCATATCACTAGTTTACTGAATTTTACAAATTTATGTTTAATTTATTGTTGAACTTGAATGCTTGTAAATTTCAATTCAAGTACATTTGAATGCAAATATGTTTTTCGTATTGATGCTCGATTTTTATTAATTATTGAAAACATTATAATTTCTTAGGTTTGAAATATTGCAAAATTGTAAAGTCTATTATGTCAAATCAATCTTTGTTTCAATAGTATCATTTTCAATGTATTATGCATATATATGATAGAATAAGTGATTATGAATGTTTATGTCCTCTGGGTACCATCGTCTTCCTCGCTACTCTTCTTATGCACCTCCTCTCATAGCTCCTTTTTGACGACTACTTTCTCCTTCTCTCCTTTATCTTCCTCCCCTTATAGGTCTTTCTTCTCCTCACTCATTTTTCTTCATTATAATCCTCTATATTACTTCTCTTTCTCCCTTGTCGTTTCCTCCTCTATGTTCATTCCTTATATCTTGTTGATTATGCTCTCACTGTACAACCTCTTCCTCCCAATTTATCTCTTCCTCCCCTATATGTACTCCACCTCCTCTTCCCAATTTCTCCTCATTCCCCTATTATGATCCCCCTTTCTCCTCTAGTTTTTCTTCTCTTTCATCTCTTCTTTCTTCTCCTTCCAGTTATTCTACCACAATATTGTTTCCCCTTCCTTATCTATTCCTCCTCACCCTTCTCCGCCTATTATGCTAATGACCCCTTTTTCCTGTTCTATTTCTCCTCCCTGTATCTCTTGTAGTGAGACACTTCCTACCATTTATCTTTCCACTCTCCCCTCTAGATAAATCCACTTCCACCTAATTGTTCTATGTTTCACTCTCATCTTCTCTTTTGAGTTACCATTAGTAAATCATCTCTTCATTGAATTACCTCTTATTAGATATCTACCATCTTCTTTCCTACTACATTACTAGTTTACTACAGTTTACTATTTTATGTTGAGATTTTTGTTGAAATTGAATTCTTGTAAATTTCAATACAAGTAAATTTGAATGAAAATATGTTATTGGTGTTGTTGCTAGGTTTTACTTTTTACTCTTTGGTTAGAAAATATTATAATTTCCTAGACTTGTAACATTGCAAAATTGTAAAGAATTTTTGTTGAATCAATATTTGCTTCAATTGTATAGTTTCTACGGTATTATGTATATATATGATAGGATATGTAATTATGCATGTTTTATGTGCTCCTCTATGTACCACCGTCTTCCCCACTTCTCTTCTTAAGCACATCCTCACCTTTCTCTTCCTTTTCTATGACTTCTTTCATCTCCTGTCCTTTTATCTTCCTCTTCTTCTTTGTCTTATTTCTCCTATCTCATTTTCCTTCATCATATTCCTCCATAGTTATTCTCCTCCCTTTTCCCTTCCTCTCCATGCCAGTTCCTTATTTCTTATTGATCATGCTCTCTCTACACAGTTCCCTTCCTCCTGATTTAGCTATTTGGCCCAATTTGTTGTCCACTTGTCTTCCCAATTTTTCCTCTTTCCCATGTTTTGGTCCTCTCCTTCCTATTGTTGTCTTTCTCCTCTTCCATCTTTTTGTTCTCCTCCTTTCCTTTCTCTACTACAATATTGTTTCCCCTACCTATTCCTCCTCACTCTTCCTCTACTAAGCTATTACCCCATTTTATAGATATTTCTCCTCCCCTTATATTTTGCAAAAAGCACCTTTCCTTTCTCTTCCCTATCTTCTACTAATTTTTTTCATCTCCTCTGGAAAAATATGTTCCACCTATATGTTAATTGTGCATCACTTGAATCCTATCTCCCATTTAGTTTAATTGTCCTATATTGTCAAAAAATGTCGTGTCCAATGTATGTATTTGTGTCTGCATCTGTGCTTCCTAGGCTAGGGCTATGGCGATGATTACAAGGTCGATGATGACTTGGGCTAGGGATAAAGCTACAAGGATGACAAAGACAAAGGCAACAAAGACATATACAATTACAACTATAGTGACAACTAGTTAGGTCTAGCAGTATAGAGATGAAAATGTCTAGGGATAGCAAAGACAAGTGTTTGGGCTATGGCAACGACGACAACATCGATGTCTAGGGCAATGGCGTGCTTCATTATGACAGCTAGGCCAACGATTGGGGCTACGACTAGGGCTACCTGTTGGGAATTTTCCTCATCTCCAAAATCAAGTCTATTCCCCGTACTTTTCATACCTTCCCCATACTTTTTATACTTATCTAGATAGAGCACTGACGTACTAGATAGGACGGAAATGTTAGCTAGTGTTAGGATTAGGAATATGACGATAATGACTAGGGCTAGGGTTGGGCTATCAGTTTGACTAGTGGTAATGCTAGGGCTATGGCAATGGTGACAGTGACATGGATGATGATGGCTTGGGATACGACTTTGGCTAGAACCAGGACTAGTACTACAACAACGACAGAGGCCACAGAGACAACTACCAATACACCGATGATGACAACTAGTGCTAGGGTTTCGTATAATTCACGATAAAAATTAGGACTATGACTAGGGTCAGGCTATCGCTATAAGTGGTCATTGTGTAGTGATATGGCTATGGCAACATTGAAGGTGATGGCTTCGACTAGGGTGTGCGCTATGATGAACCTAGGGTGACGAGGAAACCTACATCATCTACAACATCGGTGATTGGGATGGTCTACATCTGAAAGACATTGATGGAGATGTCTAATCCACCACACAAACAACATCCTTGTCAAATACTGTGACGACAAGCTTTACCAACATCAAGCCTCCCTGAAAGGGGTAGTTATATTGAACAAACTCCCACTGAAAGGGATAATTATATGGAACAAACTCCCACCTCTAAAATGCATTCAATTCATCTGAAACTCCACTTTTTTATCATGCGTACGCATGAAGCAATGAGGGTTTAAACTAGGACTATAGGATCCACGACTTAAGAAACACGATTGTTGTCCTATGGTCCCCATCGTTCACTCACCTAAATTTAAAGGGTTCAAAAATCTTCCAACACTAACCAAAACAAATAAATCATGGTTGGGCACGGGTAAAGGAATGTCTCATGTAAACAAATTGTGATTTTCCTGAATATGGGCTATGATGAGAACACCCATCTGTGATTATCATATGTTGTCTGAGAAAAAAAGGTCTGCTACAGCTATAAGTCAACTGAGAAATGGTCTACAAGGTAAGAAATCTTCAGCTCAGCTCCACCTGGTAGATCATGTCATATTTCTATTGGGGACTTATAGATTTAGCAACAATTTCTCTCAGACAACATATGACAACAAAAAATTGGTGTCGCCATCATCACTGTGTCTTTGAGAAAATCATTATTTATGTAATTTGGTATTCCCTTACCCGTGCCACAACCATAATATATTTGTATTGGTTAATGTAGGTACAAATGAGTTGAGAGTCGGGTCTACCACAAAATTGTCAACTTTGTGAAACACTAATATTGACATGCAAGCTGCACAGACATCAAGCCCCGACATAGTGCATTGCATGGGAGAAACTCCACAACACAAACACCAACCTCGTCAAACTCTACTGCTGGTGATGAACAAAGTGCATGGACATGAAGCTCCGACAAAGATCACTCCAGGTGAAAAACTCCACCTTGAAATTACATTTAAATTATCTAAGTACTCTATTTTATATCGGATTGGGTATGAGTAGAGATAGGGCTAGGGCAAGAGATACAACTATAACTAGGCATAGGGATGGGCTATGACTCGGGACATGATTACGATGATTGTGAAAAGCTTGGGCTATGACAATGACAACAATTATGATAAGGGCTAGTGCTATGGAGACGACGACACTTGGCGTACTACTACTAAGATGATGAAGATGACTAGGGCTATGATGACGGTGAGAGAGAGCGTTAGGGCTACAATAACAATGAGAAAATGGCTAGTGCTATGGGACAACTACTGCTAAGACTAGGGGACGTCAATGACTAGGCTAGGACTAGGGTTAGGTCTTGGTTGTGCTATAGATACAACTATGAATCGTGCTACGGCTAGGGCTATGTCTATGGCAATGACAACAATAGCTATGTCTAGGGCTACATCTTTCTCGTCTTGCACGCCTTCTCCTATCTCATTTTTCTTCATGTTATTCCTTCATGGTACTTCTCCTTCTACCTTTCCCTTTCCTCTTCCACACTCGTTCTTTGTTTCTTATTGATTGTGCTCTCCCTATATAGTCCCCTTCATCCTGATTTAGCTCTTCTTTCTAATTTTCCTTTTTTATATTAGCATGCTACCCACCCCAGACATAGCCACTAATGACACACCTCCACATAGTAAACTCCTGAGGCTTTATAGGGTATATGGTTTGATCACCCCCATCATGCACCCCACCATCGTGGAATGGCGTTCAAAGAGTGCCCTCAGTGTGATTCGAACCTTGGTCCTTCATTGGGATATATCGAGCTCTTTACCAACTGGGATACTTTGGATGTACTACCCAATTTATCCTCCACCTTTCCCCCAATTTCTCCTCCTAACCATGTTACACTGCTCCCCATGTTTTTCAAATATTTACTCTCTTTCAACTCTTCTATCTCTATACTTCCCTTTCTCTACCACAATATTGTTTCCCCTCCCTTATCAATTCCTCATCAATACATCCCTTATCTATTCCACCTATCTCTTAATTGTGCATCAACTAAATCTTCTCCCCCCTCTACTTAAATCCATTGACTTCCACCTAATTGTTATATGGTTTACTCTCATCTTTTCTTTTGGTTTCCCTATAATAAATCATCTCTTCACCGAGTTCCCTCTTATTAGATATCTACCGTCTTCTCTCCTACCACATCACTAGTTTACTGCATTTTACTATTTTATATTGAACTTATTGTTGAACATGAATGCTTGTAAATTTCAAATCAAGTACATTTTAATGCAAATATGTTTTTGGTATTGATGCTCAATTTTTATTTATTACAAATAATATTATAATTCCTTAGGGTTGAAATATTGCACAATGATAAATTTTGTTATGTTGAATCAATCTTTGCTTCAATAGTATGATTTTCATTTTATCATGCATATATATGATAGAATATGTGATTATGAATGTTTTATGTCCTCTTGGTACCATCATTTTCCTCACTTCTCTTCTTCATCATGTCCTTCCATTTCTCTTCCTTTTTGACGACTACTTTCTCCTTATCTCCTTTATCTTCCTCCCCTTACACGACTTGTTTCTCCTCACTCATTTTTCTTCATGGTAGTCCTCTATAGTACTTCTCCTTCTCCCTTGCCCTTTCCTCCTCTATGTTTGTTCCTTATATCTTATTGATTTTTCTCTCCTTGCACAACCTTTTCCTCCCAATTTCGCTCTTCCCCCCTATATGCCCTCCACCCCCTCTTCCTAATTTATCCTCATTCCCCTATTTTGATCCCCCCTTTCTCCTCCAGTTTTTCTTCACTTTCATCTCTTCTTTCTCCTCCTTCTCTTTGTCTACCACAATATTGTTTCCCCTACTTTATAAATCCCTCCTCGCCCTTCTTCGCCTATTTGCACTAATGTTCCCTTTTCCTATTCTATTTCTCCTACCCCTATCTCATGAAGTGAGACACCTCCTTCCATTTCTCTTCCCTCTCTCCCCTCTATATAAATCCACTTACTTCCACCTAATTGTTATATGTTTTACTCTCATCTTCTCTTTTGGGTTCCGTTTAGTAAATCATCTCTTCACTGAGTTCCCTCTTATTAGATATCTACCATCTTTCTCTCCTACTACATCACTAGTTTACTACAGTTTACTATTTTATGTTAGAGATTTTTGTTGAAACTGAATTCTTCTAAATTTCAATACTAGTAAATTTGAATTCTATGTTAGTGGCATTGTTGCTTGGTTTTATTTTATTACTCTTTGGTCTGAAAATATTATAATTTCCTAGACTTGTAATATTGCTCAATTGTAAAGAATGTTTTGTTAATTCAATATTTTTTCAATAGTATAGTTTCCATGGTATTATGTATATACATGATAGGATATGTAATTATGCATGTTTTATGTGCTCCTCTAGGTACCACTGTCTTCCTCACTCCTCTTCTTAAGAACATGTTCACCTTTCTCTTCCTTTTCCATGACTTCTTTCTTCTTCTATCCTTTATCTTCCTCTTCTTCTATGTCATATTTCTCCTATCTCATTTTCCTTCATCATATTCCTCCATAATTCTTCTTCTCCCTTTCCCTTTCCTCCTCCATGCCAATTCCTCATTTCTTATTGATTATGCTCTCCCTACACAGTTCCCTTCCTCCAGATTTAGCTCTTCCTGCCCAATTTGTACTCCACCTTGTCTTCCCAATTTATCCTCATGTCCATGTTATGTTCCTCCCCTTCCTCTTCCTGTCTTTCTTCTCTTCCATCTTTTCTTTCTCCTCATTTCCTTTCTCTACTACAATATTGTTTCCCCTACCTATTTCTCCTCACTCTTCCTCTATTACGCTAATGCCCCCTTTTCTAGTTCTATTTCTCCTCCCCTTATCTGTTGCAAAAAACTCCTTCCCTTTCTCTTCTGTCTCTTCTACCTATTTCGTTCATCTCCTTTAGTAAAATACGTTCCACTTATATGTTAATTGTGCATCACTTGAATCCTCTCCATTTAGTTTAATTTTCCTATATTGTCAAAAAATGGTGTGTCTAGTCTTTGTGTTTGTGTTCGTACTTCCTAGGCTAGGTCTATGGCGACGATCACAAGGTCGACGACAATGTGGGCTAGGGATAAAGCTACAAGGACGTCATAGACAAAAGCAACAAAGACAAATATGATCACAACAATAATGACAATGATTTATAGAGATGTAAATGACAAGGGATAAGACTAAGACTAGTGTTTGGGCTATGGCAATGATGAAAACATCAATGGCTAGGGTAATGGCATGCTTGATGATGACAACTAGGGCAAAGATTGGGGCTACGACTAGGGCTACTTGTGAGTTTTCCTCATCTCAAAAATCAAGTCTTTTCCTCGTACTTTTCATATTTTCCATGTACTTTTCATAATTTTTTAGATAGACAAGTGACATACTATATAGGACGCGATGCAGCTAGTGTTAGGGTTAGGAATATGAAGATGACAATTAGGACTAGGGTTGGGCTATCACTTTGACTGGTGCTAATGCTAGGGCTATGGCGACGATGACAATGACAAGGACGACGATTGCTTGGGATGCGACTATGGCTAAAACCATGACTAGTACGACGATGACGGAGGCAACATTGACAACTACCGATACATCGACGATGACAACTAGTGCTAGGGTTTTGTATAATTCACGATGAAAATCAAGACTAGGACTAGGGCTAGGGTTGGGCTATCGCTATAACTGGTCATCGTGTAGTGATATGGCTATGGCGAGTGTGAAGGTGATGTCTTTGGCTAGGGCTATGGCTAGGGTGTGCGCTATGATGACACCTAGGGTGATGAGGAAACCTACATCATCTACAACATTGGTGATTGGGATGGTCTGCTTCTGAAAGAGATGGATAGAGATGTCTAATCCACCACACAAACAATAACCTTGTCAAATAATATAACGACAAGCTTTACCAACATCAAGCCCCCAAAAGGGATAGTTGTATGGAACAAACTCCCACCCCTAAAATACATTCAACTAAGTTGAAACACCACTTTGTTATCCTACGTACGCATGGATCAATGAGGGTTTAAACCAGGACTATAGGATCCATGACTCAAGAAACACGATTGTTTCCCTAAGGTCCCCATTGTTCACCAGCCTAAATTCACCGTCAAATATCTTCCAACACTAACCAAAACAAATAAATCATGGTTGGGCATGGGTAAAGGAATGTCTCATGTAAACAATCATGGTTTTCCTAAATATGGGCTATGATGAAAACTCCCATATGTGGTTATCATATGTTTTCTGAGAAAAAAGGTCAGCTAATGCTATAAGTCAATTGAGAAATGGTCTACAAGGTAAGAAATCCTCAGCTCAGCTCCACATTGTAGACCATATCCTATTTCTATTGGGGACTATAGCTTTAGCAACATTTTCTTTCAGACAACATACGATAACTACAAATTGGTGTCATCCTCATCAACATGTCTTTGAGCAAATCATTATTTATGAAATTTGGTTCTCCTTTACCCGTGCCAAAGCCATGATTTATTTGTATTGGTTAATGGTACAAATGAGTTGAGAGATGGGTCTACCACAAAATTGTCAACTTCATGAAACACTAATACTGACATGCAAGTTGTGCACACACCAAGCCCCGACATAGTGCTTTGCATGGGAGAAACTCCACAACACAAACACCAACCTCGTCAAATGTTATTGCTGGCGAAAAACAAATTTCATGGACATCAAGCGCTGACAAAGAGCACTGCAGGTGAAAAATTCCACCTTGAAATTACATTTAATTTATCTAAATACTCCATTTTATATCAGACGGGGTGCGACTGGATCTAGGGCTAGGGCAAGATATACAACTACAACTAAGCATAGAGCTGGGCTATGACTAGGGATGTGATTACAACAATTGCAACAAGCTAGGCCTATGACAGTGACGACAATTATGACAAGGGCTAGTGCTATGGAGACGACGACAGTTGGGGTACTACTACTAAGATGATGGAGACAACTAGGGCTATGTCGACGGTGACTGAGAGGATTAGGGATGAAATGACGATGAGAAAATGGGTAGTGTTGCGGAACAACTAGTTCTAAGACTAGGGAACGTTAATGACTAAGCTAGGACTAGGGTTAGGGCTTGGTTGTGCTATAGATACAACTACGAATCGTGCTATGGTTAGGGCTATGGAAATGGTGACAATGGCTATGTCTAGGGCTATACTTTCTCCTCTTTCACAACTTCTCCTATCTCATTTTTCTTCATGTTATTCCTTCATAGTACTTCTCCTACTGCCTTTCACTTTCCTCTTCAACACCCGTTCCTTGCTTCTTATTGATTGTTCTCTTCATATACAACCCCCTTCATCATGATTTAGCTCTTCTTTCAAATTTGTACTTTTTTTAGATTAACATGCTACCCACCCCAGACATAGCCACTAATGACACACCCCAACCTAGTAACCTCTTCAGGCTTGACAAGGTGTGGTCTGATCACTTCCATCATGTGCTCAACTAGTGTCAAATACATCTATGATCTAGTGCCCTCAGTGTGATTCGAACATGGGTCCTTCATTGGGATATACCAAGCTCTGGTCCAACTGGGCTACTCTGGACGTACTACCCAATTTATCCTCCACCTTTCCCCCAATTTCTCCTCCTAACCATGTTATGTTGCTCCCCATTCTTTTCCAATCTTTACTCTCGTTCAACTCTTCTGTCTATACTTCCCTTTCTCTACCACAATATTGTTTCCCCTCCCTTATCTATTCTTCCTCATCAATATGTCCCTTATCTATTCCACCTATCTCTTAATTTTGCATTAAATAAATCCTCTCCCCCCTCTATTTAAATCCATTGACTTCCACCTAATTGTTATATGTTTTGCTCTCATCTTCTCTTTTGGTTTCCCTATATTAAATCATCTCTTCACTGAGTTCCCTCTTATTAGATATCTACCATCTTCTCTCCTACCTCATCACTAGTTTACTACATTTTACTATTTTATTTTGAATTTATTGTTGAACTTGAATGCTTGTAAATTTCAATTCAAATACATTTGAATGCAAATATGTTTTTGGTCTTGACACTTGGTTTTTATTTATTACTGAAAATATTATAATTCCTTAGGATTGAAATATTTCACAATTGTAAAGTCTGTTATGTCAAATCAATCTTTGTTTCAATAGTATAATTTTAATTTTATTATGCACAAATATGATAGAATATGTGATTATGAATTTTTTATTACCTCTGGGTACCATCATCTTCCTCATTTCTCTTCTTCATCACCTCCTCCCATTTCTCTTCTTTTTTAATGACTACTTTCTCCTTCTCTCCTTTATCTTCCTCCCCTTACACGTCTTTTTTCTCCTCACTCATTTTTCTTCATGCTAATCCTCTATAGTACTCCTTCTCCCTTGCCCTTTCCTCCTCTACGTTCATTCCTTCCTTCTATCTTATAGATTATGATCTCCCTGTACAACCTCTTCCTCCCAATTTAGCTCTTCCTCCCCTATATGTACTCCATCTCATCTTCCAAATTTCTCCTCATTCCCCTATTATGATTCCCCCTTTCTCCTCTAGTTTTTCTTCTCATTCATCTCTTCTTTCTCCTCCTTCCCTTTGTCTACCACAATATTGTTTCCCCTCCCTTATATATTCCTCCTCACCCTTCTTCTCTTATTATGCTAATGTCCCCTTTTCCTATTCTATTTCTCCTCCCCCTATTTCTTGCAGTGAGACACCTCCTTCCATTTCTATTCTCTCTCTCCACTCTAGATAAATCCACTTATTTTCACCTAATTGTTATATGTTTTACTCTCATCTTCTCTTTTGGGTTCTCTTTAGTAAATCATCTCTTCACTGAGTTCCCTCTTATTAGATATCTACCATCTTCTCTCCTACCTCATCACTAGTTTACTACATTTTACTATTTTATTTTGAATTTATTGTTGAACTTGAATGCTTGTAAATTTCAATTCAAATACATTTGAATGCAAATATGTTTTTGGTCTTGACACTTGGTTTTTATTTATTACTGAAAATATTATAATTCCTTAGGATTGAAATATTTCACAATTGTAAAGTCTGTTATGTCAAATCAATCTTTGTTTCAATAGTATAATTTTAATTTTATTATGCACAAATATGATAGAATATGTGATTATGAATTTTTTATTACCTCTGGGTACCATCATCTTCCTCATTTCTCTTCTTCATCACCTCCTCCCATTTCTCTTCTTTTTTATGACTACTTTCTCCTTCTCTCCTTTATCTTCCTCCCCTTACACGTCTTTTTTCTCCTCACTCATTTTTCTTCATGCTAATCCTCTATAGTACTCCTTCTCCCTTGCCCTTTCCTCCTCTACGTTCATTCCTTCCTTCTATCTTATAGATTATGATCTCCCTGTACAACCTCTTCCTCCCAATTTAGCTCTTCCTCCCCTATATGTACTCCATCTCATCTTCCAAATTTCTCCTCATTCCCCTATTATGATTCCCCCTTTCTCCTCTAGTTTTTCTTCTCATTCATCTCTTCTTTCTCCTCCTTCCCTTTGTCTACCACAATATTGTTTCCCCTCCCTTATATATTCCTCCTCACCCTTCTTCTCTTATTATGCTAATGTCCCCTTTTCCTATTCTATTTCTCCTCCCCCTATTTCTTGTAGTGAGACACCTCCTTCCATTTCTATTCTCTCTCTCCACTCTAGATAAATCCACTTATTTTCACCTAATTGTTATATGTTTTACTCTCATCTTCTCTTTTGGGTTCTCTTTAGTAAATCATCTCTTCATTGAGTTCCCTCTTATTAGATATCTACCATCTTCTCTCCTACTACATCACTAGTTTACTGCAATTTACTATTTTATGTTGAGATTTTTGTTGAAATTGGATGCTTGTAAATTTCAATACAAGTAAATTTGAATGCAAATAAGTTTTTGGAATTGTTGCTATGTTTTATTTTATTACTCTTTGGTTTGAAAATATTTAATTTCCTAGACTTGCAATGTTACACAATTGTAAAGAATGATTTGTTGAATCAATATTTGTTTCAATAGTATAGTTTCCATGGGATTATGTATATTTATGATAACATATGTAATTATGCATGAATTATGTGCTCCTCTAGATACCAATGTCTTCCTCACTCCTCTTAATCACCTCCTCACCTTTCTCTTCCTTTTCCATGATTTCTTTCTTCTCTTGTCCTTTATCTTCCTCTTCTTCTATGTCTTATTTCTCCTATCTCATTATCCTTCATCATATTCCTCCGTAGTCCTTTTCCTACCTTTTCCTTTCCTCATCCATGCTAGTTCCTTATTTCTTATTGATTATGCTCTCCCTACATAGTTCCCTTCACTACTACATAAAAGCCTTTTAGCGTCGGTTATTTAAGCTCTTTAGTGTCGGTTTCAAAGTGACACCCAAGTGGGTGCCGCTAAAGGGGGACACCTTCGGCGTCGGTTCCCAACTGACGCCAAAATGTTTTCCGCCACCGAAAATACGCCAGCAAAGGGACTATAGGCGTCAGTTGTTTAGTAAAAATTGATGCCCAAACTCTTCCCACCACCGAAAATGTGCCAGCAAAGGGACTATAGGCGTCGGTTGTTTAGTAAACAACTGACACCAAAACTCTTCCTGCCACCAAAAACACGCCAGTAAAGGGATTATAGGCGTCGGTTTTCTAAAAGAAACCGACACCGCATATGATGAAAAGACGTCCGTTTTTAACAGTAATCGACGTCATATCCATCCCCTGACAACACGGTCAAATTGACGTCGGTTTTAAGTGAAAAACCGCCGCGGTATGTCTTTGGTGTCGGTTTTCTTCAAATAACTGACGCCTATGTTATGATTTTTTTTCTAATCAGTTTGCAGGCCTGCTGTGGCTGGTCACAGGATGTAGAAACCTGCAGTTCAGTAGAACTAAACTGTAGGTTTACGACATCCATTGATATCAGCCAACAACAGGCCACAAACTTGCAAAATTAACATGATGGACAATATTATATATATGTGATACACACTCATGTATAAGAACATTTAATTCATATTATTTTTTCATCACACGCATGTAGAAACCAGTAGCAACCTGCAGTTCCAATTATTTCATCTCTTTTCAGATTCAGACACATGTAGAAACATTCATGTATTGATGATTTTCACACACATATGACAATTCATAAAAATTCATTCACATTCACACAAAATTAATTATGAGAACAAAGTTATTCTTTATTCATCATTGTCATCATTGTCAACAAAATTATATTTAAAAATTCCCACTCTTTGCAGGGCTTTTACCCAATCTTCTCTTACAGCATCTAATTCATCTCTCGTATAGGGAGCATGTACATCGAAACGCTTTGCACCTATGTTGAAGTCCTCAGTTTTAAAGACCTACAAAGAGAATGACGTATATACATAATTATAATATTATATAATAAGATTCATATATTTCATATTATCTAACGAGACTATGTATAATACATGTTGTATGTTATCGATTTCCAATACGGCATGTTTGATGATTAGGTCCATAAATCGCATCACATAGTAGGCACATGCCCAGCCGTTGTCTTGTGTAGCACACTATAAATTGAAACATACAAAATATTCAAAAATACAAATAAACACAGTTCACATAAATAATATATATTGGAGTCAGGAAATTACTTTTACATTCTCCCAAATGAGTGTCAGATTTTTTTTCATGGGGACCTTTCCTCCAGCTTTTTTGTACTCTTGTAAAGCCCTATATATGTTAATGTAACACATTAAATTGCATAATTAAATAGTAATGCGGTAACAGATGTTAACAGATATAAAAAAATAAAATATTTCTCACGAGAATAATGGCCTTTTAATTGCATGTCCATATAATACATCCAACTCACTCCCCGCAGGATCTAGATAATAGACGGTGAATGTCTTGGGGACAATAACTAATAACTCCCAATGCTTAGCACTACAGGTAAGAAAGTAGAAAATTAATAACTCAATATCCGCAATAAAAATGTAATGTGCTTAAGTCTAAATTACAAGAAACGTAAACTTACTCGACATTGAATGGAGCTATTATCACCGTCTTATTATTTTTACTAAAATATTCAAAAGCATCACAGCAGTATGAAGTAACTGAATACGGGTATGTATCTACAAGACTAATCAAAGATGGAACCAAAAATCCCACATGGGAAAACCCAAAATCTGTACATGTCTTGTGTAAGTGGCTGCAAAACATGTATTACGTATGCATTAATATATAAGAAACTAGATTGTCATATATAAAACAAGGTATATGGATGTATAAACCAGATTGCTGTATGCATTAATCTCACCATATCCACAGCTCTATCATAGATGTGTTCATCCATTCATAACTAAACAACTAAAAAATATCTTGTATAAATATGTTGTTTCTAAATGTTTGACCTGCATTAATATGTATCCAAAACTTCTATTACGTATGCATTAATATGTATGCTAAACTTGTATAAATAGATTGTTATCATATGATTTACCTGCAGCATTCTCCGGAATAGTAACATTTATAGGGAAATTTAGATTATGTTTGTCGATCCATACTGCCACACTCCTACAATTAGGACCTATTGAGGCGTGTAGGTCCCCTGGAAGCCAACTTGGTAGTCAAGGAGGTGGAGGTCGAGATGTAGTGGGTCTCGTCTTTTTGACCTGTATATATAATTTCATATCAATTGACTCATATATATATATACACACTAACAAATTAAAGTAATGAAAATTTATCATACAATATCAGTATAGAGGACATCTGCTTCGGGCCACAGTATCACTCCGCCTACTGCCTCACCAAGTGTTTCAGCATCTGGGTGTGCATGAGGCAGTGCAAGATTCGTCCAGCCAGGGAGTACATGTATTGGGCTCACACGTACCATGACATCTGGTACTGCTCCCATGAAACATGCACCCTTTAAGGGGTGGGTAAGTTGATGCCTCTGCAACGATATATCCTTCACTTTTTAGTCGGCATGGCTTCAACCCCTACAAATTTACGTAAAGAATGTTATATGCATATATACACAAACATATCATCTTGAACAGACTAGCTATTATATATGCCATAAAAATACTTACAGAGGACGTGCTAGGTTGTGGGTCTATAGGATTACTCCCAACCTCTGCAGTATGAGCAGTAGGAGAAGAGAGGTTCACCACAGGTACTGTCTGAGTGGCAGTCTGAGATGCCTGCCACTTGTTAATTGCTTCATGGAGTCTTTTATCAATTACTTCCTCGACACTCCTATCAATTAAAGAATCTACCTATACATGGATAAAAGAAATGCTAGTTTCTGATTATTGAATTCCATTTCACAATAACGTTCTAAAATAAGAATAAGTTACCTCAGGTTGTGAAAGTCCCGCTTTTGGGACAGGTTTGCACTGGGATGGCCCAAAGAACGCTTTGATGCCCACACCAGCGCCTGCACCCCTTACACGTCTAGGATGCTCTGGGTTACCCATAGCAACTGTCAGTTCCTCCCTTGTGCCCTGAGGGATGAACTTGCCTTCCTTCCTCTGCTCGTGCAGCTCCCGCTAATCACCATCAACAAAAATTTGTAAGTAAACATAACAATAATCAAAATCGATAGATTGCTCTAAGAGTTGATTTTTACCATTTTTGCAGCCGCCTCAGTGGTTGCGGGCTTCGGTATCTCTCCCTTCTTGTTTTGCCTCCCATCTATCCACATAGCAAGGTGAGGTAGAGGTGCGAGAGTAGCAGTAGAGGACTCTACAGTCTCCTGAGTAGCAGTAGACTGAGTAGACTCAGCCTGTAGTCTTTGGCGAACGCCTGCATATCCTCTTGGACCCATTGTGTGGTCGTGTACATTCAGTGCACGCCTTGCTCATTGAGCATCGCTGATATCCTAGTTAGTTAGCACATTGATTTGGTTAGTAACACTAAAGGTTAATCTTGAATAGGTGAATACATAAAAATGTATATTAATTAAATTGGGAGTGGCGCTTAATACCTTGAATTCATCTATTTTTCTTTGGGTAACAAACTCCTCCCAGTCTTTGGGGTCCAAGTAGTTCCATTGATGTGTGGCTTCCTTCTTCCTATATTTATTTTTCAAAGAGAATACAGACAAAAATTATTAGTATAGAGTTAGTGAAATACTAATCAATGTCTAGAATTGGAATCAATCAAGAACCTATTCTCAGCACCGCGTATGTAATCTCGGGTGAGATTGGTCCTATAGTTCCTTAGGACCCTCCCACCTTATCATAGTACTCTTCTTCATCTATAAGATCTTCAATGAACTGTCTTTTACCATGAAGAACAACTGACCATTTATCATTTGTAGGATCATCGATATAAAATACTTGTTTCGCCTATGATGCCAATATGAATGGTTCACCCTTCTTGCCAATATTTTCAATGTTCACTAACGTGAAACCCAATTCATCCACTATAACTCCTTTGTTGTTGGCAACCCAATTACATTTAAAGAGATGAATTCTGAAATCTACATAGTCAAACTCCCATATGTCTTCAATGACACCGTATTATGACATTTTAGCTTCACGTGGACTTTTATCCTTTGCACTTGCAAAAAACAATGAAGACGCTTGAAGGGTGACCCCACTTTTTTGGACGAAACTCTTATCATCTTGACGCTTTGTGTAATATGAGAAACCATTTATGTCAAACCCTTCATAAGACATAACATTCAATTTTGGTTTAAAGGCGAGGCATTTGATGGTTTCAGTAAGATTATCTGGTGTTTGAGATAGTTGATGTAAGACTTTATTTTCAAACCACTTAATAAATGTCTTGTTATGCTCTCTAGCAAGCCACATTGAATTGGATCGAGGATATTGTCTCTTGATGAAATTGGTATGTTCCTGGATATAAACACTCACTTCGTCGATGTTGTGTAAAATATACAAGTGACCTTGCTCCAACTGCTCACGGCTGATTACTTTCACCCGTGATCCCAAAACTCCTTTGCCAAAATGCTCCTCAATATTCTTGTCATTCACGGGAGCGTCATTACCACTCAGAAAGTCATTGCAAAAATCCATAACCTCTCTCGCCACATAACCCTCAACAATACTCCCTTCAGGTCGATAATGGTTTCGAACATCACCTTCAAAAATGATCATGTACCGTTCAAAGGGATACATCCAATGCAAGAAAATTGGTCCCAACATTTTCACTTCCCTAGTCAAGTGGACAACAAGATGCACCATGATATCAAATAACAAAGGAGGAAAATACATCTCAAGATGACATAGGGTAAAAACCACTTCTCTTTGCAATTGGTCAAGAGTATCAGGGGCAATAACTTTGTTGCACAGACTGTTGAAAAAGAAACAAAGTCTGGTGATTGAAAACCGTACATGCTTCGGCAATATAGATCGAATTGCCACGGGCAATATTTGTTGCATTAGAGTGAGACAATCATGAGATTTAAGACCTATCAACTTCAGATCTTTCATTGATACCAATGTACGGATGTTGGATGAGTAACCCTGTGGCACCTTAACATTTACCAAGCATTCACAAAATGCTTTCTTCTCCTTTCTAGACAACGTGTAATAAGCGGGAGGTAAGTATGTTCTCCGATCGCTACTAACTACTTCTATTAATTCTGTCCTTATTCTCATTTCACGTAGGTCCATTTTGGATTTTATCCCATCTTTAGTCTTACCTGGTATATTCAACAGAGTACCGATGACGCTATCACGGACATTTTTTTCAATGTGCATGACATCAATACAATGCTTGACTGTCAAAGAACTCCAATAAGGAAGATCCCAAAATATCGAGTTCTTCTTGAATAAAGACTTGTCATTCCTTGTGGCTATCGTACATTGTGATCTCTTACCAAATTCATTGGCGATGTCTTTCACTCTTTCATAAACATCCTCCCCTGATATAGGTTTAGGTTCACTACGTTCCTCATTACGTCCATTGAATGCTTTGTGCAACCTACGATACGGATGAAATTTTGGAAGAAACCTTCGATGAGCAAGATATACAGTCTTGTCTCCGTGTTTTAGTCGTATTGAATGAGTGTTCTCTTCACATATAGGACACGTTTTAGATCCTTTGACACTATATCCAGACAAATTCCCATATGCTGGAAAGTCATTCACAGTGCAAAACAACATAGCGTGCAAACAAAATATCTCTCTTCATGAAGCATCATAGGTCATCATACCTTCACCCCAGAGCTTCTTCAAGTCATCAATCATAGGTTCAAGATAAACGTCGATATCATTTCCAGGTTGTTTAGGGCCCGATATCAAAGACGACAACATAACATACTTATTTTTCATACACAACCAGGGAGGAAGATTGTATATAACAAGCATAACTGGCCAAGTGCTATGTTGGCTGCTCAATGTCCCGTACGGATTCATCCCATCTGTATAAAGCCCAAGTCTTAGATTCTTGTCCTCTTCACCAAATTCAGGGTACAATAAATCAAACTTCTTCCACTGTGGGGAATCAGACGCATGTCGTAGGATCCCATCATTATTTTTCTTAACATCTGCATGCCACCTCAAATTCTTCGCATCTATAGTATTGGCAAACAAGCGTTGAAACTGTGATATTATAGGTAGATACCACATCACCTTGGCGGGAGAACCAGTTTTGGACTCCCCCGAAGTCGTCAATTTATACCTTGACGCACTACATTTCGGACAATCTTTCAAATCCAGATAGTCCTTTTGAAATAATACACAATCATTCTTGCATGCGTGTATCTTCTTGGCCTCCATTCCCATTGGGGACAACAATTTCTTTAACCGGTATGTTGAGATCGGCAGCTCGTTTCCTTCAGGAAGAATTTCTTTCAACAAAGACAACAATGACGTGAAGCTTTTATCGCTCCATCGATTGTTAGCTTTCAGCTTATACAATCTCAACACAGCGCTAAGCTTCATAAACTTACAACCCATGTATAATGGTATCTCAGCATCATGCACAATGTTTCTAAACATGGGAGGTGGATCGGTTTTGGTGTGCTCTACCCCACAACTATCCAGCATCGCATCAACGATGTCTAGTGGAACTGATCCGTTCACATCTACATCATCGAAGGCAATTTCTCCTTCCACACAAGCACTGCTATCGACATCCACTGGTTTCGGGTTTGAAATCTCTCCATGCCAGTGCCATTCTGTATAGCCTTGTACAATCTCGTTGCACATGACATGACTTCTGATTTCGTCACCAGTACTGACTTTCAAGTTGTTACCGCAATGCCTACATGGACAGTAGAACCTATCTCCAGGTTGTTTCCTATGTTCCTCGGCAAATCTAATAAATTGATCAAGACCAGAAATAAACTCTGGGGTGCAGCGATTGTGAATGGACATCCATGATCTATCCATTCTATGATCAAAGAGAAAATAAGTATATATTACAACAAGATTAGGGTCTAGGGTAAACATATTAGAGTTTATGGTTAAAACTTTAGGGTTTATACATGTGATGTCGTTATTATATATAATAAATGTGTACCACCTATCCCATTCTTGAATACCTAATCTCACTAGTAAGTGTATAATGTGTATTGGGTTTTCAAGAAAATTTCGGCAGCATTTCCCCGCTGTTTTCCAATATGTACTTAGAGAACAAACGGGGAAATGCTACCAGAATTTTCTTGAAAACCAAATACACATTATACACTTACATCCTAAGTGAGATTAGGTGTTCAAGAACAGTCCCACACTGGGGACTATCCAAGATTTACTCCTGATGAGTAAATCTTAGATGGGTTTCTAGGCCAACATAATATAACACCAGTCCCTTGTTCACAACCTCATTCAACACACAATTTTCTTATAAAAACACTTGTGGACAGCCATAACAACATATCAATGCTTCCTAAATTAATCAATATATTATTTTATAACACAAATCCTGGTGGGTATAACATAGAAAAAAACTCAACATGTCACAACATAAACATGTCCTTAACCTGATATACAGATATTTATAACCAAACTCATTAGGAAGAGAGACCATGAAACACCATGTATTGATTTGAAATATAGATTCATACATTCTTCTTTGAAAGAGATTATTTATAATGTAAATATAGATTCATACATTCTTCTTTGAAAGAGATTACTTATAATGTAAATTGTCTCATCTTTGAACTAAAATCTAATGCATGAAAGGTAGAAAAGTAACAGAAAGATCTCATGTTTCAACATTAAAAGAGTAAAGAGCAGAAAACTTTCAACATTTATATGTCATGTCCCCTAATACCCACTTCATCTACTTGGGAACCATACCTAGTTCACTCTGTCACGCCATAGAACATTATTTTCTAGGGATACAAACAGCAGGCAAGAAGATATGCTAATTATGTTCCTCCAATCATTGTGGCAGATAAGATTGCATTTTAGTAGGTAAGACTTTCGGGATCACTCTAATTGTGGAAGACAAGACCCTAAGAAGGGACTGAATCTATCGGTTCCAGGCTGTTGTTTTGTAACGAGATGAATCAAAAATCAAGCAAAGAAAACAACAGCAGCAGGGTGAAGGTTCCAAAGTAACTTGTTCCTCACCTTTCGACAAGCAGAATCCAGGCGGACAAGCTCCTCTCCACCTTGCAAAAGTTGAAGATCCTTCACAGGTCCAGTGGCTCAACCCAAGTTGCCTCTTGTCCCTTGACTAGCCGTCGGCACCGCAGCTACTGGTGAGTGGTAATGGCGTCGAGGTGGGTGGCGAGCAGAGAGGGCGGAAAGCAGAGAGGTACCGCGCGCAGCTACTGGTGGCGCCGAGGTGGGCGGTGAATAGAGAGGGAAGGCGATCGAGCTAGGGCGGAGGCCGGCCTGGAGCGTAGCGGCCGGAGGACCAGCAAACAGCGGTGGTGGAGGCGAGTGGCGGCACAGGAGCGGTGAGCAGAGGAATCGTCACCGAAGCTTAAACCCTCGAAATCGAGATGAATGAAATAAAGAAAGGGGAAGAGTCGGGCTTGCACGGGTGTAATTAAGTTAACATTAGGTGTCAGTTATTAAATAAAACCGACACATAAAACTAAAGGTGTCGGTTCTACAGAAAAACTGACACTTATTCTCAATGATAGTCGTCAGTTTTAACTAGAAAAAATCGACGTCTATCTACATATGCAGATTAAAAAAATTGTTCTCGATTAATGACCATAGTCGTCGGTTTATAAAAACCGACGCTCAAAGGGTGTGAAAAATTTCCCGCAGACAGCGCGGGAAAAACCATACGTGTCGGTCACTGTTGTAAAACTGACGACCAAAATGTGCCCAATTTCCATCCCGTGAATAACCTTTAGTCGTCGGTTTATTAGTTAATAACCGACGCCATATGTTAAATTTTGGAGGTAATTTTTTTCGCTGAAAATTTTGGATTTGGCGGTTACTTTTAGGCGTCAGTTTGTTATTAAGGAACCGACGCGGAATAAAAGTGATACCCGTGTCTGGTCACCCTTCACAAATTGATGTTGGTTTATTTTATGAACTGACGCTTTATTGTTTAGGTGTCGGTGTATTTATACAACTGACACCTTTAAAAGTGACATTATAAGCCATTTCTGTAGTAGTGCTTTCTCCTAATTTAGCTCTTTCTGCCCAATTTGTCCTCCACCTTGTCTTCCCAATTTATCTTCCTGCCCATATTATGTTCCTCCACTTCCTCTTTCTGTCTATCTTCTCTTCCATCTTTTCTTTCTCCTCCATTCCTTTCTCTACTACAATATTATTTCCCCTACCTATTCCTCCTCACTCTTCCTCTATTATGCTAATGCCCCCTTTTCTAGTTCTATTTCGCCTCCCCTTATTTGTTGCAAAAAACACCTTTCCTTTCTCTTCCCTCTCTTCCACTAATTTCTTTCATCTCCTCTGGTAAAATACGTTCCACCTATATGTTAATTGTGCATCACTTGAATCCTCTATCCCATTTAGTTTAATTGTCCTATATTGTCAAAAAACGTCGTGTCTAGTGTATGTATTTGCGTATGTGTCTATGCTTCCTAGGCTAGGGCTATGGCGATGATGACAAGGTCGACGACGACTTGGGTTAGGGATAAAGCCACAAGGACGACAAAGATGAAGGCAACAAAGACAGATACGATTACAACAATAGTGACAACTAGTTAGGTCTAGTGGTATAGAGATGGAAACGAATAGGGATAGGAGAAAGACTAGTGTTTGGGCTATGGAAACGATGACAACATTGATGGTTAGGGCAATGGCGTGCTTGATGATGACAATTAGGGCAACATTTAGGCTACGACTGGGGCTACCTGTTAGGAGTTTTCCTCATCTCCAAAATCAAGTCTTTTCCCCATACTTTTCATAATTTCCCCTTACTTTTCATACTTTTCTACATAGAGCAGTGATGTACTAGATAGGACAATGATGTCAACTAGTGTTAGAGAGAGGAATACGATGACAATAGCTAGGGCTTGAGTTGGGCTATCACTTTGACTAGTGGCAATGCTAGGGCTATGCGAAGATGATAGTGACATGGACGACGATGGCTTGGGATACCACTATGGCTAGAACCAGGACTAGTACTACGACGACAGTGAAGGAGACAGACACAATTATAGATACACCGACGACAACAACTAGTGCTAGGGTTTTGTATAATTCCTGACAAAAATTAGGACTAGGGGTAGGGCTAGGTTTGGTCTATCACTATAACTGGTCATCGTGTATTGATATGGCTACGGCGACGCTGAAGGTGATGGATTTGCCTAGGGCTATGGCTAGGGTGTGCGCTACAATGGCACTTTGGGTGGCGAGGAAACTAGCGTCATCTACAACATCGGTGATTGGGACATGTCTAATCCACCAAACAAACAACAACCTCATCAAATACTGTGACAACAAGCTTTACCAACATCAAGCCCATGAAAGGGATAGTTGTATGGAACAAACTCCCACCTCTAAAATACATTCAATTCCTCTGAAACTCCACTTTGTTATCCTACGTATGCATGAATCAATGAGGGTTTAAACTAGGACTATAGGGTCCATGACTTAAGAAACACGATTGTTGTTCGGAGGTCCCCACCATTTACCAACCTAAATTCACCCTCAAAAAACTCCCAACACTAACCAAAACAAACAAATCATGGTTGGGCATGGGTAAAGGAATGTCTCATGTAAACAAATTGTGATTTTCTTGAATATGGGCTATGATGAAAACACCCATATGTGGTTATCATGTTTTGTCTCAAAAAAGGCCAGCTAAAGCTATAAGTCAACTGAGAAATAGTCTACAAGGTAAGAAATCCTCAGCTCAGCTCCATCTTATAGACCATGTCCTATTTCTATTAGGGTCTTATAGCTTTAGCAACATTTTCTCTCAGACAACATATGATAACTAAAAATTCATGTTGTCATCATCACCAGTCTTCGAGAAAATCATTATTTGTGAAATATGGTATTGCCTTACCCATGCTACAAACGTGATTTATTTATATTGGTTAATGTTGGTACGAATGAGTTGAGAGTCGGGTCTACCACAAAATTGTCAACTTTGTGAAACAGTAATACTGAAATGCAAGCTGTGCAGACATCGAGTTCTGACATAGTGCATTGCATGGGAGAAACTCCACAATACAAACACCTACCTCATCAAATGCTACTTCTAGCGACGAACAAATTGCATGGACATCTAGCCCCGATAAGAGCACTACAGGTGAAAAACTCCACCTTGAAATTACATTTAATTTATCTAAATACTCAATTTTATATCAGACGAGGTATGAGTAGGGCTAGGGCTACGGTAAGAGATACAACTACAACTAGGCATAGGGATGGGCTATGGCTAGGGATGTGATTACGATAATTGCGACAAGCTAGGGATATGACAATGACGACACTTATGACAAGGGCTAGTACTATGGATATGATGTCACTTGGGGTACTACTACGAAAATAGGGCTGCGACGAAGGTGACATAGAGCGTTAGGGATACCATGACAATGAGAAAATGGCTAGTGCTACGGGGACAACTAGTTCTAAGACTAGGGGACGTCAATGACTAGGATAGGGCTAGAGTTAGGGTTTGGTTGTGCTATGGAATAAATACATATCATGCTACTACTAGGGCTATGGAAATGGTGACAATGGCTATGGCTCAAGCTACATCTTTCTCCTCTTACACGCCTTTTCCTATCTCATTTTTCTTCATGATATTCCTTCCTAGTACTTCTCCTTCTACCTTTTCCTTTCCTCTTCCACACCCGTTCCATCTTTCTTATTGGTTGTTCTCTCCATATACAATCCCCTTCATCCTAATTTAGCTCTTCTTTCTAATTTGTCCTTTTTTAGATTAACATGCTACCCACCCCAGACATAGCCACTAATGACACACCCCCATATAGTAACTCTCGAGGCTTGACAAGGTGTGGTTTGATCACCCTCGTCACGCACCCAACCAGCGTAGAATGGCGTTCATAGAGTGCCCTCGGTGTGATTCAAACATGGGTCCTTCATTGGGATATACCGATATCTTACCCTAATCTGGACGTGCAATCTAATTTGTCCTCCACCTTTTCCCCCAATTTCTCCTCCTACCGCTGTTATGCTGCTCCACATTCTTTTCCAATCTTTACTCTCTTTCAACTCTTCTTTGTCTATACTTCCTTTTCTTTACCACAATATCGTTGCCCCTCCCTTATCTATTCCTCCTCATCAATACCTCCCTTATCTATTCCACCTATCTCTTAATTGTGCATCAATTAAATATGGTCCCCCCTCTACATAACTCCATTGACTTCCACCTAATTGTTATATATTTTACTCTCATCTTCTCTTTTGGTTTCCCTCTATTAAATCAACACTTCACGGAGTTTCCTCTTATTAGATAGATATCTATTGTCTTCTCTCCTACCACATCACTAGTTTACTGCATTTTACTATTTTATGTTGAATTTATCGTTGAACTTGAATGCTTGTAAATTTCAATTCGAGTACATTTGAATGCAAATATGTTTTTGGTATCGATGCTCGATTTTTATTTATTACTAAAAATATTATAATTCCTTATTATTGAAATATTACACAATTGTAAAGTCTATTATGTCGAATCAATCTTTGTTTTAATAGTGTTGTTTTCATTGTATTACGCATATATATGATAGAATATGTGATTATGAATGTTTTATGTCCTCTAGGTACCATCGTCTTCCTCACTTCTCTTCTGTTGCACCTCCTCTCATTTCTCTTCCTTTTCGATGAGTACTTTCTCCTTCTCTCCTTTATCTTCCTCCCCCTATACGTCTTTTTCTCCTCATTCATTTTTCTTCATTTTAATCCTCTATAGTACTCCTTCTCCCTTGCCCTTTCCTCATCTACGTTCATTCCTTCTATCTTATTGATTATGCTCTCCCTGCACAACCTCTACCTCCCAATTTTGCTCTTCCCTATATGTACTCCACCTCCTCTTATCAATCTCTCCTCATTCCCCTATTATCAACCCCCCTTTCTCCTCCAGTTTTTCTTCTCTTTCATCTCTTCTTTCTCCTCCTTCCCTTTATCTATCGCAATATTGTTTCTCCTTCCTTATCTATTCCTCCTTACCCTTCTTCACCTATTACACTAATGTCCCCTTTTCCTATTCTATTTCTCCTCCCCCTATCTCTTGCAGTGAGACACCTCCTTCCATTTCTCTTATCTCTCTCCCCTCTAGATAAATCCACTTACTTCCACCTAATTGTTATATATTTTACTCTCATCTTCTCTTTTGGGTTCCCTTTAGTAAATCATCTCTTCATTGAGTTCCCTCTTATTAGATATCTACCATCTTCTCTCCTACTACATCACTAGTTTTTGCAGTTTATTATTTTATGTTGAGATTTTTGTTGAAATTGAATGCTTTTAAATTTCAATACAAGTAAATTTGAATGTTGTTAGTATTATTGATTATTTGGGCTTAGGCCCATTGTATTTTCTCTCATTTCTATTTATCCCATGTACTCCTTGGCTCCTATATATAGGAGACCCAGTTCTCTTGTATGACTTGCTAAAACATAATCCTTCCTCATGGTATTAGATGCATTGTCCTAACCCTAATCCTCCCTCTGTTTTTCTCCTTTCCCGGTGATGGCCACTACTAGGGAATTCCGATCCGAGCATAGGATTTGATGGAATGTATTCCAGTTCATCATCATCCATGGATTGTTGATCGCAACTTCCTCCTCCACTTTGTAATCATCCCTGACGACTGTTGAACCTTTAAACTAACACATGGAAGATGTATCCCCGACAGCTCCTTCACCTTCATCATCGGTTCTAGATCAATCCGATCTACTAGTGGCACTGAGAAAAGGTACATGTGCTTGCACTATCAAGCATCTTATTTCTAACACATGTTGTCTAGCCCGTCTCTCTTATGCTACCTTAAAGTTTGCCACAGCCCTAGACACAACATATACTCCAAAAAATCTGGTTGATGCCCTACGACATCCTAGTTGGAAATCAGCCATGATGGAGGAGATGAAGGCCCTTCATGCCAATCATACATGGGATCTTGTCACACTACCTCCCAACAAGAACATTGTCGAGTGCCGATGGGTGTTTTCTGTCAAGCAAAATTCAGATGGTTCTATCAAGTGGCTCAAAGAAAGGCTAGTTGCCAAAGGATTCACCCAAACCTTTGGTGTGGATTACTTTGAAACATTTTCTCCAGTTACAAGGATCGCCTCTGTTCACATTTTGTCCTCTTGGAGGCTCATTTCGATTGGCCCCTTTTTCAGCTTGATATAAAGAATGCATTTCTTCATGAAGACCTCTTGGAAGAAGTTTACATGCAGCAACGTCCCGGCTTTGTTGTTGAGGGGGAATCTTCTCACAAAGTTTGTCGCCTTCGACGTTCACTATATGGCCTGAAACAATCTCCACGAGCATGGTTCAATAAATTAAGAACTATTCTTGAGAAACTTGGCTTCCAGAGATCAACTATAGATCATTCTCTTTTCTTTTCAAAGTCATCCAAAGGCCATATCATGCTTGCTTTTTATGTTGATGATATAGTGATCATTGGAAATGACAAAGTGGCTATTTCTCAAGTATGCATTTCACAAAGAATTTGGGTCCAGTTTTTGACTCCCATGTTCCTATCACGCAAGGTGTGGGCTATTATGCCCATCTTTTCCGTAGAAGGAAGTCGTCTGGTGCTCATCTTTATGAAGTTGCCACATACAAAATGTTAGATTTTTTGGATTCTTTAACAAAGGGAAATCCTCGGAAGGCTTCCCAGTCCATGCGATGGTGAATGATAGAGGAGGTTGCATCACTGGTTTTTCCATCATCCAATCCACAACAAATCGAATGAAACTAGAACGCCTACCCAAAATCTTAGGGCCCAATCCGCTCCTCAAATAATCCCTTGGGTGTACATTCTGAGATGGATCAAATTGCTTTTTACCTTTATTTTTATGTAAAGGATCTAGTAGGTTGGCTAGCCTTTTCCATCTTTTTTTCCATTTGGATTTTTTATGCTCCTAATGTTTTGGGGCATCCCGACAATTATATACCTGCCAATCTGATGTCTACCCCGCCTCATATTGTGTTGGAATGGTATTTCCTACTGATCTATGCCAAACAATCCTTACAAAAACACTTCCACACAAAGGATCTGAGTACTCTATGATATTTCCTTGGCATAGAAGTCCTCTGCTCAGCCACAAGAATCAGTCTGTATCAGAGACGTTATGTCTTAGACTTACTTCAAGATGTTGACATGACAGAATCCAAACCTGTCATTACTCCAATAGACTATCACACAAAGCTCCCTCATGAAGGGGAACTCTTTGATGACCCAGAAAAGTATCTTCATCTTGTTGGGACGCTAATCTACTTGACAATAACTCGACGTGACATTAGCTATGTTGTCAAGATAACCAGTCAACATATGAGTGCACCTCTTAAAGCTCATTGGATTAGTGTTCAATGCATCCTTCGATATCTCAAAGGTTCTCCAGGAAGAGGATTGTTCTACAAACATCCTAGTACTAAGACAATTTCTATTTCTAGATACATTTATGTAGATTGGGCAGGTGATTCTCAGGATTTTCGATCCACTTCTGGTTTTTGCATCATGATTGGCACTCACCCTGTTATTTGGCAGAGTAAAAAAAAGGTTGTTGTGGCTCGCTCTAGCACCGAGGCTGAATATCGGGCTATGGCCCATACATGTTGTGACCTACAGTGGGTCCAATCTATTTTGAGTGTGTTAAAGAATATATATTAGCCTATTTAGTTAATAGGTTAATTAGTTAGTGGGCCTTTAGTGTCTCAGTCCGTTTAGATTAATTGGGACACAAGTCTCAGCTTGCTCCTATATATAGGATAGGGTTGTGCCTCTTTTATTCATCTAATCGAATCAGTTCAATACAATATTCTTTCACATGGTATTAGAGCACATTTGCTCCTAGGGAACCCTAACCTAGTCGTCGCCCCTCTTCCCTCTCCTCTCTATCAGGCACGCAACCCTCCGTCGCCTCTCTCTTTGAGAGAGTGCAACAGAGGGGGTGCCTCCGCCTGCAAGCGGCCATCACTGCCTCTTCCATGGCTTAGGCCGGCTGCCCGCTAGGCACTCCCGACCTCCATGGTTTTTCTTCCTCATTCTTAAACGATCAAATATCTTTTTTTCTACGTTGGTGCTATATCTCTTAACAATTCCATCTGCCACAGTTTCCATATCCAGTGCCAACAGCAATAGCGGCATGCGCCACATCAAGACGCCGTCATCCAGCAACAATGTTACCTCCACTAATCCTGACAATTTACTGTCGCTGGACCCTGCCATGTTGCTATTCCTGTCGTCAATTTCTGAGTTGATGCTGCCATCTAAGCACCGCTTTGTGCCTTGTGGAATCAACCCATTTTCTCCCAAGGCTGACAGCCCATCCTGTGTCGCCATCTATCACCATATTCAATGCACACTGCCACCAGCTGATCCCCTCTCATGCTGTGTGCCAGCAGACACCGTCATGGCATCCTTCGTGTCACTTCACCAACAAAACTCTACCACTGCTTCTATGTGCTTCCCAACCGATGATCCAACGTGTTTCTATTTGCCGTCTGTTGCTCCCACGTGGCTACTATTGCTGCCCATGTTCGTCGCCATCAAGAACCGCCACAGGCACTATTGCAAGCCACTACTGCTTAGCCACACAACCACTGTTTCTCTTTTTTTTTGTGATACTTGGCAACCATCGACTCACACTGTTGTTGTCCACCGCCATGACACCACTCTCCACCGCTACCAAACAACCCTTTTTACTGCCCCCAACTTCTCTATCTCTATTGATATTCAAATTCTTACTGGGATCTATCTTTGGCTAATCAGATCCATTTATAGCCTAATCAGATGAAACCATCAGATTCAAGGTAGACAACTATTGAATCATACACATAGAAGAGCCATTGGATCATGCATCTAGGTAAGCCAATATCATGGTCCTAGAAAGGCCATCAAATCTCAAGCAAAGAGAAACCATTATTTGGTAAACCTAGTTAACCCATCGAATGTAAAGCCAGGTAGACCATCGGATGTTAACACTAGGAAACCTAGTGGTTGTGAGCAAACAAGAAGACCATCAGATCTTGAACATAGGTAGGCCATCAAATCATTGACCTAGTGAGTCCATCAGATCATGAACCTAGGTAGGTCATCAAATCTCAACACTAGGTGAAAATCAAATCTTACACATAAGAAGACAACCATCATTTGAACCACTTAATGAGAGCATCAAGACCATCAGTTGCTGAGGGAACATAATCATAGTTCTCAAGCACAAGGAAGTCCACAAAAACAACACTTAAGAGTAAATCATGGGTTGTCATAAGAAGCCAAACCATCAGATCATAAGACAAAAGAGAAATTAGTCCAAAGCACTAAAGAAAAGCCATCATTTTCAACACTCAAGGAACCATCATTTAATGGACATGCAAGGTCTAGAACTACGACTTCCAAGGACTAGGTTAAGAGGTACATCTAGGGATATTATCCACTTAAGAACTACCACATGACCTCAAACCCTAGTCAACGAATCAGCCTTTTTACTTGGTACTGTGTTTTTGAGCAAAATCTATTTATAGAAAGTGAAGAGTAAGCAACAAACATGGATAAAGTTATAATTTGCCTCAAGGTAGAAGATGAAGATTCAAACATCAAGGTAGATCAAAGAGAGTGAGAGAGAAGAATAATAATAAGAAGAAGAAGAAGAAACCCTAGCTTGAGCTCCACACGTCTAAGATAGCTCATTTCTCCAAGAACAAGGAAACCCTAGGTCAAGAGAGAAGAAAGAATGTGCTTTTCAAACACATGCACAAGCTCCACCATGAGCACCATGGGTCCAACCAAGAAGTAAGAGAGAAGAGGGAGGGCTATAAGGAAAATGAAGGTAGGAAGGTGATCTTACTTTCTTAGGTTAAGAAACAAGGTAAGGAAGCTCCACACGACCCAAGAGAGGGTAGATCGAAACCCTAGAAGCACATGCGAGCAAGCTCAGCCAAGATTCCTTCTCCAGAGATCCTTCTCCTCCACCAAGAAAGTGGGACAGACCTCCAAGTAGAAGAGGAAAAAGAGGGTGTGTAAAGGGTTCATTTGGGTGGAAGGAGAGAGGTATATAAAGCATGGGGTGAGAGAGAAAGATGGGTAAAGGTGTCAATATATGCATGCCATGTGTCCCATGGTCAAAACCTCACATCCATACAAAAACAAGGTCAACCATAAAATCTTAAAGCTATGGGGACCACCAGATGTCAACCTGAGGAGAAACATCAAACTCCAACCCTAGGTGGTCCATCGTATGTTGCCCTCGCTTGGCCACTAAAGGAACCCTAGCACCACCATCACTTGGTGCATATCACAAGCAAAACCATTGACCTTGGGGCCTTAAGAACAAACCATCGAATATCAAGCCACACTAGAGAACCATCAAATCCTACCACCTCAAGATGGACCATTGGATCCCAACATACAAAGGAAACACCATCGAGTTAGGACATCTAGGTGAGGAACCCCTAATCTCAACCCCAAGTTAGGTGACACCTCTAATCCAATTATGCGACTAGGTGCCCAAGAATGAAAATATATCAAACATGACATGAAAACTTACGAGGCACAACATACATGTGAAAAATTACAAAAAAACACTAGATATTAGAAAACTGCATAAAATCCCTTATAAGCACATATATTGCAAAACTTGCTCAAACAATGTCCAAACTAGACCAAACTTGAAACTTAGCCTTGTCACATGATATCAAATCATGGATTAGGGTTTTATTAAGGTTTTAATCATAAAATTAAGATAAGCAAGCATGTTCAACCATAAAGCAAGGTTAGGGCTCCTACACTTTGATTAAACGACCCGCCAATTGAAGAGTACAATTGGCCAGTTTCAAATTGCCTAACACCATCTCTAAATAGATACTATATGGAATGAAATCCACACTAGATCCAAAATCAAGCAGGGATTGGTCTATGAAATGTCCCCCTCTGTATCTAGATGTGAGTGGGACTCTTGGGTCTTTTCTCTTCACAAGAAGTGCATGTTGTAGAATAGAGTTCACTTGTTATGTCAACTTGATTTTCTTAGGCATCCTTCCTGTTGACTTCCTCTCAAAGGTTCACATATCCTTGAGAAATTTGGCATAAGATGGAATCTACTTGATAGCATCCAATAAAGGAATATTCACCTTTACTTTTTGAGAGATCTCTAGGATATCAACATTATGTTTTGCCTCCCTTTTAACGATAGGGGCTCTTCCAATGCATAAGGTAATGGGGGTTCACTTGCACTTATTTTAATTGAATCAATATGATTATCTTGAGATATGACATGAGGAATTCCTGGAATCATGGGTGGAACACTAGGGATTGTAAAATCTACAAATAGAGTATAGGGTGGAGCACATGGTATCATAAATTCAACATGAGGTATCACATGATCATCTTCAGCTATCGCAATCACAATATCTCCAATTGCTTTCTTCATAGTCATTTCATCAACATGCCCTTGGTTCACATGATCATTTCCCATTTGACTCATGGGCTGCTCAATAACTCTTCTACTCCTTAGAACTATCACAACATAAATTTGCTCATGGTGAAGAGGGGGAGCTTGTTGGTGTTGTGTAGGTGGAGTGGCCCTTGGTGTTGGAAAGGAGGTATGTGGGAAGATGGTGGTAGTTGTATTGGTAAGGTGGTATGAGGGGGATGGCCTTGAAATTGATATATGGGTACAATTTCAATGGGGTGACTGTAAGAATTTGGAGAAACACCCATTGATCCACTTGCATCATTAGAGTTTACCACAATTAGGAAGGAAGTTTCCCTTCAACTTGGAGGGAAACTATTGAGGAGATCGGATCCACTCTTTTCTCAAGTTTTGTTACATTCTTATAAACCTCATCAAAGCCTTTCAACCTCAACATATGACACAGTGCTTCCCAATGACACTGTCTAGGTTTGTCAAGATACCTGCTAACAAGACCAACAACAGTAGAAATGTCAGCTCTAGTGATAGCCAAATAGATCAGTTTACCAACCACTCTTCTATATCTTTTACTATTAGGATACAAAGGAGATACATCATCATCCTAATTCACATTAGGATCTAGAGGTGCATCAGTAGCCCAAGCTCTGAGCATTTCAGTCTCCTGTATAAGATCAAGAACATACTGGCATTGTGAACATGGTTGTATAGGCGGCCAGGCGACTAGGTGTTCCATATGGACGCCCAGGCAGCCTAGGTGCCCACGTGGAGGCCCAGGCATTTTCATATATATATCTTGTTTTAATATATATATATATATATATATATATATATATATATATATATATATATATATAGTATATATAATATTGTTTTAATATATATATTTATATTTATATATTAGTATATATATATATATCTAAATTGCTTATATAGTAGAAATAGTACATTTGGAAATCTGAATTTGTATCCCTTTTTAGAAGATATTTTCCATTTTCCTTTATTGGGTTTTTGTAAAGCCGATTTGAGTTAATCACAAAATTGATTGCTCATAATTAGAAATCAAAAATGTCAACTATATTTGTATTTCTATTCATAAGGCTATACATTTATAAAACAAAACAATAGATTAATAAAGTCAATAACACAATACATCAATACTAATCAGTAGAAAAATTAATAAAAAAACATTAGATAATAAATACAAATCAGTAGATAAGTAAATACTAATGAGTAGATAATTAAATATCAACAGATAAGTAAATACAAATCAGTAGATAGAAAATTCAAAATATTAGATAAGTAAATACAAATCAGTAATAAATAAATATAAACATTAGATAAGTAAATACAAATCAATATATAAAAAAATCAAAGTGTTAGATAAGTAAACTCAAAGCATTAGATAAATAAATATAATCAGTAGATAAACAAATACAAAGCATTAGATAAAAAAGTACAACTCAATTGATAAACAAATATAAATCAGTAGATGATTAAATAATTTTAAAAAGTAATGAACAAATACAAAGCCCTAAATTTAAATAATGTGATGAATCAAAAATCATTAGATGAACAAATCAGTAGATAAGTAAATATAAATCAGTAAAGTAAATATAAACCAGCACATAAGTGAATACAAATAAGTAGATAAGTAAATACAAAGCAGTAGATAAGTAAATACAAATCAGTAGATAGATAAATACAAAGCAGTAGATATATAAATTCAAATGGGTATATAAGTAAATACAAATCAGTAGATAAGTAAATACAAATTATTAGATATGTAAATAATAATCAATTGATGGAAATTAGTAAAATAAAAAACTTTGTTACAGTTCTAGGCGCCCAGGTTGAGGTGGGCCTTGGGCCGCCTTGGAACCCGCCTATACAACACATGTTGTGAAAGAAAAAGAGCATTAGCAGTCCTAGAAACTTCAATCCCCAGAAAATTTCTCAATTTGCCCAGATCTTTAGTGACAAAATGTTTGCATAAATAGGTTTTAGTAGCATTAATTTCAGAGAGATCACTACCAGATAAAATAATGTTATCAACGTACACAATAAGAACTACAATACCAGTGGACGTCTTTTTAATAAAGACAAAATGATCAACATGAGATTTGAGAAATCCATAAGTAGATAGAATCTTGCTTAGTTTGTCAAATGAGGCACGCAAACTCTATTTGAGTCTATAAATAAACTTTTTGATGCGGCAGACTTTGTGTGACTCTCCCTGAGCAACAAACCCAGGTGGTTGCTCCATATAGACCTCCTACAAATCACCATAAAGAAAAGCATTTTTCACGTCCAACTGGATAAGAGGCCAATCCAGATTGATTGCCATAGGGAGCAGAACCTGCACAGAATTTAGCCTAGCAACAGGAGAAAAAGTTTCAAAATAATCAATACCATAGGTCTAAGTGTACCCTTTTGTCACTAGGAGATCCTTCAGACGTTCAACTATACCATCAAGATGATAGTTAATAGTGTAAACCCAACGACAGCCAACAAGTTTGCAATCGGTGGTGGGATCAACCAGATCCCAAGTATCCCTATCAGTCAGAGTAGGCATCTCCTCGGTCATGGCTTGCGTCTAGGCTTTACTATGTAAGGCATCATGCAAAATTGTGGGTATAGAAATAGAAGATAGAGCAGTAATGAAATTACCAACATGAAAACTCAGGAGAGTAGTGGAGACATAGTTAGCAATATTATGAGATGTACATGATCTTGTACCTTCCTGAGAGCAATAGGTAAATCTAGATCAGAAGTTACCTCAATAGGGGTAGCTCCTTTTGAAGGAGAAGATTGGTTGTCAGTGGGAGGGTCTTGAGCAGGAGTACGATGCGGCGGTTGATTTCTGCATTGATAAACAATGAGAGGAGGAGATGTAGTCTCATCAGGTTGCACAACAGAGGTAGAATAAGCAATAATAGGTAGAGGTGCTGCAATCAAATCTGAACTTAAGATAGTCCCTTTAGGAGAGTAGTACGAAGTATCCTCAAAGAAAATGAAATCACTACTTGTGAACTACTTTGTATTAACAGGGCTATAGCATTGGTATCCTTTTTGAGTTCTTGAGTATCCTAGAAGAAAACATTTTTCATCTCGAGGGGACAACTTGTATTGAGTAGGACCGACAAAATGAACAAAATAAGTCGACCCATAAATTTTCAAAGGAACATAAAACAGAGGAAGATTTGGTTGTAGTACTTGTACAAGAATTGTATTCCCAATAACAGAGGAAGGAATACGATTTATCAGAAAATAGGCAGTAAGAACGGCTTTTGGACAAAAGTGTTTGGGAACATTAGAATGCAACATTATAGTTCTAGTAACTTCAAGTAAATGCCTATTGTTCCTCTCAGCCACATCATTCTGTTGGGGTGTATAAACACAAGACGTCTGATGAATTGTCTCCACCAGAATGACAGAATAACTCCACATTTTTTTGAACAAATTCCAATGCATTATCAATACAGAATTTTAATATGCATAGAATACAGAGTTTTAATTTCAACAAAGAAGAATTTAATAGTGGGCAGAACTTAGGATCTATCTTTCAACAGAAATAACCAAGTAGCACAGGAGTAATCATCAATGAAAAAAATAAAATATTTATTGCCAGATAAACTTGGAATATGACAGGAACCCTATGCATCCACATGCACCAAATCAAAAATATTTTTGCTACCAATTTTGGTTTTTTTTTGGGAAATACAGATCTAGGTTGTTTGCCTAACTGACATGTCTCTCATTGAAAACTATGTGAGCCGACTCCAAAAATAACATGTTTTAATTTCTTAGCTGACAAATGCCCAAGTCTGAAATGCCATTGTAATGCAGAAACAGAAGATGATAGAGTCGTAGCCAAAGTTGTAGTGCCAATCTATTTCAACTCATCCAAGTAGTAGAGTTCATCAGGTCCTTCATGCCCCCACTAATCTTCATCCTCATGCAAAGGTCCTAAAAAACACAAGTACCCAGTGCAAATGTCAAAGTGCAGTTAAGATTGCGGACAATTTTACTGATAGATAATAGATTCAGTGGAAAACTTGGCACATATAAAGCAAAATGTAGAAGGACTTGAGAAAAGATATCGTCAATCCCAAATATAGAAGATTTAAAACCATCAACAAGCATAACAGTAGATTTAGAATAAGGTTTAGACAGCTTATAAAATAGAGAACAGTTGTCGAGGATATGAGAAGAGGCTCCTGAGTCAATCACCCATTTGGTATTACCAACACTAGAAGAAGGAGCACTCAAGAAGGCAGAATCACAACCAGAGTAAGTGACCGCGTGAGCTCCAGATCCAACAGCATATGAGGAGGAAGCACTAGTCCTCACAAGAAGAAGATGTTCCACCTCAGAGCGGATGAACTCAGCAGTGGACGCAGTCAAGGGAGCAACAGAGGTTGTCTGAGAAGCATCTTCAAAGGCAGCATTGGCCCACGCAGGTGTGCCATGTTTCTTCCAGCACTTGTCTTTAGTATGGTTGGTACAGCCATAGAAGTCACGGTACCACTGAGCAGTAAAACCTCTAGAAGCATCAGTAGATGAGACACGACCCAGGGAGCTACGACCAAATGATCCACGTCCCCATCCAGAAGCAATAAAATGATTGTCTGAAAGTCGACCACGACCCCTACCACGACTGCGGCTAGAAATAGCAATAAGAGCAATAGGGTCAGTGGTGTCAGAAGACAATTTTGATGAGGAAGCCGACATGCGTTGGAGACGTTGAAAGGCACTCTCCAATTTAGTAACGGATCGCTGGTGAGGATCTGGTCAACCACCCCCACCATATGAGTCAGCAACACCGTAGAGGAATTAGACAACCTAGAGCTCATGTCATTGTCATTGTATCATGGCCAAGTCAGTAGTTAAGGGATGAAGATTATCAAGCTCAGCCCAGGAACCCTTAAAGGTTGAAAAGTAGTCAACAATATTAGGTTCGGTAAAGTGCAAACGGGACAACTATTTGTTCAGATCAAACACCTTCTTAAGATTTTTTTTCTATGAGAATAGGTTTTGGTTAGTTGGTCCCGCATCTCTTTGGCAGTCGGGAGATGAAGTAGAGTGACGCTGACGCAAGTTTCGTTGTTGTTCATATTCCACGTCATCACAATCGAGTCATCATTGATCCACTCCTCATAGACCTTTTTGTCCTTAGACTCGACAGTAGTAGGTGGAGCCTTAGTCAGATCAGAATGCTTATCTTGTGACTTCACAAAGATCTCCATGGAGCAAACCCAATGTTGGTAGTTGCATCCGTCTAGCTTCACAGTGGTCACTTGAAGACGGAAGTCTTCATGGGAGGAAGCCATGAGGGAGACTGAGTCCACTAGCAGTAGAGAACATTAGTAGGGGTTAGAAACACATAGATCCTCTGGCTAGGTGGCAATAGGAAGAGAGAGCAACTAGAAGGACCAACCTACATGTAGACTACGCCGAGACATAGTATAGAACCTGACAGCTCAAGACTTGACTTGGGCAGACAGAGAGAAAGGATCTCTGAAGACCTTCAACTAAATAGCCAGAGACGAACATCGGACGGTCGGGCTGCACTAGCAGGCCAGTGCCGCACATAGAGGATCACCCGAAGGTGCAAAAGAGGTGCACGACTACCGGCAGCGGACTTAGCAGCCCGACTGCATGCGGTAGTCGGCCGGGGTAGGCGGGCGGTGGGCACGGGGGGTGCATTGATGGGGAGAGAGAGATAGAGAGGGTAACGGCTATCGAACCTTCTCTGGTACCATCTTGAGTGGACTGTAAGGGTTAGGGTACACAATATATGTACCCCATACATTTATAAAGAGAACAATTACAACGAGGTCCTTGTAGAATAGGAAAACAATAAGAGAATGTAAATAACTTAAATAAAAACACTAGTTAACAACATCATATCACCAACATATCGTATGTTCGTGTTTGTGCAACGTTATGCATGTCTTCTCAGACACTTTGAAGACAACACTACTACTACATCATCATTGGAGATATGTGTTCCTACCACATTAAGTACGTATTCCAGTGAAGATGATGTAGTCATGGTATTGAGGATCGTCTGCTCCAAGTGGCAAATTACTACTGCAGTATTCAGGTTCCATTTTAGATGTTCTTCATTCCAGATGCACTCCAAAAGACCTTCATCAGAGCTCGAGGATCTCCAACCTGCAAAATACAATTTCAAAGGAAAGAGGCATCATCGTATGATTTAGGGGGAGTATTGTTTAAGGGGGACTATCAATCTTTTGTATGGGGAGTGATATTTATCTTTTATCATTTCTCTCTTTTCTTTTATCGAGTCCTATAACTCCAAGCTTGGACATGTGTTTCACCCATGATCCATCTTGAGGGGGAGTGTTAAAGAATATATATTAGCCTATTTAGTTAATAGGTTAATTAGTTAGTGGGCCTTTAGTGTCTCGTCCCATTTAGATTACTTGGGACACAAGTCTTAGGGTTTCTCCCTTGCTCCTATATATAGGATAGGGCTATACCTCTTTTATTCATCTAATCAAATTAGTTCAATAAAGTATTCTTTCACAGACTAAATGGGATCTCTTTTCAGACTCCAACCACTCTATATTGTGATAACCAGGTGACTATACACATAGCTAATAATCTGGTCTTTCATGAACGTACAAAACACTTTGAAGTCAATTGTCACTTTGTGCGAGAACTGGTTAAGACTAAAAAATATTATTACCCCTTTTATTCATATAGGAGATCAAATTGCAGATATTTTCACCAAACCACATATGTCTACTTTATTTAAGTACATGGGAACCAAGTTGGGACTTCACAATGATTATTCTCCAACTTGAGGGGGTGTGTTAGTACAATTGATTAGTTAGGCTTAGGCCCATTGTATTTTCTCTTATTTCTATTTAGCCGATGTACTTATAGGAGACACAGTTCACTTGTATGACTTACTAAAACATAATCCTTCCTCAATACAAGTTCTCTCCTACTACATCACAAGTTTACTGCAGTTTACTATTTTATGTTGAGATTTTTGTTGAAATTTGAATGCTTTTAAATTTCAATACAAGTAAATTTGAATGCAAATATGTGGTATTGTTGCTAAGTTTTATTTTATTACTCTTTGGTCTAAAAATATTATAATTTCCTAGACTTGTAATATTGCACAACTGTAAAGAATGTTTTGTGGAATCAATGTTGTTTCAATAGTATAGTTTCCATGGTGTTATGTATATATATGATAGGATATGTAACTTTGCATGTTTTATAATAGTAGGAGACCCAGTTCTCTCCTACTACATCACTAGTTTACTGCAGTTTACTATTTTATGTTGAGATTTTTTTTGAAATTGAATGCTTTCAAATTTCAATACAAGTAAATTTGAATGCAACCACCGAGCGCCTTAGATTTTCGATCACAGAGTTAAAATGAGAACCATTCCTTCTTCCCCCCGATAGAGGTATTCCCAGGTATTTGGTGGGGAATACACCCCTTGCAATCCCCATAGCATTCTGCAGCCTCCCCCTTCTTAGATCACAGGAGCGGGATAAGAAAATCTTTGACTTAATCTTGTTGATGTACAACCCGGTCAGATGCCCAAACTAGATCAGGATTCTCTTAGCCGTCTTAAGATGTTTCGCATGTCCAACAATGAAAAGCATTACATCGTCGACAAAGAGGATATGAGACCAAACAAGTACACCCCCACCTTGTACACCTTCAGCTTCCCACTGTCTTGTTCATGTTGTATGCTTTGGGTTAAGTATTACATAATGATGACAAACAACATAGGGGATAGGGGGTCACCCTGCCTTAGGCCATTGGACACCTTGAATAAGCCATGAGGAACCTCGTTAATAAGAACAGAGAAATAAGTGGACTCCATGTATTGCTTCAACAAATTAGGCCATCTATCTGAAAACCCCAGCGCAACCATGATTCTCCACAGGGCAGACCAATCCACATGGTCATAGGCCTTGGTAATATCAAGTTTAATACACGCCTTCCTTGTAGCCCTTTTGCGATTGAAGTCCTCCAGGAATTCCTTGGCTAGGAGAGCACCATCTGCCAGTGAACGGTCCTTGATGAAGACAAGTTGTTCCGCTGAAATAATATTAGGCAGCACCTTCTTCAATCTCCCCGCCAACAATTTTGCCAAGATTTTGTATAACAACGTACAGCAGGCAATGGGTATGTAATCTGACATAGACGTCGGCTTGTTGACTTTCAGAATCAGTCTAATGAAAGTATGTTAACCTTCCTAACCATGGTCCCACCCACCATGAACCATCTCACCGCACAGCACACATCCTCCTTAATGATGTCCCAGCAGACATGGAAAAATTTGCTATTGAACCCATCTGGTCCCAGTGATTTAGCCGCACCAATGGCAAAATCTGCCTCTTTGATTTCTTTTTCAGATGCAGGCCCGCATAGCTCACTATTCATCATCTCAGTGACCCTCCTCCCATGCATAGCATCACCCCTACTGCTTTGTTGTTTGTTGTATAATTGTTCAAAATACTGGACCACCTCAAGGCCAACCTCATCAAAACCTCTCATCACTATCCCATCCTCCTTCACTAGGCCATGGATGCAATCACACATGTGGTTCTTCTTGGTAGCATTGTGGTAAATCTTAGTGTTTCTGTCCCCATCGTTGATCCACTAGATCCTGCTTCTCTTCCAGTGGTATAGTTCCTCCGCTTTCTCCAGTTGTAGCAACCTCCTCACTTTGTCTTCCTCATTCCTCATCATGTTAGGGTCATCGGGTTGAAACCGCAGATCCTCTGCAGCTTCCTAGTACTCAGCAGCAGCTTTTTGACCAAAACAGGGATATTGGAACATTCAGCAGCCCAATCTTTCAAAGCCACCTTGGTTCTTCTCAATTTCTTGGACATCCTAAACAGTGGGTTGCCCATAACTCTCTCCACCCATCCACCACCCCCTTGAACCCTGGCCACTCAGCCCAGAAGTTCAAGAAACTAAACGGTCTATTCTTCATGTGGGTGTTCGCCAAAGGGATCTTGAGCCAAGCATGATCACTATGAGGATGCTCCCCAGCAACACCTTCACCTCCAGAAAAGAATCCAGCCTAGAAACATTCACTAGTCCTCTATCTAGATTGCTTGAAATCCTATGTTCCAGAATCCTTTTGTTGTGTTAGGTTGTGATTCCCCCCACCATATTTAGTTCCACCAAATTAGCATCATCCACCATATTGTTGAATCTTTCCAAGATAGAATTAGGTATCGATTTTCCCCCTATCTTCTCCCCAGTCTTACGAACATTGTTGAAGTCCCCCACCACCAAATGTGGAAGCTGCTATTGAGTAGAGTTGATGATGTCCTCCCAGGATTTCCTTCTTCTTCCTTCGTCATTGTGCCCGTAAACTGTTGTGATCACACAATGGAAGTCACCCGCATTTATGCAACTAAGAACCATCATTTGATCATAACCACCTATCACATGTAGGTCTCATACATTCTTATCCCACCCAACAGCAATGTGACCCCCATCTACATGCTCTAGATTGGATTCCACACCCCAATCTGCCAGAAAAACACAACCCAGGCTCTCCCGCATATTCCTTTTCACCTTCGTTTCCAAGATGATAGCCAACGAAACCTGGCTCTCCCCTATCAACTTCCTCACCCTTCTTTGTTTTTTAGGCCTGGAAGCCCCCCTCACATTCCATGTGAGGACTGACAACACCCTCCTTTATGACCCCCCCTTCCGGAGGAGTTCACTCTAGTAGACACATGCCTACCCCTCACACTAGCCGATAAAACACCATAAGTCTTCCTCCTGATGGTGCCTGAGAGTTCATGTAGTAGCTCCTCAACATCCATATTCTCAAGTACAGAGAACTGGTTAGCATCCGGAGATATGGGTCTCACCCTATCCGCCAGCACATCCACCCTCAGGCTCCCCCTAAACTGAGCCACCACCACCTCTTCCTCAGTAGCAGTGACTAGAGGCAAACTATCACCACCACCACCACCGCGAGAACCAGCCTCCCCTTCCACATTAGGACCCACCCCGTCATGTATCTCAAATGGGGCTTCAGAGTCCACCCCTTGTTGTTGGTTGGTCCTCCCACCACTTACGTCCATCGTAGGGATCCCCTTCTCCACTCAACCAGCCGCCGACCTATCTGTTCTCCTTCTCACGTGCTTCCTTGATCTGGCTTGTTGCCTTGTCTCTGACAATCCAACAAGCATCTTATCTACAACTTCATCCCTGCCTCCTGGACAACAGCCATTGTCGTGCCCAAAGACCCTGCAGCGAACGCATCTGTCGGGGATGGCATCATATATGACCCTGACTTTGAGCTCTTTACCATCAAGCATCTCCAGCATCACCACCGGAGGGAACGAATGGTCCATCTTCATCTCAATGCAAATCTGTGATGCCCCCATGTATCTCCCCGATGACCAGAAATCGATTACTTTAGGAATCCCAATTCCAAATGCCATGATGGTGATGGCTCTCCTCGACCACTGGATCCCCACATCTGAGAAAGTAACCCAGACCGGCGTTGTAGTCAACGCAACCCTCCTGAGGTCGGCCTCTGGTGACCACCTACTAGTCAGGACTAGTTTGTGATCAAAGAACCAAGGCCCCTGGTCAAGTGACACCCTCGCATCTTCATCTGACGCAAACCTGGTGATGAAAAGACCACCCAGCATTGGGGTGTAGTAGAGTTCCCCTTTTGGTTTCCAGGACCTAAGCATCCATCCCAAGAGATGTTCACGAATGCATCTCCTCCCCATGACCTGGACAATGATAGAATTCTTGTGGAAATCTTCCATTGCCTCCGCCACAGGGCTCGAGATGTGCATCCAGGGTCGATCATCATCCTTCCTAAAGTTGGGGTCCCTAGGGTCGTCTTCCACCTCCACCAGTTTCAGGTTCCTCTGGACCTCCCTCGTCACCACCACAGTCAATGCCCAGGTTTGGCCCATCGTCACGTCAACCGCAGGGTTGGACCAAGTTCCAAATCCATCCCGAGGGGTGAAGGACGGAGCGAAGGAGCCCGCTTTTCCCCTGCCAACCACCGGCATTGCATGGCTAGCCTCTTAGAGATGGATCAGAGCTCTTCTGGAGAGAGATAGCCCCAACCACGCTAACTCTTATTTTCTTTGTTTGTCCAACAAGATTTTCATTACATGATTGTTCCTAAAAGAAAAAGATAAGAGAAAAGGATCTAGCTATAGCAACCTAGACATCCTTTCAGAAAGCTTGAGATCTACTCCTGAGATGAATTCCTTCAAACTTGTCCTTCTCCTTACTCAACACCAACACCTGGGTGGTTGGGAAAGCACCCAGCAAAAGGGGAAAGAAAACAAGGTATGTGTCACAAAACTTGTCTAGGATAACAAGACAAGTAAAGCAAATAAGAACATGCTAGGATTCATCATAAGATGAAGATAACAAGAGTATGAGGCTATATTCAAAAGAAACTTGCCATTAACAATTATATCAAAAAGGATTTGCATGTAAGATAATTATGTCTACCTAACTAAGTAGGGTTGAGGCACCTACCGGACCTCTAACCTATAGGTGAGGGGAGAACAAGAAATTCCCAATCACTTACACAATTATATAGGGGAGAATAAAAACATTCCCCAGGGTGATTAAATAAATGCCCTCTGTGGGTGGTTATACATAAGTATCGCTACTTTAAATTAAATAGAACATAAATCCACATGCTAGAAAAGTAGTCATGGCAAGAGTAGTCATAATATTCAATAAGCATGGCAGTGGGGTATAAGACAAGAAGAAATTATAATCTAATTTGAGGCATGAACAACATTAGGATTCACGAATATAATATTTAGGGTTCATTTAAGCCTCATTAGGGAAATATAGGATTTGGCTACAATTATCCCAACATAGGGTGTAAGGAATGCACATACCTCTCTTACTGATATCAATTACTAACTTTCACCACTTTAATTGAGTCCAAGTTCCACTTTGCATATTTTCAATGTATTAACATGTATTAGATACATAGTGCACATTAATATATAGAAACCCTAATTTCAGAACTTTTTAGAAAAAATCAGATTTATATTTTTAAAATATCACCAATGACCTTATTAGGTTCTCCTGATGAAGAAAACATATTCTTATGTTAATTTTGGAGTTATGATGATGAAGATGTAATTTTTATGGATTTTATGCATTAAATTCGTTTTACAAAAATCATCCTTCGTCAAACCATGAAATCATACCTTGAAAATATTTTTATTAGATAGAGATTAATTTTCCAATTCCAAAACATATTTATTTGTCAAATTTGGATAAGTGATTTAGAAGATATGAATTTTTCAATGTTGACCAATAGGAAATTGCCACATCATCAAACCGATCGAGGTAATTGAAGAGAGAGGGAGAGGGAGAAAATACCATTTGACCCAAGATCAGGTTTGAAGTTGCATAGGTAACCAAACTAGAGCTTCTAGATAAGGTAAAACGTCAAGAAACCAAAACCCTAAAAGAACATGGTAAAAAGAGATGGAAATCATCGATTTTCAACATAGAAGCATGAGTTTTAAGCATGCACTAAGAAATATATGAGAAGGGGGTTAACAAAACTTGCCTATAGGAAGGTAAGAAGTTCCAAACAGAAAGGATCCCGATATTAGAAGGTCTGGTTGCTCCAAGCCAAGCTCCTTTCTTGAGCAAAGATCACCTTCTCCACTTTAGAGGTGCAAACCCTAGCAAAAGAGCATGGAGATGAGATGTTTTAGGGTTCTAGGTGGAGTTTTACCATGTATGGTCATGGTTCTGACCTGGAAGAAGGTGGGAGGATACTAACAGAATGAAAATAGGGAATGAAAGGAGGATTATTACTAGTTTTGGTCAAAATCACCAAGGAGGAACTTAAGAAATCCTAAATAGAGAAATTTGGAACCCTGGGAGCCTTCTTCACCAAGGTAGGCACCTTCTTTTACCTTGGGACAGAAAATTCGTGGCCAAACATATAAGGGATGAAGCTCTAAGCTATAATAAATAGAAGGATAGGATTGCTTCTTGGATTGGGAGGTGGGAAGGGGTAGGCATGGCTTTATAAAGAAGGGGGCAAGCATGAGGTGTCTATGTGACTTTCCATGTGTCCTTAGGCTAGGGCTTCATGGCCATGCAAGAGGACAGCTCATGGACTCTTCTTGTATATCAAAAGTCGGTCCTAAGAGCCCCTAGAGCCTTCTAGGTCATCCCCACTGTCCTTCAAAGAAAGAAATAACCCCATTGGTTGATAGCTTTTAAAGATGAGCACATTTATAAAGAGGGTAATCCTTATAATGCCCTTGGAAAGTAACACCTTCAAACTAAGGTCCAACCAGGTGCCCCATGATTCAAAATCTCTTGAATGGTAAGGTAATATCTAAGGATTAAAATTCAGGTGATAATTTGCAAAGAAAACCTCCCAATTGGGTAAATTGCATAAAAGTCCAGAATGTACCTAAAATTGCATAACTTGCACAAACAACATCCAAATCGAACCAAATTTGAAACTTAGTCTCATTTTATGTTTTCAAATAATATAAAAAAGTTATATTAAGTTTTAGAGCACTTTATTATGGTAATTAAGCTTTCATTGAGGTATTTGTGCATAAACCCTTATATTGGTACAATTAGTGAATAAATGTTCACTAAACCACTATAAATTCCACAAATTAAACATAAATGATATAAAGGATAGAAATGAAAGGGAAACTTGGGAAAAAGGTTTACATGGAGATTACATCTAATATTCATTATGTTACAACACTTCACCCCTTTAAAAGGATTTCGTCCTCGAAATCTCAAGTAAAAAGAGAAGGGTGAGTATGTAACATTTCATCTCTCAACTCCCAAGTGGCTTCTTCCAGACCATGATATTTCCACAAAACTTTTTCCAGCTCAATCTCTTTGTTCTTCAGTTGCTTTACTCGGGAGTCAAGGATCTTCACAGGTAGCTCTTCATAGGTTAGATTCTCATGTATATCCAAAGGCTCAACAGTAAGCACATGAGAAGAGTCCTTCACATACTTATTCAGCACAGAGACATGGAACACATTATGAATCTTATCATAGGAAGGAGGTAAGGCTAAGTGGTATGCACAATCTCTGACCTCATCTTAGATTTCAAATGGTCCAACATAGCGGGAACTCAATTTGCCTTTAACGTTAGATCTAGCAATAGAATGGATAGGCTTGATCTTTAGAAATGCATAGTCACCCACTAGGAAGTTAACATCAGACCTTTTCTTGTCAGCATACATCTTCTGTCAGTCTTGAGCAGCTTTCATGTGTTTCTTTATCAACTACACCTTTTCTATCATCATTTGCATGTCATCGGTCTTCACTAGAGAGCATTCACCGACATCATCCCAATCTAAAAGGTGAACGACATGGTCTACCATAGAGAGCTTCAAAAGGTGGCATACCAATACTAGCTTGATAGCTATTGTTATAAGCAAACTCAATTAATGGCAGATATCAATCCCATGCACCACCCCAATCCATCACACAAGCACGAAGCAAGTCCTCCAGAATCTAAATTGTTCTCTCATATTGACCATTAGTCTACGGGTGGTCAGCAGTACTGAAATGCAAGTCAGTACCCATCTCCTCCTAAATCTGACCCCATAAATGAGAAGTAAACTTTGGGTCACAATCAGAAACTATTACCTCAGGTACTCCATGCAAGTGTATGATCCACTCCACGTACAATTGAGCCATATATGCAACTTTGTAATTGGTTTTGAAAGGCAAGAAATGAGCATATTTTGTAAGCCAATCAATAACCACCCAAACAACATCATAACCTTTCTTGGACTTGGGGAAACCAGTAACAAAGTCCATTGTGATCTTCTCCCACTTCCATTCTAGAATTTTAAGAGGGTGAAGAAGACCACCAGGTCGTTGATGTTCGATCTTGACTTGCTGACATGTCAAGCACTTCGCGATGAATAGAGCTATATCATTCTTCATGTTCTTCCACCAGATGCTTCATTGTAAGTCCTTGTACATTTTTGTTGTGTCAAGATGGATAGTGTACTTGGACCCATGTGCTTCACTCAGCACTTTCTATCTCAGATCATCCATGTCAGGAATCCACAACCTTTGTCTGAAGTGGATAGCACCATCTACTCCGACAGAGAAGTCAGATTGTGGTTTCTCAGTCAAGGCCTTCATCTTTTCCATCTCAAAGCTTTCCAACTGTGCATAAATGACTTCTGAGATCCAAGTCGGTGTAATAGTCAAACCAGCCATATGGACACACAACTTGTCTTCATCCACTGAATCGACAGGTTGAGGTCGCCAACTAGTCACATATTTGATATTTTCCTACACCGAACATCTCAGAGCAGCACAAACGGCATCCTTCTTATGATTTAAAGCATCAGCTACGACGTTTGCTTTACCAGGATGATAGGTGATGGTGAAGTCATAATCTTTGAGATATTCCATCCACCTTCACTTTCGTAGATTCAGATCCTTCTATGTCAACAGGTACCTCAAGCTTTTATGAGCAGAGAAAACTTCAAACTTCACACCATAGAGATAATGTCACCAGATTTTCAGAGCATGAACGATGGCAGAAAGCTCTAAATCATGTGTAGGCCAATTAGCTTCATTCGGTTTTAATTGGCGGGAAGCATAGGCCACCTTTCTGTTTTGCATTAAAACACACCCTGACCCTTGTTTAGAAGCATCAGTGTAGATGGCATAGGGTATTCCTTTAACAGGCAAGGCAAGAATGGGAGAAGAAGTCAAACACTCCTTCAGCTTTTGGAAACTGTTCTCACATTCTGGTGTCCAAGAGAACTTGACCTCCTTTCACATCAGCTTGGTTAAAGGCAAGGTCAACTCATAGAAGTTCTTGATAAACCTTCGATAGTAACCTGCTAAGCTAAGGAAACTACGGATCTCTGAGGGATTCTTTGGAGCTTTCCACTTGGTTACAGCTTCTACCTTTGTAGGATCAACAGATATATGTCTGGTAGAAATCACATGACCCAGAAACATCACTTCCTTTATCCAGAACTCACACTTTGAGAATTTTGCATAGAGTTGATTTTCTCGTAGTGTGTTGTGTACAATCCGTAGATGTTAACGATGTTGTTCTAACGTCTCAGAATAAACCAAAATGTCATCGATAAACACCACCACTAACTTGTCAAGGTATGGGCAGAACACTCGATTCATCAATTCCATGAAGGCAACAGGGGCATTTGTCAAGCCAAAAAGCATGACCATGAATTCATAATGCACATAGCAAGTTCTGAATGCCATCTTCGGGACATCATCATCCTTCACGCGCATCTGGTAGTAGCCACTTCATAGATCCATCTTGGAGAACACAGTGGCGGACTTCAGTTGGTCAAACAAGTCGTCGATGCGAGGCAAAGGATAACGGTTCTTCACCGTCACATGGTTAAGCATGTGGTAGTCCATATACATCTGCATCAAACCATCCTTCTTCTTCACGAACAGGACAAGGGCTCCCCAAGGTGAAACACTGGGGCAGATGAAGCCCATTTCGAGAAGCTCTTCTAGCTACTTCTTCAGTTTAGCAAGCTCGGCAGGGGCCAAGCGGTAAGGTGGCTTGGATATTGGCAAAGTTTCGGGTAGAAGCTCGATGGAAAACTCCACCTCCCGAGTTGGTGGCAAACCAGGTAACTCCTCGAGAAAGATGTATGGGAAGTCCTTCACCACATCTATGTGGTCGAGAGAAGGAGGTGTAGCCTCGAGGACTATAGAGGCTAAGAAAGCTCTACACACTTACAAGACTAGCTTTTCAGCTTTGATGGCGGAGATAACAAATTGTCGATCTTCTCACTTCCTACCCTTGACGCACAATATTCCTCAATAGGATGTGACAAACTAACCTTTGATTCTTCACAAAACAAAATAGCTTTGTACCTCTTCAACCAATCCATTCCTAGGATGACATCAAAGGTGGTCATGTCGAGCGAGATGAAATCTGAGGGAAACATTATATCAGATATACAGAGGTCCATGGTCGGAGTTTGGAGATATGAAGAGAAGATCTTACCACTAGGGGTTTTTACATCTAATATATGATCCATATACTCAGATTCTATTTCTAACATAGAAGCAAGCGGACATGATATGAAGGTATTGGATGAGCCAGAATCAAACAGTGCCTTTATAGGATGCATATTAAGATGCAAGGTACCTTCAATAACATCATTATCTTCACATGCTTCCTCAGCATTGATAGTAAACACTCTCCCATTCTACCTCTCCACTGGCGGTCACCTCGGGTTTTGTTTGTTGTTGTTGTTGTTATTCCGCAGAGGCAGATTCTACCTTGGTTGCTGCGGCTGCTGGGCATTATTCTATCCTTGCTGAAAATGGGGGCAGAGTGGTCATATATGCCCAACTTGGCCACACTCGTGGCAGGTCGGAGGAGGTCGGTTGTTTCTATGAGCAGGTGCATTGTTGACAAGTCATCTCCCTGGAGGATGGTGGCGAGAGCACCTATTGCACCGATCACATCTGTGATTCTCATTATAGGTAGGGTTCTTCCTCTTATTGTTGTTGTAGCCATTAGTGTGTCCATAGGATTGGAATCCTGGGTAGGACTCGATGGCCAGGGCCTTATCCACCATCTGCTAGAAGGTGAGTGGAAGCTGTGGAACAAGACTTCGGCCCACTTGGTAGTTCAAGCCCTCCAAGAACAATGTTGCCCTTCTTTCAGCTCCAAGGTCAGTGGCATAGTGTTCCACAAGTAGGAATCGTTGGATGTAGTCAGCCACACTCATGTTTCCCTGCCTGAGGCTGTAGAACTCGGCTTCCTTCTTCCTCAGGAAGGCAGGACAGATGTACTTCTCCCTGAAGAGATTCAGGAACTGGTCCCACTCCATGGTAGAGGTGTCTCGAGTGCGGGCGACACCATTCCACCAGACACGTGTCGGTCCGTCCAGCACATACGTCGGGAACTGAACTTTCCGGTGAGGAGGGCATGCCATACCCTCAAAGGTCTGATCCAAAGCCAACACCAGTCATCGACTTTATCCACCATGTTGTGTTTACTTTCACCCTTAAAGTAGGGTGGTTGCATCTTTATGAAGTCAGTGAGGGTGAACTCCCTCAGCTTGTTGGCATTGGCGGCCACTGTGTGGAGCTGCCCCATCATGGTGGAGAGAAACAGGTACAGCATTGCCAGCTCTTGCTCCGGTGTGAAGGAGGGGGTGCTCGGAGTAGCAGGGTTGACCACACTATGGCCAACAAGAGTCACAGGAGTGTTTTCCACATTGGAGTCATTAGGATTTGACTCCTTTCCCTTGTTCCTACTGTCGAACAAGTCACCTATCCTAAAAGGTAGGGTTAACATATTGAGTTCCTAGGAGTATTTGAATCATAGATGAAAAAGAATAGAAGCATAGATGAGAAAAGAATATCTAGAATGTTATTGCCTAAAAGAATACTATTTTGGGCAATTTGTATGCGCTCAGGCCAGGCCAGTATCATATGGGCACGGGAGTCCTCGTAAACCAAACTAGTGGTGCGAAGGAAAATATTGCCAGCCCCCGAAACCCTGATCCATTCTAGACACCTTTGCTTCAACTTCATGTCCTAATAGTTGCCTGAAGGCTCTATTACCATGTTGTAAATAGGCGAGATCACCTCCTTACTAAAATTTAAAGGAAGTACAAAACATCCATCTTTTTAGAAAGACAAAAGATATTGAGGGATGCATGTATAATATTCCAAGTAAATAAGCATGCACCAGATACATTACAAAATGTCAATAGCAACAAAAATAAAAGTACTAAGCCTATTACATTGCTTTCATTGTTCATTACATGATTGTTCCCAAAAGAAAAAGATAAGAGAAAAGGATCTAGCTATAGCAACCTAGACATCCTTTCAGAAAGCTTGAGATCTACTCCTGAGATGAATTCCTTCAAACTTGTCCTTCTCCTTACTCAACACCAACACTTGGGTGGTTGGGAAAGCACCCAGCAAAAGGGGAAAGAAAACAAGGTATGTGTCACAAAACTTGTCTAGGATAACAAGATAAGTAAAGCAAATAATAACATGCTAGGATTCATCATAAGATGAAGATAAAAGGAGTATGAGGCTATATTCAAAAGAAACTTGTCATTAACAATTATATCAAAAATGATTTGCATGTAAGATAATTATCTCTACCTAACTAAGTAGGGTTGAGGCACCTACCAGACCTCTAACCTATACGTGAGGGGAGAATAAGACATTCCCAATCACCTACACAATTATATAGGGGAGAATAAAAACATTCCCTGGGGCGATTAAATACATGCCCTCTGTGGGTGGTTGTACATAAGTACCGCTCTTTAAATTAAATAGAACATAAATCCACATGCTAGAAAAGTATTCATGGAAAGAGTAGTCATAATATTCAATAAGCATGGCAGTGGGGTATAAGACAAGAAGAAATTATAATCTAATTTGAGGCATGAACTATATTAGGATTCAAGAATAGAATATTTAGGGTTCATTTAAGCCTCATTAGGTAAATATAGGGTTTGGCTACAATTATCCTAACATAGGTTGTAAGGAATTCACATACCTCTCTTACTGATATCAATTACTAACTTTCACCACTTTAATTGAGTCCAAGTTCAACTTTGCCTATTTTCAATGTATTAACATGTATTAGACTACATAGTGCACATTAATATATAGAAACCCTAATTTTAGAACTTTTTAGTAAATTTCGGATTTAGCTTTTGAAAATATCACCAATGAACTTATTAGGTTCTCCTGATGAAGAAAATATATTCTTATGTTAATTTTGGAGTTATGACGATTAAGATGTGATTTTTATGGATTTTATGCATTAAATTCGTTTTACAAAAATCACCCTTCGTCAAACCATGAAATTAGACCTTGAAAATGTTTTTATTAGATATATATTAATTTTCCAATTCCAAAACATATTTATTTGTCAAATTTGGATAAGCGGTTTAGAAGATATGAATTTTTCAATACTGACTAATAGAAAATTGCCACATCATCAAACCAATCGAGATAATTGAAGAGAGAGGGAGAGGGAGAAAATACCATTTGACCCAAGATCAGGTTTTTAGTTGCATAGGTAACCAAACTAGAGCTTCTAGAGAAGGTAAAACAACAAGAAACCAAAACCCTAGAAGAACATGGTAAAAAGAGATGGAAGTCATCGATTTTTAACATAGAAGCATGAGTTTTAAGCATGTACTAAGCAATATATGAGAAGGGGGTTAACAAAACTTGCCTATAGGAAGGTAAGAAGGTCCAAACAGAAAGGATCCTGGGATTAGAAGGTCTAGTTGTTGATAACACCACACTTTACGTATTTTCTGTATATATATTTTACACCACTTTTGGAATAACTTTAGTCAACTTTGCACACATTTTATCTATCTTCTTGACTAAAGCCTTGTTTTGTGATTTCAGGAATCATCCCAACCATGACCGTGATCTTAGAATCGTGATCGCAGTTATTCAGCAAAGATCGCGACTGCGGTCTCTCCAAAGACCGTGATCGCGGCTTCTCCAAGGATCGCAACCGCGGGCACTCAAAGACCGTGACCGAGGTAGAATCGTGACCGCGATTATTCAGCAAAGATTGCGACTGCGGTCTCTCCAAAGACTGTGACCATGGCTTCTCCGATCGCGACCACAGTCTCTCCAAGGATCGCAACCGTGGGCACCCAAAGACCGCGACCGAGGTCCTGGGGAGGATCGCGGTCAAGAAAGATTGTGACCAAGGAGGAATAAAGGAAAGACCGCAACTGAGGTCTTAAGTCGGTGGAAGGCACCTATAAATAGCGCCCCCGCCTATCTTGTCAAGGCATCAAATCAGAGAGATCCGGTCCTGATACCACAAAGTGCTGCCGCATCCCAGACCCATTGCCAACCATCCATCAGTCTTGGATCTCCAGAGCGAAAGCCGAGGAGAGAGAAGACGACTGCCCGCGCCTGCCACTTCTTTGAGAGAAGGAGACATCCCCATGGTAGATCCAAATCTGAAGAAGTAGTGTGTAGTATCACGTTTCTTCTCCTATAGATCTATCATTTCCTCACGATGTACTCACCTCCATTCTTTGGGGTATCTCATGGATCTATCTTTCCATAGCGCCGCCATATTACCCACAAGCATGAGTGGCTAAACTCCATAACTTGGGTTGGGAGTAACCACTAAGGCTCTCCCAACATGTATATTGTCTCTTTCTTTTGAATATACATATTCTTATCAAGATTATCTCCTTGCACCTATTTTAATGCTTCACTTGTATGCTTAGCTACCATCTTGTGATGTTTGATTGTTGATATCTCGAGAGAGTAATATCACTTTTATCCCATGTCATGGAGTAGTATGAATGCACGAGAGTGTTTAAATGCTAAATGCTTCAACCATATGTTTTGCTGTGAGGTTTTTGAGTTGTCCTCTCGAGAGAGAGAGGCTTCTTTTAGGCCTAGATCTATCCTCATCTCGAGAGAGAGTGGAATAGATGTTTTATGGTTGCTTGTAATCTTGATATGAGTATGTAGGAGAGAGAGATAGTATGCTTGTTGGAGAGACACTTTGGTTGGTGAGCCCCAGCTTTAGTTTTCCCATATACTTGTTACAATTTGTTTCTTTTACTTCTTTTGTCTTATTGTTCTTGTTCTCGAGCTACCGGTCCCTCAGGAACACATATTAATCCTCTTTTATGCTGGAGTATAGAGTTTTCATTCCGCATTCTTAGCATGACCAACCTTGTCCCTGTGTTCGACCCCGATTGCTACATCAGACCCTGTTATCGTTGTAGGGGCATGAGTGTCGGGTTATCTCTTTAAAATTTTGACTACTTTAATCTGCTCCTTTTGGACACATGATTAAGGCCGGTCAACTTTTTGGCGTCGTTGTCGAGGACAAGGAAAAACAATACTATTAAGGAACCCGAGTCCACCCACTATACTCCCATGCCTCAAGCTTAGCAATAAGCTCAACAGCACAGCCACTCTAAGTCTTCTCACCTAAACTTGTGTAGAATAGTTCATTTCATCAAGCCTGGTTTTCTAACTTGATCGTACGTTATATTCAGGTACCCGGGAAGAAGCACTTTTCTCAACCTAACTCCGCTCACCATGCTGCCCCGCGTGGAACCACCCCTTTCCATAGACGAGAGGAACGTGAGAGTTGGACAACACCCACCTCCACCAGGAAACGATGAAGATAGAAATGATCATTACAATGACGGTCGTTTCTATGAAGAACATGAAGAAACTGAACAAGAACAACCTGAAGATGACCATCACCATGAGGGGCATCGTCATTGCCACAGGAATAGGAGGAACCACCAAAATCAAGAACGAGATCGCAGAGATAGAGACAGTGAAGATTCCGAAGAGGAAGAAAAGACCCTTCGGGAGTTGGCAGCCACATAGGCCAACAACTCAAGGTGCCCCGTGATAATCCCAAGGTTCGATGCTGCAAACTTTGAGCTGAAGCCCGCTATGATTTCCATGATCCAAAATAAGAGATTTTGAGGGAGTTCCAAAAATGACAACCCTTATCATCACCGCGATGCTTTTAAAAATATATGTGACACCATTAAAATGAGCGGAGTACCGCAAGAAGTGATCTATTGCAAGGGTTTCATTTTCTCCTTGGAGGAAAAGGCACTGTCATGGTACCTTAGACTGTCACATCAATCCCTGAATGGATGGAATGCTTTAGCCGAAGCTTTCATGAACAAGTTCTACCCTACCAAGAAGACGGTCAGAAATAGGCAGAAGATCACATCTTTCACGTAGAAACCAGGAGAAAATATGCATGAGGCCTGAGAGAGATACCAGGAGTATCAGAGGGACTGCCCTCACCACAATTACAAGAAGGGTTTCCTGATAACCACATTCTACAATGGCCTAACCCCTGAGGAGAGAGTCTCGCTGAATGCAGTAGCAGGAAGCGACTTTCTTGGCAAGAAGCCTAGTAGATCTAAAAAGATCATTGAGAACATGGCTGAACTACAAGCCGGGACTGAGTATGATAGGACAGACAGAGGGCATGCGAAGAAATCCACCAATGAAGGACCATCAATCGAATCCAAGGCTCTTGAGGCGATCACGTCTCAAATATAGAAGATAGCTATGGACGTCAGATAGCTAAAGGAGTCAGGAGGAAAAGGCAAGAAGCAGATAGAGAAGGTAATGAAATGTGTCACCTGTGGTGAAGGAGGGCATGGAGTAGATAACTGTGTGTATACTCATCCTGAAGAGTCAAGTGAAAGTGATTCTGAGGAGGATGAAGCTGAAAATGTCTCTCACGTAAATTTCAAGAGGCCGGGTCATCCAGGCTTCAGTTATGGGAACAAGGATGCTGTAGAGAACTCGCATCAGTTGAACAACCCACCCAAGCAACCACCTGGCTTTGAGAAAAGAAGCGGGCAAGGATAGTACACCAAGACGAGCACATTCCGGATGAAGAAAACCAATTATCAAGGTCAGGGGAAGTATCAACCCCGCCAAGCTGCTAACACAAGTCAAGGGCAAGTGCAAGAACAAGGACAAAGCCATACCAAAAGTAATAGTCAGCCAGACTTAGTGGGTCAACTTTTTGACTTTGTCAAAAGACATGACACAATAAATAACCAACTTGCATAGAGCGCACTATCCAACTCAGGCGTTTTGAATACTATGCAAGTCCAAATGGCAGACATGCAAATGCACCAGTGTCAGATAGACCAACAGCTTGCTCAGTTGAATGAGCTCGTAAAGAATCCTTTGAGGAAGATTCCTTCTAGCACGGAGTCCACCAAGATGGCAACCCTTAGATCAGGACAGACAATAGAGTGCCCTGAGGTGATGAGAACTGAAGAACCCAATCCAGAGAAGGTTACAAAAAATCTAGCTGAAGGAGAAAGCCAGCACCCACCAGTTAGGGAACCAGAACTTGAAGAGGAATTATTCGCCAAGAGGAGTCAGTACTCGCCAAGATTACCTTTTCCATACAAGCTTGTAAAGGCTCACCTCAAGAAAATGTATGAGAAGTTCATGGAATCAGTGAAAAAGCTCCACCTGGAGGTACCATTTCTGGATGCCTTGGAAGAAATGCCAACCTACGCCAAATTCTTCAAGGATCTAGTCACGAAGAAAAGATGAGGAGGAAGGATCGAAACTGTACACCTAGCCAGCATGTCAACAGCCTTCGTAAAAGCTGAATTACCAACCAAGAAAAAGGACCCTAGGGCCTTTACCATACCTTTCGTGGTAGGAGATAACGTTGAAAGGAAAGGCCTCGCCGACTTGGGGGCTAGCATTAGCCTAATGCCTTTAAACCTCGTGCAATGATTAGGACTGACTGATATGATCAGGACTAATATGAGGATAGAGTTGGCATACCACACTTTCAAAAGGCTGGTAGGAGTGGTGTAAGATGTCCCGATTTGAGTAGGGAGATTCTTCATCCCATGTGACATAGTTATCATCGACACCATTGAGGAACCTAAGTGCCCCATCATCTTCGATCGTCCTTTCTTGGCAACCGGAAGGGCACTTATTGATGTCGCTGAAGGCGTGATAACCTTGAGGGTTGGAGACGATCACATAGATTTCAAGGTGAAAGACTCAATGAAAGGATCGTCCCTGCTTGAATTTGTTTACTTTGTGGACAGCTATAACCAATATTGTGAAGAGGTAGAAGAGGACACAACAGTGGTAGACCCTCTTATGAGGGCGTTGAACGAAGATGGCTTGGAGATCGACGATCCTGAGGTAGATGAGATCCTCGACTACCTGAACCAAGATGAAGGAGATCTAAATGATGAAGAGGAAGTTGTCGAGACGGTGAAGTATGCTTCTTTAGAATTAACCATGGTAGAAGAGAAAGTATCAAAACCTAACCCAGAGTTGAAATAATTACCGAAAGGTCTGAAGTATGAGTTTCGAGACCCTTAAGAAAAAAATCATGTCATAGTCAATGTCAATCTGACCGAAGAACAACTGGAAAGACTCCTTAAGGAGCTAAGGCTCCACAGACAAGCTATAGGGTATTCGGTGGATGATATTAAGGGACTAAACCCTGCCTTGTGTATGCACCGAATAAATCTTGAAGAATCTGCAAAACCCCTTGTTCAACCCCTGAGGAAGTTGAACCAGATGTTGAAAGAAGTCGTAAGGAAAGAAGTCATCAAGCTCAGAGATGTAGGCATTATATACCCAATTAGCGACAGTAATTGGGTGAGCTTGATTCACGTGGTACCCAAGAAGGGAGGAATGACAGTCGTAAAAGGTGATAAAGGTGATGAGGTAGCCGTCTGAACCATTACCAGATGGAGAATGTGTATTGACTATTAAAAACTAAACCAGACCATAAAGAAAGATCACTACCCTTTCCCCTTCATCGACCAAGTGCTAGAAAGACTTGCACATCATGAGTATTTCTGCTTCTTGGACAGTTATTCCAGATTTTATCAAGTTCCTATCTTGCCTGATGACTAGGAAAAAACTACCATCAACTGCTCATATGGTACATATGCTTTTCAAAGGATGTCGTTCGGACTATGCAATGCTCCTGTGACTTTCCAGCGTTACATGATCTCAATATTCTCAGACTTCCTAGAAGACATTGTAGAGGTCTTTATGGATGATTTTTCTGTTTATGGAAAGGATTTCGATGCCTATTTAAAAAACCTATCGTTAGTCCTACAATGCTGTGAGGAAAAGAACTTAGTCCTTAACTGGGAAAAGTGCCATTTTATGGTACAGGAAGGCATAGTCATTGGCCATAAAGTCTCCAAGAAAGGTATTGAAGTAGATGTAAGTAAGGTCGAGGCTATTTCTAGACTGCCTTTGCCAAATTCCGTGATAGGGGTACAAAGTTTTCTCGGTCACGATGGTTATTATAGAAGATTCATCAAGGACTTCTCAAAGATATCAAAACCCCTCTCGAACCTGCTGATTAAGGACGCAAAATTTGATTTTACTGATGACTGTTTGAAAGCCTTCCAGGCTCTGAAGGAAGTCCTAGTAACTCCTATTCTCCAAGCTCTAGATTGGGAGCTCCCCTTTGAATTAATGTGCGATGCTAGCGACTACGATTTGGGGGATGTCCTAGGGCAGACGAAGGATAAGAAGAATTATGTCATTTTTATGCCAGTCAGAATCTAGACGAGGCGCAAGTAAACTATTCCATGGAAAAAGAAATGTTGGCAATCGTTTTCGTGTTTGACAAATTCAGATCATATCTTATAGGGGCAAAGGTAAAGGTCTATACTGACCATGGAGCCATACGCTACCTGATGCAAAAGAAAGACACAAAGCCCTGACTGCTGAGATGGGCCCTACTTCTACAAGAGTTTGACCATGAGATGATTGATAAGAAAGGAAAAGAAAATGTGGTCGTAAACCATCTCTCGAGAATAGTTTGCGATGAAGAAAACCACTTGCCTGTAAACGACAACTATGCTGATGAAGCTCTATTAATGGCTCAGTCCGACGAGCCAAACCTACTGTGCTTCGTGGACATTTGTAATTACCTAGCTTGTGGCCAGCTACCGCCGGACATCACATACAACCAGAAAAAGAAGCTCTTGTCTGATGTGAGGAACTACTATTGGGACGACCCATTGCTATTCAAGAAATGTTCTGACAGTTTGTACAGAAGGTGTATACTAGAAGAGGAGGTCCCACTAATATTGAGAGAATGCCACTCTTTACCCTATGGAGGGCATCATAGTGGGGACAGAACTGCCGCAAAAGTGCTTCAATCAGGATTTTACTGGCCTTCACTATTCAAGGACGTTGCTGCTTATGTGAAAGTTTGCAAGGAGTGCCAGTCAACCAGAAATATCGGAAAAAGGAATGAAATGCCTATGACAGACTGGGTAGAAGTTGAGATCTTGGACGTCTAGGGAATAGACTACATGGGTCCCTTCCCCTCATCAAAAGGTTATCAGTACATTTTAGTGGTTGTGGACTACGTGTCGAAATGGGTAGAGGATGTTGCTACCCAAACTTGTTACTCTAAGTATGTGATTAAGCTATTTGAGAAAACCATCTTTCCACGCTTTGGAGTACCCCGCACTGTGATAAGCGATGGCGGATCACACTTTGGGGAGAAGTAATTTGAGGTGTTGTTGAAGAAGTACGGGGTCAAGCACAAGGTTGCAACACCCTATCACCCTCAAACCTCTGGACAGGTGGAGGTATCTAATAGGCAGATTAAGCAAATTTTGGAAAAGACTGTCAGTCGTACTCGGAAAGACTGGTCCATGAAGCTCGACGATGCTCTCTGGGCCTATAGAACTGCTTACAAGACACCCATAGGCGCAATGCCTTACAGGCTAATCTATAAAAATTCTTGTCATTTACCCTTAGAGCTTGAGCACAAGGCCCTTTGGGCGATTAAGTTTTTAAATATGGACCTAGAAAAGGCAGGGCAAAAGAGATATCTACAGCTATAAGAGCTCGAGAAGCTGAGATTGCATGCTTACGAAAATGCAAAGATTTACAAGCAGAGGACCAAGGTGTGACATGATGCCCGCCTAAGGAACAAGGATATTCGTGAAGGAGACAAAGTTCTTCTCTTCAATTCTAGCATCAGACTTTTCCCTGGGAAGCTCAGAACAAGATGGTCAGGCCCATTCTCTATGGAAAAGATTTATCCATCAGGAATGATGGAGATTCAAGGAGAAAAGACTGGGATCTTCAAGGTCAATGGCCACAGGTTGAAAAGATTCTACAAGGATGAAGCCTTTGTAAGAAGATCAGAGATCAACCTGGATGATCCAACCCAACTCAATAAAGAAAAGGATCAAGAGTTGCCTCATCCGAATAAAGGACCAGAGAAGTGAAAAATTTATGCAGTCTAGCTAAGAGACTTTAAAGCAAGTGCTTCTTGGGAGGCAACCCAAGTTTTCATCTCTCTTCTCTTTATCTTTATTTTATCTTACCTTCTCTCCTTTAGTTTAAGTTTTCCCCCTTTTCTGAGCATTTTTCGTCTTTGTTTTGAATTTAATAAGTTTAAGTTTAAGTTTCCAAGAATGATTGGTCTTGCTTAATCATAACTGTGATTCTAATCGTGACCACGAATATAATCACGACTGCAGCTTTGCTTGTGCTTATCAAATAATCAAGACCATGATCTTTTCTCTTAGCTGAAAAGACCGTGACTGTGGTTTGTTCAGGGAATCATGACCGCGGCAAAGACCGCGACCGTGATGTTTTACTCGGCTAAGTTAGGTCACGATCCGGACGCCTATAAATACTTTTCAGTCACCGAACGATAGACTCTTTATGCTCCCTTTACTTTCATGCAAACCCTAAGATTTCCTAGTCTGTTCGTGTGAGAACCGAAGCCGCAGTTGCGATTCCGCCATCCAACGCCCAAGATAGTCACCATCGTAGGTCCGTCGGGATCGTTTGCTTTGCCGTTCATGACTTTTTCCGTCGTTGCAACCTCTCCCATCGACCAGGTAACCTTTTCGTTTCCCCTTTCTTCACACCGACGGGTTTTACCTTGATCTCGAGCTCTTCCTTCACCGCTACAGTGAGTCGCTCTCATCGTTTGGCTGATTTTTTGCCTCACCGACGCCTTCTTTCCGGGTGCTTAGCCCCGCTCTCTTTCTTGTTCCCTTTTTTCGGCCCTAAAAAGAAAGACCTTAAAACCCTAAAAATGAAAAAAAATGGACGAAGAACAGTGTTCAGAAGAACTGAACAGATGGAGCGGACCGAGATCTTGGTCCTCTCAACCGACGTGGGGTGTCAAACCCTAAGGACTGCATGTCGTTAACCCCTAAAAAGCACTAAGTTTGGCTTTTCTGAAGAAAAGACCGTGACCGCGATTATAATCGTGACCGCGGTTTTCTTCTCAGAAAAGAATCGCGACCGCGATCTTTTCAAGAAATCTGCGACCGCGATTTGCTCCGAAACAACAATAATTGTGACCGCGATTGAAAACAACAATAACATATAACCTAATAATTATATATAACTTGATGATAATTGTGCCTAGGAAAATAAAGGTGATCTTTGGGTATACTTTACTAAGGACTAATCTACTTTAACCTGCAGAATGTCTTATCCAGTTTCAAGCGATCCCCTGTACTAGAGGGCTACCTCCCTGAAGGAGGTAGAGGTGATAGTGAAGGACTTAACTGAGAAGCTGAAGAGGAGCACCGCCCTACCAGTCCCCAAGCGTCTGGAGATCCAGCTCAGACTGGAACAATATCAGAGGATCTTGGCGGGGGTACCACAAGAGGAGTCTACAGAAGCAACAGAGCAGACGAGGGAAACAGAGGCCTCCGAGTATCCACCTGAGGAGTCAGGAGCCCAGTGCATGGGAAGAAGCGAAAAGCTGCATTCAAGGAACCCAGGCCCAGCAAGAAGGCGAAGACTGAAAAGGCGGTAGAAGGAGCCTCTACGCCTCAGGGGGAGCCCCATTTCGTACCCCGGGACATCGTGCACCAGTCCGCCTATGATTAGATGTCCACTAACAAGGAATGCATTTTGACACATTACTTCGATGTGGAGGACTTCAAGAGGTTGGGGTTATATGACAGGACGGTAAAGTTCTTAGAGGGCACAAACTTAAGGTCATACCAGAGGCTAACCCTAGAGTTTATGTCCTCTCTGACTAAGCTCACCACCGGCGATGGGACGCAAGTAGCAAGAGGAGGGGACTACCAGCTATAGGTACGGCTTGGGGGTGAAACCCACCAGATAACATAGACGGACCTGAATAGGATCTTCACTGCATCTGAAAAGAGGCTAAAGGTTGTTCAGGTGCTCTGGGGGAGAGGGAGATTGCTGCATACGACAGCAACAAGATGTGGGAGGAACTGACTAGAGAGGGAAAGCACAACCCGAAGAACTCCAAGGCCTCCAGAATCACCTCCTAGTTCATCAAGGTCATACAAAAGATCACTGCCTTTTCTATAGATGCCAGGTCAGAGACCGGGACAGTCAGCAAGGGGGATCTCTTCCTTATATGGTCTATGATCAATAAGCGACTAGTTAATATAGGAAGGATCCTTATCAGAAGGATGTCATAAGCTGTAGGAGGTGAGGCGAAGAGGAAGTCTGCCTTCTGTATGGGGGGTCAGATAGCGAGGATCGCCGATTACCTGCTGGAAGAAGGAGAACTGTAAAGATATGAAGAAATGGAGGGACAACAAAGTATAGATATAAAGTCCCTTGCCATCATGGGAATTCTAGAAGTGAAGGGGGAGAAAGCATATTTTAAACACCAAGGACTGAAGAAGCCACTACCCCTCCCCGAAATGGCATTCTATGACACTCACAAGATGCGGCTGACTCTCAACGACGTCGAGAAGATAAGCTCCGGGACACTACATGCCAGCACATCGGCAGAACCTGCATGCGCAGTAGAAGAAAGCAGTGTCCCGACACTAATAGTGAAGAAAACCCAGGAGCCAAGGAAGAAACTGGCGGTGGAGAAAAAGAAAGCATAAGCCACCATTAAGCCAGTTGAGAAAGAGAAGGCTGCAAAACGACCGGTGGAAGCATAAGTTGCAGACCCCGCTTCCCCAAGATCGCAGGAGGAAACTACAGCAGTGGAGGGAGAAGCGAAAAAGATGACAGGCACTGAAGAGGTCCCGCAACCCACCAGCCAGCCAGAAGCGGAGCTAGAAGGACAAGGCTCCCAAGCCATACCGGAGCCAGAGCCAGAGAGGGGTCAAGCTGAAGAAGAAACCCCTCTCGACACCAACATGCTGGAGGTAGAGGCAGAAAGACAAGTCTCTCAAGACGTACCAGATGCGGAGTCAAAGAAGAGTCAACCAAGGGAGATGTCCCCACCGCCACCACCTAAGCAGCCAACCATGTCGAGTGCGTAAATGAAACACGTGGGACAACAACTGCACCAACAACAACAACAGGCACCCTCCTTCAGGGGTGCCTTAGGTAATAGGTTTGATGGAATGTGGGAACACATGAATCAAATCGATTTAATAAATGAAAAAAATTCTACTTCTTTATCTTCACTAACAATACAGGTAAAGGAGATAGATGAGAAGATGTCATCACTCCCGGAGTTCATGCAAGAAGTCCTGAGAAACCAATGGACAATGATGGGAGTGTTGCGAAAAATGCAGGAAAAATAGTGAACCTACGGAAGGAGGGGCAGGCCATACACGTCGACAACGAGCTGATGCACAATGAATACGAAGAGGTGATGGCCGCCCTACACGAAGAGGAGCAGGGCGTAAAAGAAGACCGCCGGAAGCTCGAGCAGGAACATGAAGAATTCGAGGCTCGATGGGAGAAGAAAAAGATAAAGCGACCTACCAGCCCAGAATGCTCCCTCGCCAGCCCCTCCAGCCATGATGACAACGTGGGGGGGGGGCGGGGGCAGGAGTCGGCGCATCATGAGAAAAGAACGAGAGTACAAGCCGAAGGCAATCCCCCATAGCTGAGCACTAAGGCACCCAACTAGCAGGAAGGTCAAGCCCCCAGTACAAAAAACATACAGTACAATCAAGGGGGTTTGACCTCAACTGTGACCCAGAGGAGGCGATGGACGAAACCGCCAAAGAGGACGAGCAACAGGCGGGACATCGCCTCACCCCTCCCGCACTCACTTTGATAAAAGAAGAGCAGGAAGCAAAGGCTCATCGGGAGGAGGTGGTCGCAGCGCTTAGCTCGGCCGGCGCAGTAGAGATAAATAGGTTGATAGCCGAGCTAGGAGTTGGGATGGAAGAATCAAACAAATTACTCCTCTTATCATCTCATGAGGACCAAAATGACTACATCTACGATGGGAAGATGGAAGCCATGCTAAAGATGATGGTCGAGGCCAGGCTGGGGCAGACGTCGGAAGAAAGACACGCAAAAGACGTCGATGTAGAAGCTTCCTAAGAGGAAGTTGGACCAAGGGCCACAGCACAGCCTCCGATCAAGGGTGCTGAAAAGGCGGTCGAGGCTATGCCTACCATCCGGGAAGCCTTAGTATTGAAAGTGTAAGAGGCGGCGGCGGAAGACGAGGAGGGCGGGCTAGCAACCTTCTTCAAGGAAGAGCCCGCCAGGGAGAGGCAAGCTAAAGAAAGAATGATTTTACCTACAGGAGCTCCCCCTCTGCCTTGCAAAATGAACGACATGGACATGAAGACCATGTCGCGCATCTTTTGCAGAGATGTCCATGTCCTGGAAGATGTCCTCGATGATGATCTACCCGGGTCAGACATATTGTATATCAACAAGGGTAGACGTCTAACCAGGGAGGACTTCCAGAGGGTCTTTCTAAAAACGGCGCAAGTACACAAAAGAATGATCAAGGTATTTTGTGCCACCCTCCTGGAAGAGTTCCTCCATCAAGATAAGACGCAACTAATCTTCAATGGCACCACACGTCTAGCCAGCCTGTTGTACAAAGAAGAATACATGGCGGCAGAAGTGTTGGAACTATTGGCGGCAGTCAGGAGAAGGGAGACCAGGACAGTGGTACTACCCATCCATAATGCAAAGCACTGGGGCCTAATCATCATCGACCTTACAGAGCGGAAGACGATGGTGCTCAACTGCTGCACAATAGAGATGGGTAGCACTTCACTTATCTACAAGAGGAAGGACGCCAGGGACGCCTTAAAAATTCCTATACGCCTATAGCGGGCTATCAAAGAGGCAAGTCTAAGGTTCCAAGGGTCCTGGAAACTCTTCTCCATAAACAAGAATGTTCCCCAGAAAGGAGCTGGTTCAGGGGATTGCGCCTTCATCGCCCTACGTATGATGGAAGCCATCAATAGGGGTATTCCCCTGGAAGACCTGCAAGTGGAAGACCTACATGGATTGTAGGGCATGTACGCAATGGAGGTCATCTACGATCGCCGATTCTTCAAGGATCTGGCAATGGCTGGAGATGTCATGCCCCACAGGCTCCACGTAGACATCCCTCTCCCTGAGAAGACATCTTGGAGGGAGCAACTCAAGAACATGTGGGTCAACCCGATAAAACCGGCTAGGGCTACAACTTGGAAAGCAGGCTGGGCTGCAGAGACTGAAGAGGCTGTGAAGCAAGCAGAAGATAAACATCAGCCTTCAATATCCGATGCCCCTGAAGCTCCTCCTGTAGAAGGACAGCCCGCAGAAGTAGAAACTGAAAAAGACCTGGGGAACGACGGACCAGAAGGCCCGGCAGGAGACATAGTACCTTCCTTCAAGAACTTCGACAGATGGAGCTACTTCAGTCTGTCGATGGAAGAACTCATAATAATTATAAGTTCTCTGAAGGAAGACAATTTGCCGGGAGATGTCATCTTCGAATGAGATGGCATCTGTGTGCTCAAACACGACCTCTGAGAAATGTTGAGAATAGGAGGGTACCTCTCTATGAGCACGATGTCAGCCTACCATGCGCTCTTAGGAGATTCAATGCCAAACTCACACATGGCATATTTGATACTGGTAGATGACATCCTCAAGGACAAGAAGATGGGAGAGACAGAGCGGCTGCAATTATGGCTTCAAGTAGGCACACCTGAACTCATCTTCTTGTTGATTCTTCATGACAACCATTGGACTTTACTGCACGTCAACCTGCTGAAGAAGATTGCAATTCTGTATAATAGCTCCGATGCAACTTTCTCACTGAAGAAAACAACTAACATGACGACAGCAAAGTCTCCTACCAAAAAAAAGGTGAACACATGTGCTGAAGCCATCATCAAAATGATACAGCAACATTGCAGAGGGTTCACAATGACAAAAGGCAAGGACTTCAATAAGGCCCAATATTATCGCAGAAGCCCTCAGCAGGTACCCCTATCAAATGACTGTGGGTTCTTCTACCTATCGTGGATGGTATCTATCACAAATACCAGCCTCAAGGTGGAGAACATGCAGTATGAGTAGTATCACACGCTTAGGGGTATCTACGCCAGCATGCTCCTGGAGTCCAAGTGGGCCTTCCCCGCCAAATAAATAAAGAAAGAAGGCATGTTTATACTTCTTACTCAAATTTTGACACCCCGAGATGGGGTGCAGGATACGTTTGGGGGATGAGTCATAAACGGGCCACAGAGGTACTAGAGATTCCCTTTTTCTATTACTCCCCTTTTAAATTTCACTTTCCTTTTTCTTACGTTTCTTACGCAAAAATTTTGAAATCTTGAAATTTTCATTACAACTGACCTCTTAGAAGCTCGCTCCCTCTCACTAAAATTTTCAAAAAGTAGTGCTCCAGCCTCTGAGAGAGAAGGATATGAGCAACCCACGAGTAAAACTACAAGTCATATCAACACTGCTATATCTCATTCTTACAGTAAGACGTTGTAAATGTAACAACCTTAACTCATGAACCCCTACAAACTAAGAGAACCTTATTCATACTCCTAAACAACCATCCCCACCTGACGGTCACATCTAAAAAATCCTAGTCTCTGTAGATGGAAAAAAGCTTCCATGTTCAAAGAAAATAGCCAAAAAGAGGCTTGTTCACCCAAGAAGACCAACAAAATCCTAAATCCCAAGCCTGAAAGGAGAGGTAAAAAGCCAAAAAAATAATAATACTAAAGTAAAGAAAAAAAATACGAGAGATGTGCCCTAAAAGATGCCAAAAGTTTCTGCCCGACCGGTATATTGCTGCACTCATAAATGCAGATATGTCGTGCATGTAAGTGGAAACTTGAAGCCAAGCTTACACACCTCCAATCATGAATGGAACATCACATACCACCTGACTTAAAGTCAAAAGCCCAGAAAGGGCAACACTGTTCTTACGACAGTTGTGGGTGAGGAGTTCGGGAGGAAGAGGAAACACCTTAAAGCTTCTAGCCTACATATACACATTAGCATAGGGCTCTATGAAAATAAAGAATAGGTGCAAAGGCTACCTTTCGAAAAGATGTGGCACTAGTATGGATGCTAGCTAAGGGAGGGTTATGAGTTGAGAAGGAGAAACCTTTTATAATAGAAGGTTATGACAAATGATATGAGGTTATGCAACCCTTAGTCTAAAGGGAGAGATTGAGACCTAAGGGATTGAATACATGCAACAACAGTCTTGATGCAAGAATGAGATATTTCAGTCATGCTATTATGTTATCCTTGTTCATCCTTTCTCCCTCTGGGTGCTCGAACCTACATTTATCCTGAGGACAGGCTTGATTCTAAGTTTGGGGGAGTTGATAACACCGCACTTTATGTATTTTCTATATATATTTTACACCACTTTTAGAATAACTTTAGTCAACTTTGCACACATTTTATCTATCTTCTTGACTAAAGCCTTGTTTTGTGATTTCAAGAATCAGCCCAACTATGACTGTGATCTTAGAATCGCAACCGCGGTTATTCGGCAAAGATCGCGATCACAATTTCTCCAAAGACCACGACTGTGACTTCTCCAAGGATCACAACCGTGGGCACTCAAAGACCGCGACCAAGGTAGAATCGCGACCGTGGTTATTCAGCAAAGATTGTGATCGTGCTCTCTCTAAAGACTGTGACCACGGCTTCTCCAAGGATCGCGACCGCGGTCTCTCCAAGGATCGCAACCGCGGGCACCCAAAAACCGCGACCGAGGTCCTGGGGAGGATCGCGATCAAGAAAGATCGTGACCAAGGAGGAATAAAGGAAAGACCGCGACTGTGGTATTAAGTCGTGGAAAGACCGCGACCGCGGTCTTAAGTCGGTGGAAGGCACCTATAAATAGCACCCCCTGTCTTGTCAAGGCATCAGATCAGAGAGATCTGATCCTGATACCACGAAGTGTTGCCGCATCCTAGACCCGTTGCCGACCATCCATCAATCTTGGATCTCCGAAGCAAAAGCTGAGGAGAGAGAAGATGACCGCCCACGCTCGCCACTTCTTCGAGAGAAGGAGACATCCCCGTGGTAGATCCAGATCTAAAGAAGTAGTGTGTAGTATCGCATTTCTTCTCCTCTAGATCTATCATTTCCTCACACTGTACTCACCTCCATTCTTCGTGGTATCTCATGGATCTATCTTTCCATAGCGTCGCCATGTTACCTGCAAGCGTGAGCAGCTAAACTCCATAACTTGGGTTGGGAGTAGCCACTAAGGCTCTCCCAACATGTATATTGTCTCTTTATTTTGAATATACATATTCTTATCAAGATTATCTCCTTGCACCTATTTTAATGCTTCACTTGTATGCTTAGCTACCATCTTTTGATTTTTGATAGTTGATATCTCGAGAGAGTAATATCACTTTTATCCCATGTCATGGAGTAGTATGAATGCACGAGAGTGTTGAAATGCTAAATGCTTCAACCATATGTTTTGCTGCGAGGTTTTTGAGTTGTCCTCTTGAGAGAGAGGCTTCTTTTAGGCTTAGTTCTATCCTCATCTTGAGAGAGAGTGGAATATATGTTTTATGGTTGCTTGTAATCTTGATATGAGTATGCAGGAGAGAGAGATAGTATGCTTGTTGGAGAGATGCTTTGGTTGGTGAGCCCCAACTGGAGTTTTCCCATATACTTGTTACAGTTTGTTTCTTTTACTCCTTGTGTCTTATTGTTCTTGTTCTCGAGCTATCGTTCCCTCAGGAACACATATTAATCCTCTTTTATGTTGGAGTATAGAGTTTTGATTCCGAGTTCTTAGCACGACCAACCTTGTCCCTGTGTTCGACCCTGATTGCTACATCAGACCCCGTTATCGTTGTGGGGGCCTGAGTGTCGGGTTATCTCTTTAAAAGTCTGAATACTTTAATCCGCTCCTTTTGGACGCATGATTTAGTCCGGTCAGTTTCTCCAAGCCAAGCTCCTTTCTTGAGCAAAGATCACCTTCTCCACTTTAGAGGTGCAAACCCTAACAAAAGAGCATGGAAATGAGATGTTTTAGGGTTCTAGGTGGAGTTTTACCATGCATGGTCATGGTTTCAACCTGGAAGAAGGTGGGAGGATACTAAAAGCATTAAAATTGGGAATTAAAGGAGGATTCTTACAAGTTTTGGTCAAAATCACCAAGGAGGAGCTTAAGAAATCCTAAATAGAGAAATTTGGAACCCTGGGAGCCTTCTTCACCAAGGTAGGCACCTTCTTTTACCTTGGGACAGCAACTCTGTGGCCAAACATAGAAGGGAAGATGCTCTAAGATATAAGAAAGAGAAGGATAGGATTGCTTCTTGGATTGGGAGGTGGAAAGGGGTAGGCATGGCTTTATAAAGAAGGGGGCAAGCATGAGGTGTCTATGTGACTTTCCATGTGTCCTTAGGCTAGGGCTTCATGGCCATGCAAGAGGATAGCTCATGGACTCTTCTTGCATATCAAAAGTCGGTCCTAAGAGCCCCTAGATCCTTCTAGGACATCCCCACCGTCCTTCAAAGAAAGAAATAACCCCATTGGTTGATAGCTTTTAAAGATAAGCACGTTTATAAAGAGGGTAATCCCTATAATGCCCTTGGAAAGTAACACCTTCAAACCAAGGTCCAACCAGGTGCCCCATAGTTCAAAATCCCGTGAATGGTAATGGAATATCTAAGGATTAAAATTCAGGTGATAATTTGCAGAGAAAACCTCCCAATTGGGTAAATTGCATAAAAGTCCACAATGTGCCTAAAATTGCATAACTTGCACAAACAACATCCAAATCGAACCAAAATTGAAACTTCGGCTCATTTTATGTTTTCAAATCATATAAAAAAGTTAGATTAAGGTTTAGAGCACTTTATTATGGTAATTAAGCTTTCATTAAGGTATTTCTGCATAAACCCTTATATTGGTACAATTAGTGAATAAATGTTCACTAAACCACTATAAATTCCACAAATTAAACATAAATGATATAAAGGATAGAAATGAAAGGGAAACTTGGGAAAAATATTTACATGGAGATTACATCTAAGATTCATTTTGTTACATCTATATTTAAACAAGGTTTAGGATAGAGGATCATATTTAGTTATATTGCATGATCTCAGTAACAAGTCAGGAAATAGTCTCAAAATGAAAGGTGTGTCAAATGATCATATGAACTAAATAAAGGATGTGTGGCTCAAAATTTCATAATTAACATAATTAGATACCTCGTACAAGAATTAATGATTTCACTTTAAATGATGCCCAGATAAAGTGGACACACATACATTGGGTGTTTGGCTCAAAAAATAACTACTAGCATCTTGAGACTAAAGATTACACAAACCTATACACAATCATTAAACCCTAAAATCCAATTAGGAGAAAACCCTAGATTATATCCTAAAATTATATTATTAGGAAATTCTCATTTTCCTTATTCAAATATGAATTCATCTGTGTTTTCCTGATTCACAATCAGCTTAATAAAAATTTCACAAGTTTTGATAGGAGAGAGATGAGCCCTAAAAATTGCTTATTTACTATATTAGAATTAAGTGATGAAAATAATATCATCAGATAGAGAAAAATCTCACAATTATGGAACATATTTTTCCATAATTTATGGAGCTTCTAGTAATTAGTTGTTGATTTTAGATTTTCATAGAATTTACTGATTGAAATGAGGGAAGTTTATACAGAAGATTGGTTTACCTTGTATCATTATTCAGGATGCTATAATGTGGTAGAGAAATATCATAACAAGGATATGTAAGAGTTGAATGGACAAACAAAATAAGTCAATGAAAAGTTACATTTTCTCATATAATTAAAAAAAACTTAAGGGCAAAGTCAAAAATCATTGTAAGTAGGCTTCTTCTTCCCTTGAACTCATGCCATTGTTGCCAAGAAGTAGCACATCATGTTGAGTCCATGGTTAGGTGAAGGAACATGAGCAATAATCAACCAAAATTGACTAACAAAGAACCACGAGGTAGGTCTGATGATGCTTACCTTAGACGCAATTAGGTTCTAGTGAAGAGATAACCTAATACAAAGGACCAAAGTAGCAAACCAATGATTGAGTTGGTAGCAGTATAGGATGTGACTTGGGGTGTAGTGACACAAGAGAAGCATTATACAAGGTGACATAGTGATCAAATTGTGTTATATATATATAGGCTAGGGATTTAAGGAGCATGTACCTAGGAGATTCGGATGCTTATATGGAGATTTTGGGAAAACCACATGTATAAGAAATTTGGGTTAGAAATATGACTTAACTGATGTAAAAGTTTTAGGACAGGAGTCACAAAGTTTCATAGACAAGAGAGAGGGAACAAAGTCACAGGAAGAATCGGATTTGAAACTGTACCGTACATGGCATGTGTTATATCCTAACCAAGGTAGGAGACGAGGCTTTGGCCATCAGATCCATATATAATGATTTAGATCACAGTTGTGCAATGGAAAGGGAAGGAAACTGACATTGCAACATTCGATGATCATAACCTTAGACAATGATAAATTTAATTTACATATTTCCATCCTTGTGCAATTGAGTGGGCATTTGTTGTCCAGTTAAGTCAAAATTTGGTAACACAACTAATCGAGGAGTGAGGATCAACTTTTTCTATTAGTTTTAACTTTTGACACTCCTAACTTTATCAAATCATGAATTGATGGTTAAGAAATCTAGTAATATATTTATTAATTCCTTTGTAACTCAAATGCACAAACTTTGTTTTTACTTTTCCTTCCCCATACCTAACCCTACGAAAATCCTAGAAGAATAATTTTAAAATTGAACCTATTAATTTGTTGAAATTTTATGATTATCTCCTTCTTAGGATTCTATCTCAATTACTTGCATTAAAACATCAAATGAGTGGTTTACTATATAAAAGAGTATTATTCTAGATTCCTAGCATCCTAATACAAACTAAGTCAAGAAAAAGGGTATAAACTAAAATATCATAAATAGGTATGGCAGAAAACCATGGCCTACTCTACCTGACCCTACCATGCCTGATCCAACTAGCAAATATCAATTTTATTGGGTGGTTTTTGGGTGTTAATGGGATGACACTTGAGAGTGTCTCGGGTACTCAGGTTTTTCTGGCTTGCAGTTGGTATACATGCATGCACCAGCACTTGATCCTCACTCTCCATCTTACAGACTCATCCTCACCTCTCTCACAATATCCTGGTAAGTTAGACTAACCATGACATATTGTCATGAATGTTCACAATGGTCCTGGAATCCACCGCCAACATTTGTTCCAATCTGGTGTTTCACGAGAATGGCAACGTTCCGATGAGTCCCCAACATTATGGGAACCAACACTGCTGATGGGCCAATCTAGAGACTGCCTTGAGATGTTGGTGTTGGTAAATGCCCATAGAGACAATCATATGATGATAGACATGGCATAATTACCTAAAAGGACTTTATTAATAATAATGCATATATAAAGGCAAGATTCCAATTCATCTGTTTCACGCAGTTATGAGATAATGAGGATACAGAGTGAATGTCTAGAGAATTATATTACTCAATGATGTATGTTGTCAAGTTACTATCCTTATGGATAAGATCATTTGGATGTTAAGAGTACATATACATATTCTCATTATGTCCTTGATCAGTTGATATTATGGAAGTTGATAGACAACAATAACACATAAGATCAAAGTGTGATTTGGTTGATGACTAAATCCCATTAGTCATGATATGGAAATATCAAACCAAGCACAGAGTTACATGTTAGGGAACAGTGTATCGGACGAACCCACCCTGAGAGTGACACATGGTTTTATGGTCACAGTCATCTCTCATAGTGAAGAGGGTGAATGTGATTCTTAGACCTGAAATTACTGCACTCGTCACGTCCTTGGGTACGCTTTGACATCATCAAATGTACCCTAAAACATGGGTTGTTATAACGGTGATGATTGGGTGAATTTGACACATGAGGATAGATTGTGAGTGATAGATATGGGATTTGTCCCTCCTACTAGAGTATGATATCCTAGCCACTTGATTAGCGAGACTGAGAAACGCATGCGCATGTACATGTGACGTATGTTGTCAAGTTACTATATTAAGGTCCCATTATCTCAGACGGTATGCTCTTGGTTCAAGGAATAGGGTTCAATTTTGAGAGGATGACCTTCCATGCCTCGAGTTCATTCTAGATATCAGAGACAAAGGAATTATACAATCACTGCAACACCTTACACAGATTGTAGGTTGAAGTTGTTCTCCAACTTTCCATTTCACTTGGGTAGCACTGATGTGCGACTAGGCACCACTCTTTTCTTGTGATGTCATAAGCTAATTATGAACATTCACTGCCAATGGGACCTATAGGGTCACACACATAGGAACTCATCTAGAATAGGAGTTTGATCTTGAATGGAAATTGGATTGATTAATAGTGTTTAGGTATTCAATTCACACAACTGATTGTTTGATTGGCTGACTAGGTCTATCAAATGACCATCTCACTGAGTGAGACTACCATTTGGGAAGCCAGAGGAGCATCTCAAGTAGTTGAGATGGTCGTTTGGGGGTCAGGTTGATCAAAGATCGATTTGACTTAGTTTTTCCCTTGAACCAACTGGTTCAAGTGATTGAACTGACTGGCTTGACTCAACTCACCAGGCGGCCATCTGGGTGAGTGAGACGGGCATCTTTCTTGGGTGAGATGGCCCGGTTGGGTCGAACTAAGGTTCAGGATGTTTCTCGAATAGTTTTGGTTGTTCTTTACTTGAGGAACAAGGAAATTAATTGGATTCGAAATAGCCAAATTCGTTTCATATTGGGAACTACCAAATGGCCATTTGGCAATGCGAGACGACCGTCTTACATACCAAACGACCGTCTGGGTGTGTGAAATGGTTGTTTCATGCATTGCAAGTTGTGAAAATTCAAGATTATCCAATCCTTTCTACTCCCACACATAAATCCCATACTGGATAGCAACTAGGAACCTTGACCCTAGCCTCTACTATATATATAGGGGTATTGGGGGCTTCCCAGAACACAACACAGCATAGAGAACTGAGAATTAGTTTCTCTAACAATTTTTTTCCTCTCTGGTTGTGGTAACCAAGAGAGCCCAGACAACTCCTACCTGAAAAGGAGGGATAGACAATGGGAGAGAACAACTGAGAAGTTGTCATTGTGGGAGAGTAGGTTGGTGACTAGTACACCAACGAGGAGGACAACTCCTTCCTATCCGTTCTTAATGAATGACATGAGTTCTAGTTGGTCCGGGTGAAACTTATTACCACTTTATTTCGATTTAGACAAAAAATGGGGTTGTTGAAATTTTTTATTTACTTTATAAATAAAATAAAGTGATATACTATAATCCATATATAGCTTACAGTATACTTTATAAATAAGAATTCGCATCTATATATATATATATATGTGTGTGTGTGTGTGTGTGTGTGTGTGTGTGGTATATGAATTCATATATCCATGTAGTATTTGTAGGAATAAAATAGAGTTTGTCTCTCGGAGAGATGCCCAAGTGGTTGATAGCTCTGGTCTTGAAAACCGGTATAGTTTGAAACAAAGAACTATTGAGGGTTCGAATCCCTCTCTCTCCTTCTACTTGTTGAATGTTTCTTTATTTATTTGTCTTAGCCAATTTTCATAAAAAGGAATGGCTCAGATAGGTGGGATAGGGTAACCAGTCTAGAATAAAAAAAATAGATAATAGATAAATAAATCTTATCTTAGCTAAGAGGGGTCATGGAAAGAGCAGGTTCTAAGTCACAATCTCTACTCTAGAGGCAGGTTTCCTTTGGTTATTTCTCAGAGAGCAAACTCAACCTGCAGTCTGTGGCAAGACCACCAGAGTCGTTGTTGAGGTTGTGCAGATGTTGTTTGTGGTGAAGACCAGGAGCTGCACAGCCATCGTATAAGAGCAACTTATTAGAAGTTTCAAAGAAGCAAGTTTTGTTGTTGGACTTGCTTTAGGACGAGGTATAACTCGCTAAAACCATCCTTACTATTTCATAGTAGTTGATGCGATCTTGTTATTATGGGAATACGAATAGATAAAATTTTTGTTTCTGATGTTGTACTCTATGCTTGTATTTTCTAACAGTTGGTGCACAATCTATTGTCTTTCTCCCAGTGGTTTGAGGCTGTGGAGGCAATAATGGAGGTAAGAGGGAGGGGACATGAAGGACTACCTCAACCTGTCATAGTAGAGCACCATAAGTAGAAGAGCCACACATCAAGATCTCATGCTATCCTCAGTTGATTCTAGTGGCTACATATCTTTATGCTATCCACCACCATTGTTGCTTCCTTCTTCAAGGTTCAAATGTGCTCGTAGGTGTGAGGCATCTAGATATGTAACGACCCATTTTCATATTAGCCATCTGATTGGGGTTTACTTGGATAATTGCATGCTTAACTAGATTGATCATGGTTTAAATCTTGATTAATGATGGAAGTCTAAGTTGTGATTCTAAACCTAATGAGAAACTTTCTCTAAATATTCTTTTATTTTAAATGAGAATTGAAGACCCTACTCGGCCAAAATTAGGGTTTTTGTAGCATATGAATACAGAATTTGATAAGTATAGTGGTGTACTAAATGATTTTTAATATTTCATATACAAATTTGATTTAGTTGAAATTTGGATATGGCTTAGACAACTCACATTTAAGAATTCTTACAAAATATTAGAATTTTGGAATGTTTTATGACTTGTTTGTCGGCCAAGTTATCCTAAGACAAACTCAGCCAACCATGTATTTAGACTGAAACATAGCAGTCTGGTATTTGAATTTTATATTTTTATTGGACAATCCAATTGGTCTAAAAATTTAAATTAAGTTTTAAAGTTCTATTTTAGACATGATATTAAATTTTCATAATTTTTAGATGATGTTAGAATGATCCAGAGAGGGGTGTTGGTCGAGTTTCTCTTAGATAAATCAGACGACCATGCATTATGGCTGAAATATAGCAGTCTACTATTTGATACATATTATTTATTGGTAAGTCTAATTGATCTAAATTTTTTACCAAAGATCTAGTATGTTGTTTTAGACAAAATTCTAATTTGGCTTAATTTATGGAGGAGTTTTGACCTAAGCAGTAAATAATTTTCGGTAACATTTATATGATAGAAAATTATGTTGAAATAAAAGAAAGTGTAAAGTTGGGTCAAATTTGCAATTGACTCAAGCTCCTTAATTGATCTATATGAGCAACCTAGAACCCAAGGAGATCTCATATTTGTGATTCATTCCAAAGAAACAAAATTTTAGAGAGAGGAGGTAGAGTTAGGGTTTGAGTGAGGAAGAAGGTGGAGATGTAGACCTAGGGCTTTATCATCTGAGAAATGATGAAATCAAGTAAGCTTATTTTCTTTGCATAGTCTTTCATGGTGAATCTTCTCTCACATGTCAAGATTTTTTCCCTCATCTGAATTGACTCAAGTCATATCAAATCTCCTGGGTGGAGGGTTTTCAAGTTGAGAGGAGGAAAAAATGTATTCAATAGCTAGAACCTGGGTGGTTTTCTAGAAATTTAGAGTTTGACCTACGTTTTTAAGGTTATTGTCGCCTTAGGTGAGTGTTTCTCTCCCTATTAAGCTTTCTAATCATGTTGAAAGCCTAATTACATCTTACTAAAATAATCAAGATCATTGCTAGTATATGTATGCAATTGTGTAATCAATTGGGATGATTTTGAGGGGAAAATGCAGCTGATTAGATCCTTTTTATTAATTAATATTTTTCTAATCTTTTATCTATTCGTTTAAGTTCTATGAATAATTTCCTAGACACGGGATTATGTTGTTTTGCATGAATATTACCTAGAACCAACTATCACATAATATGCTTAGAAATTGAGTTGACACGCATAGGATCATATTTGAATTGTATTAGAATGAATTACACAAGTGTAATATTGAATCTCACTGAAGTTGAATATGAGATATACATAAGGATCTATATGAGGTGGTGATATTTCCAAATAGGGTTTGTGTTGGGGGATTGAATCAAATAAGTCAATGAATTAATATATACTTAGGACTGACAAATGAAATATGTGGAAATGGAAACTAGGGTTTTCCATGTGTGTGAATATCCCTAATGAACCCATGTGCACCATGATGATATTATCACATGATATGATTCTTACGATGTGTTAATCTAGGATTACATCTTAAACCTTAGAAATCTATTATTAAGGTGTCTATGAGAGGAAAACCCTGACTCTCATATAATCTTTTGAATGTAGAAAGATTCTCAATTGTAGAAGTTATTACTTCTTTTGAAGGTGACGAGTCTTACTGAGATGATCTAGGACTAATGCATCTACTTTAGAATAATTTATGGAATAATGAGTAAACTCCCACATGAATGCAACTTTTTATACAAGTCTAGTAGTAATGAATTAGGAGATGACTAGATATTATGGTGTAAGATGAATTAACCCTAATACGTTCTTCTTTTCTTAAAGTAAGTAGTATTATAAGTATTTGAAAGCTTGATGTTAATTACCAAAATGTCACAGAAAGTCAATGACATGGTACACCTAATTAAAAATGAGAAAGGAGATGAATGAGAGTGAACTGAATGGTGATTATAAGTTAAAAATGAAATTAATGAAATGTGAATGATGAATATAGACTATATATTTTGATTACATGTGTGCTGACCTAAAATAAATGAAATATATTAAAATTAGATTATGAAGGATTTCAATGAGAGAGAAACTTTATATATTAAGTAAATTTAGAATGATTGATTCTAAGAATAGTAGTGAGCATCATATGAAGAAGTTATGACTAACGACTATCAAATGAAGGGAAAATGAAGAAAATTCATAGTTGGATCTAATATCCTAACCCTAACCCTAATACGATGAGTTATGTGACAATAATGAATAATGTTCTAAAATGAGGAATTAAGGAATTTACATAAGTATAGTTTAATTAAATTATAAGATGAAGTTCAAGGATGCAATTCGATTCATAAAAATTCACATCTAAATTGTAATTGTCTGTAGACACTTGTACTATGAATATGGTCTAATCTAGTGGATTAAAATTGAGGTTGCATTTGTATTGAGTAGTAATCGTAACTAAGAATGGGAATTGATAGAATAGGAGTATCAAGTGTTTTATGCATGTTTATGCTTGATATTTATTCATATCTATAGAAATTGGATGGAATAAGTATTTGTTGCATGATAAGTTTGTTATAAGCATGATAAATAACATAGGATGTCTATATGAATATATTATGTTAATGACATTTTTTGAAAACTAGTTGTCTTGCTTCATAATCTAGATTTAGGATTAGGGTTTCTCTCTAATGGTTGGTAGTTATGTTGGTTAAAAGAGAGGTCTAAACAAGATACCTTCCTCTTAGCCAAAAGGGTATCCCATCCCTAGGCGATCTAGTCCCTTTCACAAACAAGTTCTAAAATGGTGACCTAGAAAAATGTATGGGATTCACAGTGGGACTATGCATCCTCATCAAGAATTTCACGTAGAGGAGTGGTGATAGTTACGAGGCAATCTATAGATTCTAATTTCAGTGACTACAGTCACAACAACGTTTGTGGCACCTACCTCACCTATGAGGAGTCATACCTGGCAATCACATGTGGTTTTGGTGTGTTTGAAGGATGCTAAGACCAGGTCAAGTTGCAACAAGTTATATTACCTCAAGCTGCAACAAGTTATATTACCATTTAAGTCTTCTATACCTTCTACATCAAAGGTGATTTTGCATACATGTGAGCACTATGATGATGGTAAGGGATGATAACAAGGGAAGGGTGGATGGTTGACAGGGCAAGGGGATGGAAGGTGGAGGAGGAGGTGGAGTAAATGCTAATGTGGATTGTGGGACCGCATATTGCCGTCATCTGCTATATACTGCCTCTAAGTGATGTCTGGTATTGCGTTGGGTTTTTTTGGGTCCAAAATTTTTGGGTTTTCTCAAGTACATTTTCAGGTTTGGGCCAGGTTCGGGTTAGACACAAACGGGTCGGGTCGAGTCCAGACCGGGTCCATTGAAACATGATCCATTGCCATGCTTAATCATAAAGTTAGGAGAAATTTATATAAATACCTAGGTTTGAGTGTGTTACAACCACATGTTGATCGAGTTCAGTAGTCTTAAGTATAAATAAGTCCCTAGTTCCCTCTATTTCTCGGTCACTTGAGTTGTTACTCAAGCTGTCTTGGTTTCTTCTTAGATAGGTGCCCTAGTCTATTTTCGAAGCCTATCACTTTGTGCATCTAGTGCATGTTCCACTCTGAGCTGAATTTTTGTGTCCTCCAATCTTGCTCTAGTTTCCTACTTCCACATGTAATAGGCTCTTTCAAGCTCACAATCAAAGAACATTGTAGATCATATATTGTAGAGTGTTGCATATACTAGGAGAAGTATCTATAAGTAAAAGATACTAACACACGTAAATGAATAAAAAGAAATTCAAATTCTAGAAGATATGAAATAATCTCAATTATAAAAATAAAATTCCTAACCAGATACCAAATGAGTTATTTTTAAACATGAATTCTATTGTACATGGCAATGACGCCAACATTTATTGTTGTCATTTACAACAACTCAAAATCACTAGATGAAAATACCCTAGATTTACTTAACTAGGCATTCAATAACCCACACACAAGTGGACAAATATTATCATAGTATAGTTTTGTGTCGGATCCCAAGGGACAAATATTATATTAATTTTATAGGTTAAGTAATCCAAACGGGAACAAACATTTTAACTAAAATTGGTTCAAGTTTATTATTAACTAGTTACATGAAAAAAGAAATTGATTAAAGTTGGCTTAAAGTGTGATGGAGGCAGTAGGGTAGATTAGGTTTCATCACTGCCACTCACATTCACTCAAGTCACCTAAATTTGCATAGTTATGAACTAATTAATTGAGACTTTCAACGTTGCAATCCTCTTCAAATAGGGAATTTGCACATATGCATGTCTCCAAGGGATTATTGTCATGTTATTACATGGTACTCTATATATCGCCTCAGAGGCTACCCTTCTAAAGTTCTCATCTAAGAGTTAACATCAGTTAAATAATATTCTTAATTCTAGATTTCAAAGTTCTCTATATATGTGATATAGTAGACATGCAATCAAGGTGATAAATCAAGAAAATAAACAATTAAACATTCAATTCAAAATCACACTATTCCATACAATTGTAAAAGTAGTTAAGAGATCACAAAAATAGGAAATGAGGATGCTTTGTGTATCCCAATGAGGACAATACTTGCTCATGATACAGGAATTGAATAGACACAGAGAGAATAAGAAGATGTCATTGTCACAACAACATCTAAAGTGGGAAACATGGTCTTTGGAGACCGATCTTCGATCTGGAGATGATAATGTATTCAATATTGCAGCCCATAGAGGCCTTCTACATCATATTATATTCCTTGGAGTCTAGTCAAGCACGTTTGAATGGTAGGGGTGGATCCCTTGATGATTAGGTTATTTCTTTTAGTCTCCATGCCAAAAAAGTAAGAGATAAGTGGTGTGTGAATGCATAATCATGCCTTGGCATGAAAATGAGTTGATTGTATAGATGTCTAGTCGATCATCTTGGTTGTAGTTTTATCATGATCTCGATTCCTATTCAGGCAGCTCATGGAGTGGGACGATTGGCTAACTGTTGACATTGAATTTAAATGTTGGTGATTTGAGCAGTTCAAGTAATGAGCCAACTGTCTCACCTATATCCCAACTTTTGGTGAAGGGTCCCAAAAAATTGAATCAAGGAGTGAGATGATCGGTTAGGAATCTACAGACTTTCATGCAACTAACTGATATTGGTGAGGTGATCAATTGAAGTAATAAGTGGATTGTTTACCTAGTTTCGTAGTTACTAATGAAGGGAATTCCTCCAACCAACCAATTGAGGAATCTAGCCAATCAAGTGAAGTATTGGGTTGTTGTAGACAACCTGGAAGTATGGGATAATCACTTCCATTTCATGGAGTTAGGAAGTTATGATCCCCTATTTCTTCAAATATGTATTGTAGAATAATTCATAGTATGTTTGATTCCTTTGTGTATTTCTTACATCAAGAGCAAGTAATTCCCTTTAACACATAACAAAATAAGAAAAACATTAGAAACCTAATCAAAGTAGAATCCAAGGTAAAATACATGACTGAAATGCTAAGTAATCTTAAAATGTGACTATAACTAAGATGAATAGCATTCATCAAACAACCCAAAGTTGAACATTGCACTCATTTTCAAGTAACACAAAATTAGAAATCGTCATCAAATATGGCTAAAAACCCAAGTATTGCCTCATTAGTGAATCATGCTTAATTCCTTACCTCTAGATATGGAAAAATGTCTATATGAGATCACATAACACAACTAGCCATGTCCTCATTCCTAAACTAGCTTCACAACACCACTTATTCACCAAAATCCATGATATTTTTCCAATGGTTCCATGAAAATGTGTGAATCTCGTAATAAGAATGCATACAATCCAAAAATAGGGTATGTAAAAAGAATAAAGTGGATCGTGTGACTTGCCCCAGGGTGGCAAAGAGAGTGAATGGGGGTATTGAAAGAAAAATTGCACATATTCCTCATTTTGACTTGAGATTGCTTTTTTCTTCTTCTTCTTTATTTTTCATTAAATTATTTTTAAGATCATCTTGTTGTGCTCAGTGGAATATTTTTTTATTTTGACGTATGCCTCTATTACATATAGAGGGTTACAAAATAAGTAGTTGGGAGAAGAAGGGGTTGTGCCACACCAAACTTAGGGTTTGACACAAACTATGACTTTTGTTTTCTTTATGGTGGATGGTAGGTAAGTAGATTGAAGAATAAGTGTATAAGAGGTTTTGGATCACATGCAATTAAAACATACTAAAACCAAGAATATTGACTCTACAAACTCTAATTTCATGATTAGGATATTAGTATGCTTGGTTCTTTAGATTTGGCCAAAAATAGATGAAGTTATACCTAAATATAGTTGTTTGTAACCCTAATGAATATAGTTAATACATGATAAGGTTTGTCACGCTAGTATTTTTCATAATTTCCATTTTTTGGCATTGATCAGGTTAGTCTCCCTTCTTTTCTATTTTGTCAGCTCTATTCAAGGATCATAGAGTTTTCTCCTTCCTCCAACTCTATATATTCTAAGTAGTCAGTTTTTCTCTCCTTGATCTCCTCTCCCTCTGGTTTCTCTCGTGCTTTCCTTTTTCCTCCTTTAGATCTTTGTCTCCTTCTCATGCAACCTAAAACCAAACATAATAGGTTTTCATTCCACATGAATTCCTATGTTGTTAGCAATGAGCATGCAAACACGAGAGGCATATTTTCAACTAATTTTTTAAAGGTGAATATTTCAAAAGGAAAGGGGTTGCAAGTTATAAAATATAAAAAAAGAGCATGGGTTGTAATCCTCCCTCTACACCCCCATGACTTTTGGATCACCCTCATCTTTGATGAAGTCCTCAAAGATGTTAACCTCTTGTCACACCTCTCTAATGATGACATCGCCAATCTTTATGTTGTGAGGGCCCAAATGATAGTGTTGTGTTCCAAAAACCAATAGTAGCAAAACCATCTCCCTCAAGTTTTTAATAATTTCTCCCATACATGATATTATGCTTTTAGTCAAATACACATTCAAATCTGATTTTTTTACCACACAAACGTGTCTTTTTTGGGTCGCACAAAGATCCATTTATTTTTCTATATGGATCTGTCCAATCAGGCTATGTAGCAATTAACTCGTGTTATTAGTTAAATATATGGCATATTGGCAAACAAAATACCATGTGCTAGTTGAGGTATCATCTCTTTTCCAAACCAACTACTCATTCACTTTGTAATTGGTATGAGGGGAAGATATAAAGTAAAGAGAGAGCATGAGGAGGTAGAGGGAGATTATATGAAGAGGGTGTATGAGGAGAAATAATTTGATAAGTTGGTATGTATATTCCATGTTACTATGATCTCCATGAAGATTCTTATTCTTCAGCTCAATAGTTATCCTGATGTCTTCATGGTGCTTCATTCCCACTAAGCATCGTGCTTCTACATCATTGGTGTATCTCTTTCCCAATTACACTATAATTCTTCATGTTCATGCTACAATATGCACGTAGGTTTGCTATCTGCACTTTTCTTATTCTAGTTGACCACAAATATTCACGCAATGTTGAAGGATCTTCATTACATCATTGGCACATGTTAGGATAGAACTTGTTGTGCTTATTCCAAACTCTAAATTCCCTTGATGTTTGTTGGTGACAATCATGTTGCATCTCACAAGATGGATGGTTACTTTTCATAAGCTCGTCAATTCAAGCCTACAATACTACACCTATAAAGTTGACGATCCATCCAGATTTTATCTTCACTGAGCTATTTTATTCATGTATTCTCAAATATGCATCTTTAATTTGTCAAATAATAAGAGGTCTCTTCTAGCAATCTACTTAGGCTTCCTTGATGGTGTCTTTCATTTCTATCAAGCCCCCAAGAGTCACACTCCAGATGTATCAAATTTGATAAGTCTACTTCGGCTTTCTTGATGGTGTCTTTCATTCCCATCAAGCCCCACAAGGGTAACACTCAAGATGGATCTATTTTGACAGTCATCATCACTTCATCATATCTATGTTTAAAATTACATTTACTGCTATGTCATCAAATATGTTGATTGTGTTTATTCCAATCACACATTCCTTTCCAAGAAAGATGGCATAACTTTAATGGAAGTATCGTCAAATTATTTCCACCCTACTCAAAACTCAATTATTTCCACCCTACATAACATAACTTTAATGGAGGTATCATCAAATTGTGGTTGGAAAGTCATGTTTAATGGGGAGTGAAAAGCTTGTATGGGGAGTGACTTTTTCATTTTCTTTTTCTCGTGTTGTCTACAAGAGTACACACACACACACACACACACACATATATATATACATATATACATACATACATATATATATGTATATATATATATATATCAAAAAGTGGAAACTAATGAGAAAATTAGGTTTACTTATTTGTCTTAGAAATTGGTATCATATTATTGGAAAAATTAACATAAGTTGGGAAACTTAAGTTGTTGTTTTGTATATGAATTATAATAAAAGCCTAAGTGGAAATTTGAACGGAGAAAGATATAAGAACTGATGATATTTGGAGTAACGTGTAATAAAATAGATAAAGTTATTTTCTACTTTATAAAAGTATTATACATATATCTATGTCAATATTCAGTTAAGACATTCAAAAATACACGCAAGGCATGTATGGATAGATATAATGAGATATGCATGGTAATGTTCAAAACATGCATAAATACCTAAATAGATACTAATGAGTAGGTTATACAAGTGGGACAATTTATCTTGCCTTCGGCTAAAAAATTGGCACGAAAAATAATGTATTATGTGCATTAAATGTGTGAATTCCACTTTCATCATAATCGAATTCCAATAAAATTATCATTTCGAAATATGGTGATTGTATATGGATTTTATTGACATTAATCCACTCAATGCAATATATAAATTAACAAAAGACAAGAAAGTCTAATTTAGTATGCCTCACTCTCTTACATAAGAGTAGCATGTATGAAGCTACAATCTGGCCTACTGTAAAGGAAGTAGACTCCCATGATGAAGTAACAATCCATTGTAAACATGTTGCATCATAAATCACATATAATAAAAAAATTAATACTAATTGAGAAACTATAATAACATTCTCGGCACATTTCTCTTAACAAAATTCCCTCTTTCCTCCCCAATTCCTCAAAAAAACTCCAACTTTATAATCTCATCATCATTTCTATTTAATCAAACTGAACAAAAATATTATATTATAGATACCACAAATATCAACACATGTTTCTGCTTATAAGAAATTGATATGTTTCAATTTGTGATATGCACAATTGAAGTATTTTTTGATAGATTTGAAACAAAATTCTAATCAAACTTTACATTAATCAAATAGATGCCTTTTCTTAGAAGGAAATTGTATTATACATACTTAATGGCAAGTTAGTGAGACAATGTGTATTTAAATATATAAGATAGGAAATACTCCCCTTATGAGTGGGTTATCTCAAAAGGGGTCATAAAAAGAAAATATAGTAACACAATATACATTTATTTTAATAATTACAAAATTAGTTCTATATATTAAATAATCAATTAAATGATCTCAAAACAAAAAATGTAATAAATATAAATTCATATTCCTCATGTATTAATTAGTCTAATTGTCATATTCAATTTTGATAGGATAACTCTAGTTTTAATAAAATAAATTATAAAAGAAGTAGCAAGATAATATTAAAGGGTCTCAAATAAAATGAACGACCAATTAGACAGTCTCAAAACAAGAATCATATGTTAAATTTAGAATATACACATGATAATAAGACTAAATAATTTTACTTTGTCCTTATATAAATTATCAAAGAAAGGATAAAAGTATTAGTATATAAGGAAACATTGTTTCTTTAGTTGGGTTAGATTTACCTAATAATTTTCCCATCATGCTAAGTTTTGTATCCGCAAACAGAAACCAGTCAAACAAATCCCCCAAATCTATTATTAGTTTTCTAACATCTCTCACGTCCTCTCTTTGATATTTATATTCTGGTGGTTTCCTCTCTATTTTAGTGCAGTGAGATATATAATTTTCTTCCAAAATCTAAATAAGAAAGAAACCCCCAAAACAATTTTTTGTGGCCATAGAACTAGAAATATCTTCAACAACTTCCTATAAAACCAAAAAACCCATGAGCATCAAGGCCTTCTAGACATTCATAGATACATTCATTTTTATCTAAACATGTCACTTCTTCTTCATCAAATTCATCTACATTGGGGTGGCATCATCAATTCATCTCAAATTCATCTACATTGGGGTGGGATGTGGTCAATTTATGTGTCATCAGGACATTCTCTTCTAATTTCTTGTCTAGGAGACTTCCTTAGAACCATGAGAAGCTTTTCTAATTCTAGGGCTCAAGTTGATGCCAGGAATGCCCCCTACTCTGCTTGGAGGTACCTGGCCTCAAAGGTTTGGGGGCTTATTCCAAGAACATTGTGGTCGCATGCGTGGGTATGGCAAGTTTATTGGGACATTTTGTAAGGACCCATCCCACTAATCAAACCCTAATTGATCATTAGGACAAATCCTTAAGAAAAACCCAACTCTAAACTAGGCAACCATCAAAAATTGAGTTGAAAATTTTTGAATAAAGCGATCTGAATAGAGATCCAATTATGAGCATGAGTCACAAAAACCTCACAAAACAACATATAGAAGTTAAGTATTGCACTCCTAAATTATTTTACATTTAAACTTGATGAGAAACTAAAATCTCTCTTTACATATTTGATAAAAAGGATTACAAGATGATACATATTCATAATACTACAACAATTTAAGATGTCTGAATTTGACTACAACCAGTAAACACAAGGGAGCCACTTGATAAAACAACCTATCAAGTATATCATATACTACCCACCCATCACTCAGGAAAGGGAGAGTATAGTGACACTCCATACTTATCTATCTTCTGTCTTTTCACATATTTATCAACATGACATTTCCACTACATCAACATACCTAAAAGATGTGGATAACCACACTGGTGAGACCCCAAGTCCCAACGATATATTAGAACAACTAATAACTTTTATGCTTACAAGTAGGAGAAATGTATATGGTTATATTTAATAGTGCAGCTAGTTAAAAGAATAACTACTATACTGAGAATATGATACAATAGATACATATATAAGGACATATTATGAATTATATATATTACTTACAAGAAATGAAAGATTTAACAATATCATATACAAATGTGCATCCATGTTATTCCAATTGAAACTAGATAAATATACTACATGACCAGTAACATATTTTATTATGACCTGAGTAGTTTAAGGCATAACATTCAAACTACTAGTTGTCTGGTGCAAAATTGCAATCAGCTCCGTATGAGATCTTAGGATTTCCAGACTCCTAAAGATCTTCCACACCTCAATCAGAGAGAGGTTAAAAACTAGTGGAACAAACACCAAACTACTAGTGGAGATCCTAAAAGCAAGTCCACAATAACCAGGTCTGTCATGGGTACATTGGACACATCACCTATCCCCAGGGAATGAAACCCATATCAATCATATATTATATATGACTTGTCATATATCGCATATCACATGTACCAGAGCTACGGCCTCAACTGTACTCATATAACCTTGGAATCAAGATGACAAAGATGTACACTCCATGCACCCGCATATACTTAATAATATATGACTTAGATCACCTTCTCACAACCATCAGGTTGCTACAAGGATAATGTTTCACTATTTCCCCCACTAACCAAGGGAAATAGTGAAACATTATCCTTATAGACCAAGGGAAATAGGTCTACAGACTCAGGGCACTACATGATTAGGATTACACTTAATTAATTAAGCCAGTTTCTTGTATTTTAATTACACCCGACAAGTTACAAACAAGACATGGAGATGTAATTTCAACATTATTCAAGTCTACAACTCATAAAAATATAAAATATGTTTGTATAAACAAATCACTCAAATTAGAGTACCAATATTCATCGGGACCATACCAAGACCCAATTTGTCAAGTTACTACACAACAAGGGCTTAAATAAGGACACATCAAACTTAAACCAGGCATAATATGGGATATTTATCCTTACAATATTTCATTTCCAATGAAATAAATAGTACTTTAGAAGGTAGAATGCTATCCCATACATAGAAATTACCACAATAACTATTCAGAAGAAAAAAATGGTGGATTGTGAAGAAGGTTATTGTCACTCATTCAATGTAATGGATTGTCATGAAAAACTATCATATGGTGTCGTTTCAAAGAATATTAAATTCAAGTCAATAGACATCATTTCATGTATCATTTAGGGATTAATTAGTTATCATGAATTGTATACAATCATTGAGGCCTCATAACTTCTTCACACTACTTGATTATAGTAGAGAATATCTTGTTTTATTTCAAGGAAAAGTGGATCAAACACACATGACCAAATAACCCCACATATTAAGTGTATCAGAATCCCTACTTCCATTATCTTCTAGTTCACTTATGTCAAAATATAGAGTTAAACTCTAAACCTTGGAACCCACTACCATTCAAATGATAGTAACCTCACCATTGCCATCTAGGAAAAAGCCTGAAGGCCTCCTACCTTCTTGTATATCCCATATCCCAAGTTCATCATATAATGCCAAATTTTATATCATACTTAGTTGATTCAAAAAGGTTATAGGAATATAAGATAAAATAGGGATATATATATTAATATTATAAGGTGGTATATCTCAATGGTTGACATCTTTCCAATTAATATTTCCCTAAATTACATAAACATAATGCATGGTATGTAAATCCCAATAGAACTTTGTATATACGTTGTTTATTGGATCTATTTCAAAAGAAATGCTATACATAATTTATAGTCATTCAACTGGATTCATGATCAGTTTTAAGTTTGTTAATGACTCAAAATTGTATAACTAACCTACTTGGATTTAAAAGGACCAAAATACCAAATTAGGTTAGATAAAGGCCAAAACACCTTAAATGATAAATTAGGAATAAGTTACCTTAGGATTATTAAATATAATTGAAACTTCTCTCATATATTAATTAGAGAAATACCAAATGGTACCTAAAATTTTAGAGGAGATACCTAAAGTATGTGAAAGTAATGCTAGTTTTAAGATTAGGGCACATTTAAGACCTAAAAGACCATTAAGAGTAAAAGGTGTACGATTACTTGTAGGAGAATCATAACCTCATGAAATTTGGCACATATCCTTATCATGAATAAAAATTACTATATCCAAAATTTCAAATTAAATACCATCATATGTGAAAGTTATGCCCAACTCGAGTTTTGGGTTTGTATAAGGACCAAACTAGGGCATGGATGAGCCAACTTATATAAGTGATTTTGGACAAATTTAATTCTAGCAGCATAAAAGATAGAGAAAAATGCTTTAAAAAGGATGATAACAAATCTCAATCCATCGGGCATTGGGGGAACATGTATTTATCACCAAGAAAGACCTATAGAGGATAGATATAGCACCTAGGTTTGTTTCAGTTCACATTAGGGTGACATAGTTCATGAAAATCTATCTCTTAAATACATATAGAAAGATTTAAGTATTTTAGGGGAAAGTTAGAAGTTTATGTGCACAAGTACGCAAAAGAAGGTCATAGTTGTCATATCCCTCATCTGGGTTGGTGAAAAAAATAAAGAACAGTAAGAAAATATCCAAGATACCTCCTTTCCACACCCAAGACTACCATTCAAGCTCCAAGATGACTCCCCCAAGCTAGGTCGAGGTTTCCAGGGTAAAAAGAAAGAGAAAAGAAGTGATAGAGAGATGAGCATGTTTCCACCATGGAAATCATGGATTTCGGTATAAGGAGGAAAAACATGTGAAGAACAGGAGTAAAAATAGATTGAGATAGAGGATCTTACATTTTTGTTGCAAGAGGCAAGGTTGAAAATCTTAAAAAAAACATGGAGTAGCTTGATCTTCAACATGCATTGACATTCAAGCACTTGATCTAATCTATCATCCATCAAGTATGGATATACAGGTATGGATATCCTCCTCTTCATTCCATAACATCACTTGACTACCAAATAAGGCTAGAGGGTCGTGGATTATTGGTTATATGTAATAGAAAGATTTAAAAGACCAAACAACCCTCTTAAATTAAAAGAATATTGAAGGGAAAACTAGTCCAAGGTATAGAGGCAATTGGGACCAAGGCTAGAGAGTCCCAACCTGTAAAAACTCGTTCCAAACAAAGGGCCTGTAGAGGATGCAGACCCCTAAAGCTACCAAAGCCCATGGGTGTATCTATCAACCATCCTCATCTATACACCCACTAGATTGAGATTAAAGCTAGAAATCAATAAAAGGAACCTTATATAAATCTCAGTTCAAAATTATCCAAAGTTCAGTCAAGGAACAAAAATTTAAAAGAAAGTATGTTGTTAGATAAATTCTACTCAATGTGAAATTTATATTTCAATTATGGTAAAATTATATAGTTGTACTAAAATGTTCATGAAATTGTAGTATTAAGGCAAACATTGTCCAAATATTGTCGGATAAGCGTCATCTCTAAACCAATTGATTTCAAGTATCAAATGAGTATTTTTATGAAGTAAAATGCACATTTAGATATTTTTCACATAATTTTCAATCAAGTCCTCATACTTTTTGAATTTACAATTAATTCCACAACTTACAAGCAAACTTAAAATTAGGGCAATCAAAGCACAAATCAAATCGAAATTAGATATATCTTAATCAATTCTTATCAAATAATAATCAATAACAATAATTATGACAATACATAGAGATTAGATGAAGATAAGGGTAAATCTAGGTTCATGGTTTCACAGCCGTAAACACCTTAAAAGGATTTTTCCCCCAAAATCCCAAGATAGGGCTGAGAACAACAACAAACAACCTACAAATATATCTAAAAGAGCTTAGCCATGGATTAAGTTACACCATCTTCATTAGTAAATGATTATCTTGAAGTTTATTTTGGGTTCCTAGGTACATCTTGTATCATTGATTTTCAGTATCTACTTCTTATCCATCATTTATTGTGTTACCCAGGTTCCTTGGAATCTTCTTAGAAATTAGTGAGGTTATTGTACTCAAGTATTCTTACTTGTTGTCTGTTATTCATTCTTATGTATATTTTTTTTTCATTATACTTGTCATGTTCCCTTTAATGGTTGAGTTTTCATGTTTTATATTCATTCTCTAGCAATTACTCTTCATATCAGATATTTATGTACATGATTTCTTGCAACAAGGTGACTAATTCATGTTTTCCTAGAACTCATACAATTAATGGGCACCTCTTATGTACAGATACACTCTTATCTTCCAGGTAATATGTTTAGGTTTTTCATTGATCCACATAAAACTCACCATGACATGGGTGCATGTCATGTATTCTTACCTTCTGTTTAAACACAACCATCTTAGCTTTGTTCTATGGATGAAAAAGGTTACTTTCCAAGCAAGCTTACTATCAAAATAAATTATCCATGCCTATGTCATTACCCAAACATACCAAAGGATCTGGGAAACATCATACTCATCTATCAATTCATCACTTATCCTCATTTCGTCTTGGTACCAACCTATCAATTTCATGATTATTACAACAAAAATATATTCTAGTTGCCCCTTTTTTGTCATTCAACCTCAATTTTCATCTTGGTCATCATAGTACATCCTATTATATAATAGATTAAGGCTTTTGTCTCCTCATCCTTTTCAGATTCACTTCAATTCCTTCAAATTTTGACATTCTTATATTAACAAGAGATCATTCCTTAAGTAACTTCTCTAATGTCCTCGTAGTATCTTAATTATTTACTTCCATTCTTTCTTAACATACATTGGTTGGTCTGAGATTATCTCAAGCTCCACTCTTCTCATCTTACATTGATGTCTTTATCATCTCAATTCATACTCATAATATGAGTTATCCTTTATTTATATGGATATTATACCTTAAATTTCTCCTTGTTACATATATTCTTCATAATCTTCCATGTACACATCTGTATTTGGATACACTATATCTAGATTCCCTGACTTCTATGCATAATTATAATTTCACATACTAAGTTATCTCTCCCTAGTTTCATCATTACATGGAGTCTCCGCTTCAAACACTAGATTCCTATCGATATAAGGTGTCATTTCTAGTTTCGAGAACTCCTTTGCACATAATTAATATGTATGTTAGGAACCATAGTGTCATGTCTTTTCCTCTAGTTGTCAAACTCTTAAGTTTGAAGAGTTAAAAACATGGCTTTTACCTTTCTAGAGTGATTGGTTTAGTATATTTTACCACTATTTTAATCAAATTTATGCATTATTCTTATTCAATGTTTCCAGATTTAATCAGGGTTCCACATCTCTTCTCATATTTTTGTTGACCTAGAGGTTATACATTGCCTATATTTTGATTATAACTTAACCATTCCACTCATATGTATCTAATATGTGTGTTTTAGATTGTTTGCAGGCATTAGGTACATGAAAAGAATCCAAAATCCAAAGCCCTAGATTGGCTCAAGTTCAAGTCAAAATAGCTACAAGTGTGTATTTTGGGATTTCTATGTAAATGACCTTAGAACATTTTTATAATCACTTATAATGATGAATTGACTTGTAACTAAGGTGAGAAAATTGATTGGGACAAAAATCACCAAGTTTTAATCACTTTAGATGCAATTTAGAAAATTGATTTCAGGGACTTGGTCGGTCGAGTTTCCCAGCCTTAAAACTCGACCGATCATCCTTAAGTCAATTTTCTAGAGATTGCATCGGTCGAGTTGTGTTTACACAGAACTAAACACAACTCGACCGATCAGGTAATTGACCATTTTGACTTCAAATGGTCGGTCGAGTTTTGTCAGGACAAACTCGACTGATCATTTGAATATCGGCTTTGTCGTTTACTTGATCGGTCGAGTTACCTTTATTGAAACTCGGTCGATTGCACTGTACGGAAATTGCAGAAAAAAAGTGATGTGACCGTTGGTGAGTGTTTTGAGCGAATATAGAGCCGTTTCTTTGAACAAAAAATGGCTATTTTCGTATCCAAGTGTCCCACAACTTAAAGGGCACCCTCAACTATAAATAGACCTTCTTGGAGTTCATTCCAAGGCTGCTCATTCATTGCAAACTTGGTGCTAGCATAGTTGAGAGTGTTCTAACCCTTTGAGCCCCTTTCTCTCTCTACCTTCAAGTCAAATTCGTGAGTATGAGTGAGATAGGTTGTTGTGTAAGAGAGCTACTCCATGTGTTGATGTAAAAGCTCTCCTCCTCCATCTTCCAACCTCATTTCCCATTGAAGTCAAGTTGAAGATCCCTCTCCAAGTGAAGGAGAAGGAGGTGATATTCTTCAAGGTTGAAGAAGGCAAGCTGCTCCAGGTCTCCAAGTGAAGGAGATAGGTGCTCCAGATCTCCAAGTGAAGGAGAGAAGCAAGGCAACACTCAAGGAAGATAGGTAATCCCTTGAAGGTAGAAGACTTGAAGAAAGGAGTGGATAAGTCCATGTTAATGGATGAAGACTCCATGCTTCAAGTGGGTAAGATCCTTCTATAGGTTGAAGATCTTTGCTTGAGGTACTAAGCCCTTGGATGTGTGGTTGTTGTATCTTGTAATCTTATTGAGGAATATAAGAGTACCAAGATTGCAAATCCTAGAGACTAACCCACTCTAGGTAGTGGACTGACATTGCTCCTAAGTTTAAGACATGGAACCACTCTAAACCACCTGTCCAAGTGCTTGCTCTTCCTTGTCTCTCATCCTTGTTGTGCATGTTAGATTAAGTCATCAAATTGATGCTTGTTTAAGTTTCTGCAATTAATATAATTTGGTGGTCTAATCAATTTTGTGAGAATTGTGAAGCTTTATTCAACCCCCCCTTCTAGAGCCCATTGATCCAACAAGTGGTATCAGAGCAGGTCTTCTCCAAGCTACTTCAACAAGTAGGAGAAGATGGGCGATTCGGCACTTGGTTTGCTTAACCTAGAAGGAAGCTTCTCTATGAGACCTCCGGTCTTCGACGGCACCAACTACCTCTATTGGAAGAGAAGGATGAAGTTCTACCTTCAAGGTGTGAGTTATGAAATGTGGAAGATAGTCCACCTCAAATATGAAGATCTAAAGGGGGACATCACCACATGGACTGAAGTTGAAATGAAGCATGCTCAACTAAACGCCAAAGCTGTGAGCATCATCTACGCCGCCCTCACTCCATCCGAGTTCAACCAGATCTCCTCATGGGACACCTCACATGATATATGGCACAAATTGTGTGTCACCTATGAAGGAACTGAGCAAGTGAAGGAAGCCAAGATCTACATTCTTGGTGGTCTTCTAGATAATTCAAGATGGGTAAGAATGAGAGAGTGGCTGATATGTACACTAGGCTCAATGTCATCATAAACGGATTGGCAGACCTTGGGAGTGTGCTAGACAAAGGCACCATCAACTCCAAGATCTTGAGATCTCTTCCAAAGAGATGGGAGCCCAAGGTGACATCCATTGAAGAGGTATACAAGCTAAGTGAGCTTTCAACCAAGGAGTTGGTTGGAAATCTTCAAGCCCATGAGCCTAGGCTGGACAAGCAAGAAGATGAAGAGAAGAGAGAAGAAAAAGAGTCTAAGAAGATAAAGGACACAGCCTTCAAAGCACAAATTGAAGAAATGGTGCGGCAACAACAACTTGCTTTGAAGTCCCCCATCCCTTCCTCAAGTGAAGATGAAGGTCCTAATGAGCATGAGGCAAACTACTCCAAGGGAAAACACTTCAAGAGCAAGCCCTCCTCTTCAACTCCAAGGTGCTATGAGTGTGGTCAAAAAGGCCACTACAAGAGTGATTGTCCCAAGGCCAAGAAGAGCCACCACAAGCACAGCCACAAGAAAGATAAGGAGCACAAGAGAGAAGTAAAGTACAAGAGGAAGGACAAGAAAGAAATAAGATCAAGAGATGTATCCCATGCAGCTTGGGAGGAGTCTTCTTCAAGCTCTTCAAGCTCTGAAGATGGAGAATGACATCTTTCTCTCATGGCCTCTACTAGTGAAGATGTATGTGAGGTAAGTGAGGTAAGCAAGGTAAGTGAAGTAAATTTGTTAGAGTTGCCTAAAGAAACTATCATTTATAAGCTAAATGAATGCCAATCATCCTTTACTAAATGCAAATCTAAAAAGAAAAGGTTAGGCAAGATAGTTGATAATCTTTATGCTAAAATTGAAATCCTTGATAAAAATGAGAAAGTACTCCTTGATAGCATAGACTCCTTGCAAGGGCAATTTCTTGACCTTGAGCTTCAACACAATGGAGTATAGGTTGAGAATGGTGTATATCTTAAAAATATTGAAGATCTTAAGATAGAAAACCAAAAGTGCCTAGATGAGCTTGATGTTCTTAAAACTGAAAATGTGGAACTCAAACTCATGGATGATGCTAGGAGAAATGAAGTTTATGCTTATCAAAAAGAAATTGTTTTGCTTAAATCTGAAAATACCAAATTGCTTGCTCAAGTAAATGACTTATCTTCTAGACCTATTTTGCAAAGTAATGAAGTTGTTGGCATAGCTTTAGAAAGAGATTCTTTTCATACTAAAGCCCTCTGTATTGAGGTCGACCTATTGCATGCTAGAGATGATCTTGCTAGTCTTTCTACTACTGTCATTAACCTTAGTGATGATAATGCCAAGTTAAGATCTTCTTTGCAAAAGTTTCTCTCGGGAAAGAAATCCCTCAATGATGTCCTAGAACCCTCTACCAAACATGTTGGTACTAGCGGTTTGGGATATGATGGGAATGCTCCCAAAGGTAAGAAAAAGAGCAAGAACAAGGGTAAGAAGAAGAGTATGGAACCTCCTATTTTCCATGGAGAGACTTCCGGCTCTAAGAACCCTATGGTTTGTGTTCATTGTAAATGTGATGACAATTACTCCACTTATTGTCCTTACAAGCCCAAGGGGACCAACCCAAAGATGAAATGGGTCCCCAAGCTAACCCCGGATCCCAAAGTTTGATTTGGGTTCCGACATCCTTCTTTCTTGCAGGTTAAAAAGAGATGGATTGTTGATAGTGGCTGCTCTAAGCACATGACTGGAGAAATCAGCCATTTCAACAAGTTTGTGAAAAAGAAAGGAGGATCGGTAACCTTCGGGGACAACAAGAAGGGTAAGGTCATAGGTGAGGGTGATGTGGGAAATGATCTATGTATTAAAAATGTGGTGATTGTTGATGGCCTACATCACAATTTGATTAGTGTTAGTCAACTTTCTGACAATGGATATCTTGTGTTGTTTACTTCTTTAGAATGCTTACTTCTAGATTCCCTCTCCTACAATGTTATATATAAGGGAACTAGAAATGGTAATCTTTATGTTATTGTTCTTGATGCTCTTAAGCACATACTAAATAGATGCTTGGTAGTGGATAAAAATGATATTTCTCTTTGGCATCGCCGTTTGGGTCATGTGAACATGCACCGAATGAAGAAATTGAGCAAAAAGGACTTGGTTAAAGGACTTCCCAAATTAGATTTTGAAAAGGATGAGGAATGCCAACCTTGTGCACAAGGGAAACAAACCAAATCCTCCTTCAAATCCAAAGGAGTCATGAGTACCAAGAGAGTTCTTGAACTTCTTCATATTGATCTATTCGGACCAATGAGAATGCAAACGCTTCGTGGTTCCAAGTATTGTCTTGTTATTGTTGATGATTTCTCTCGATATACTTGGACCTTCTTTCTCATTTCTAAAAGCGATATTGTTGATGTTTTCTCAAGCTTTTGTAAACGGGCTGAAAACGAAGCTTCTTGCCAAATTGTTTCTATATGTAGTGATCATGGGGGGGAATTTGAAAATGATCTTTTTGAGCGTTTTTGTGAAAAATCTGGTTATTCGCACAATTTCTCTTCTCCTCATATGCCTCAAAAAAATGGGGTTGTAGAGAGAAAGAACAGGTCGCTACAAGAGATGACTAGGACTATGCTTCTTGAGTATAACACTCCTAAGAAGTTTTGGGCTGAAGCCGTTAGCACCTCATGCTTTGTGCAAAACTAAGTTTTTACACATCCTTCTTTAAAGAAAACCCCCTATGAACTATGGCATAGTAAAAAGTTATCTATTGATTTCTTTCATGTTTTCGTATGTCCTTGTTTTGTTTTAAACATGAAGGATTCTCTTGACAAGTTTGATTTGAAATCTTATAAGAATTTCTTCCTAGGCTATAGCACTACTAGCAGGGCATATAGAGTATTCAACATTGAATTGTCTAAAATTGAAGAATCTATCAATGTTAAGTTTATTGAAACTAACCCTGTTGTTGGCAAGGATGTTGTTGATAATGATGTTGCAGATGATTTGATTCCTATCTTAAAAGACCTCAACATCGAAAATAAAGGTAAGCAGGTGATAGAAGAAGAAGAAGAAGAAGAAGAAGAAAAGAAGGATCCCACTCCCCGCTTTGCAAAGAGTCATCCCAAGGAGTTGATCATTGGCAACCCATTCGAGAGAGTGAGGACACGAGCTGCTCACAATAAAGAACAAGCAGATAGTGCCTTCATCTCCCAACTAGAGCCAAAGAACATCAAAGAAGCCCTTGGTGATGATGAGTGGATCCTAGCCATACAAGAAGAGTTAGAGCAATTCGAGAAGAATCGTGTGGGGACTCTAGTGCCAAGACCAAGTGATAAAAAATCATTGGCACCAAATGGGTCTACCATAACAAGCTAGATGAACAAGGAAAAGTGGTAAGAAACAAGGCAAGGTTAGTAGCACAAGGTTACAACCAGCAGGAAGGTATTGACTTTGATGAAACTTATGCTCATGTTGCTAGATTAGAATCTATTTGTATGTTACTTGCTTTTGCTAGTTAAAAAAATTTCTTGTTATATCAAATGGACATTAAAAGTGCATTTTTGAATGGTACAATCGAGGAGGAAGTATTTGTTGCTCAACCTCCGGGCTTTGAAAATGACAAGTTACCCAATCATGTTTATTTGTTGCAAAAAGCTCTCTATGGACTCAAACAAGCACCTCGAGCTTGGTATGAGAAATTAAAGAACTTTTTATTAGATAACGGGTATGTCATGGGCAAAGTTGATTCTACCTTGTTCCTAAAACACACTTCTAACCATTTTCTTATAATTCAAATTTATGTTGATGATATCATTTTTGGCGGGACTGATCTTGATCTTTGCAAGGAGTTTAGTTCTCTTATGCAGAGTGAGTTTGAAATGAGCATGATGGGTGAGTTGACTTTCTTCCTCGGCTTTCAAATCAAGAAAACAAAAGAAGGAAACTTCATCAACCAAGGCAAGTACACAAATGAACTGCTCAAGCGCTTTGGGATGGTGAACGTGAAGCTGATGGATACACCCATGTCCAACACCACCAAAGTTGACAAAGATGAAGAAGGTGAGAAGATAGATGAGAAGCTCTATAGAGGTATGATTGGAAGTTTTCTCTATTAAACTGCCTCTAGACCTGATATTATGTTTAGTGTTGGCTTGTGTGCTCACTTTCAATCTAGCCCTAAGAAGTCGCATCTTATTACTGTTAAGAGGATTTTGAGGTACTTAGCCAAAACTCAAAATTTTGGACTATGGTATCCTAAATCAAGGGATTTTACTCTTAGAGCATATAGCGATCGAACGTGACTGCTTTCACAACTCCATGTCAAGCACTAAAGTTTTTCACGAGTTCTACGCCAACTTGCGTTGGAACTATGATTCGCTCATCCCACTGCTGAATACTCAAGTAATTCTTACTTCTATGATTGCCGGTTGTCATTTCCAACTCTCTGAGGATACCTTAAATGTTTTTTTTGCCGGAGACGAGGAAAATGACACATGGTGTAAGGATCATGGTGAGTATTTCGATCTTCTTAACCCGGAAGGTTTTTACAAACACCATGAATTGACGTTGTCAGATGTTCATTGGTTTTTGAAGATACCTATGTGGCCTATAAGAAGAAGTCCACCCTACCCTCCTCCTCTCTTGACCTAAAGAGGTGCATACTGGCTTTGGCGATTAATTGTAATGTCCATCCAAAGAGAAATCAAACGGACATTGTCGAAAACACCGCACTCATTATGTATTGTTTGTTAAACAATATCGGTGTCAAGTGGGACAGGTATATCTTACATCACATGACCTGCTTTGACACTGGAAAGAACACCAAAGGCACCCACCCACCCTACCCGACTTTGATCTATGGTTTTTTCAAGTTTGCCACTGACAAATGTCTCTTTTCTGACTTCCATTATCCGGTCGCCAGGAAAGGTGTTTGTATTAGTGAAACCACTCTTCAAAAGTGTGTTCCTGTGTTTTCCTCTGCCTATGGTGCTTCTGCCTCTGCAGCTGCTTCAGCTACCCCATCCTCCTCCACCCGAGCTCCACCACCGCAGCCTCCTCCTAGACCCAGCCGTGTGTCTTTTCGTGTGTCTAATGAAACCCTTATGGGCTATATGATGCATCAACAGGCGTACAATTAACATGTTCAGGACCACATGCACCAGGATCTGTGTTCCATAATGTCTCACATGAACCTATCATGTGCATCACCCTACCCCACCTGCCAGCCATACCCCAGTAGTGCCTATTCTTCATATGCATATGAGCATTACTATCCTGCTCCCGAGCCTTCCGTTGTTGCTTCGCCACCTTTTGTTGCTGGTAGATCCACTCCTGCCATCCTCCCGTTACCTGCTGGCCCCCTGGCCACCCTTCTAGCCTCTCTGGGTGACTCTACTCTGTCCTTCCCACAAGCCAATGAGCTTCACACTCTTGGTATGTCTTGGGCTGAGCAGAATACCTGTTGGCCCAGTCGTTCTTTTGAATCTCCTGCTTATGAGGAGATGCCAGACCAGGCCGAGGATGATGATGCTGATGCTGATGACGGTGACGACGAGGATGCTTCCGACGACGGTGACAGTGATGGTGCTGACGACGATGCTGGCACTACTGCTCCACCTTCTGACGGGGATGAGGACTACACTCCTGGCGATGAGGACATTGTTGATATAGATAGCTTAGACATTTAGGTGGTTTCTTCATTTTTAGTCTAGCATGCTTATCATATATATCTTTCTAGACTATTTTGTATAAGAAACATCATGGCACATTCTTATGAGTTGTACTATTTCTTATCTTTGTTTTATCGTTGTTATGTTATGAAGTTGCTCTTTTGAGGACATACATCTGAGTTGTAATATCCTTGATGTTCACTATGGCTTTTCCTCTATTTTTATCCTATGTGTTGGTGCCATCTTGAGTTATATTTTGATCATGACTTGTATTGTATGTTATCTTTTATCTGTGTGTGATATATGCCTTTAAACTGTTGTTTATTCCATTGCATACATGTTTGGTTGAGTTTTGGAGAAGACCTGGCCTATGCTCCTCTACCCCACTACCTTTTTGATAATGTCAAAAGGGGGAGAGATATTTCAAGAGATAGCTCATGTCTTGAAACTCAATCATATTGATTTTTCTTTTCTATAATATTGCTTTTGCTTATGAGATCCTTTTCTTGTTCAATTCACTGTCCTTTATGTGAACTTGCAAGGGACTACACATTACATGTATATTGGTATTGCTATGTGTAGAGAAACTAACCATGCAGGTTAGAGGAAGCATAGATTGAGGGGGAGAAATTCACATTGTTCGTATCATGAATCCCCTTAATTCACAAGGCAAAGGTATAACTTTCATATCCTTTTCAATATGCTTGAGGAATGGTTTGTCATTGTCAAAAAGGGGGAGAATGTTGACCTAGAGGTTATACATTGCCTATATTTTGATAATGACTTAACCATTCCACTCATATGTATCTAATATGTGTGTTTAAGATTGTTTGCGGGCATTAGGTACATGAAAAGGATCCAAAATCCAAAGCCCTAGAATGGCTCAAGTTCAAGTCAAAATAGCTACAAGTGTGCATTTTGGGATTTCTATGTAAATGACCTTAGAACATTTTTGTAATCACTTGTAATGATGAATTGACTTGTAACTAAGGTGAGAAAATTGATTGGGACAAAAATCACCAAGTTTTAATCACTTTAGATGCAATTTAGAAAATTGATTTCAGGCACTTGGTCAGTCGAGTTTCCCAGCCTTAAAACTCGACCGATCATCCTTAAGTCAATTTTCTAGATATTGCATCGGTCGAGTTGTGTTTACACAGAACTCGATCGATCAGGTAATTGACCAGTTCGACTTCAAATGGTCGGTCGAGTTTTGTCAAGACAAACTCGATCGATCATTTGAATATCGGCTTTATCGTTTACTTGATCGGTCGAGTTACCTTTATTGAAACTCGACCGATTGCACTGTATGGAAATTGCAGAAAAAAGTGATGTGACCGTTGGTGAGTGTTTTGAGCAAAAATAGAGTCATTTCTTTGAACAAAAAATGGCTGTTTTCGTATCCAATTGTCCCACAACTTAAAGGGGCACCTTCAACTATAAATAGACCCTCTTGGAGTTCATTCCAAGTCTGCTCATTCATTGAAAACTTGGTGCTAGCATAGTTGAGAGTGTTCTAACCCTTTGATCCCATTTCTCTCTCTACCTTCAAGTCAAATTCGTGAGTATGAGTGAGATAGGTTGTTGTGTAAGAGAGCTACTCCATGTGTTGATGTAAAAGCTCTCCTCCTCCATCTTCCAACCTCATTTCCCATTGAAGTCAAGTTGAAGATCCCTCTCCAAGTGAAGGAGAAGGAGGTGATATTATTCAAGGTTGAAGAAGGCAAGCTGCTCCCGGTCTCCAAGTGAAGGAGATAGGTGCTCCAGATCTCCAAGTGAAGGAGAGAAGCGAGGCAACGCTCAAGGAAGATAGGTAATCCCTTGAAGGCAGAAGACTTGAAGAAAGGAGTGGGTAAGTCCATGTTAATGGTTGAAGACTCCATGCTTCAAGTGGGTAAGCTCCTTCTATAGGTTGAAGATCTTTGCTTGACGTACTAAGCCCTTGGATTTGTGGTTGTTGTATCTTGTAATCTTATTGAGGAATATAAGAGTACCAATATTGCAAATCTTAGAGACTAACCCACTCTAGGTAGTGGACTGACATTTCTCCTAAGTTTAGGACATGGAACCACTCTAAACCACCTATCCAAGTGCTTGCTCTTCCTTGTCTCTCATCCTTATTGTGCATGTTAGATTAAGTCATCAAATTGCTGCTTGTTTAAGTTTCTACAATTAATATAATTTGGTGGTCTAATCAATTTTGTGAGAATTGTGAAGCTCTATTCAACCCCCCCCCCTTCTAGAGCCCATTGATCCAACAATTTTATCTCATTATTTCATTAAGATTTAATATGTTGCCATACTCTTAACATTACGTTCAACAAACTACTTGGTCAGATGACTCATAAGGAGAATAGCCACAGAGTTCCATACTAACCCTTATCCAAGCACCGAATTCTGGTAGCATGCATTGTGATTGTGTCATGTTCATTACTTAGTCATCATGTCAATCCTAGTTCCCACTGTCCCTATAGACTCATCTATCTGATACCATACTTGTAAGGACACATCCCACTAATCAAATCCTTATTGATCATTAGGACAATTCCTGAGGAAAAACCCAACTTAAAGCTAGGCAACCATCAAATGAGTTGAAAATTTCTGAATAAAGTTATCTGAATAGAGATCCGATTATGAAAATAAGTCACAAAAAATCTCACGAAACAACATATAAAATTTTAAGTATTGCATTCTCAAATTATTTTACATTTAAACTTGATAGAGAACAACTTAAATCTCTCTTTAAATATTTGACAAAAAGGATTACAAGATGATACATATTTGTAGTACTAAAACAATATAAGATGTTTGAATTCGGTTCAAAAGTGTAAACACAAGGGAACCACCTAATAAAACAACCTATCAAGTATATCATATACTTCCCACCCATCATCAAGAAAGGGAGAGTACAAGGACACTCTATACTTAACTATATTCTATCTTCTTACATCTTTATCAACATGTCCTTTCTACTACATCAACATTACCTAAGAGATGTGGATAAATACATGGGTGAGACCGCAAGTCCCGGTGATATGATATAACAACTAGTAACTTTTTATGATTACAAGTACTAGTAAGGTATATAATTATATTTAATAGTGCAGGTAGTTCAAAAAATATAAATACTATATTGAGCATACAATACTATATATATATATATAGGATAGATTATGAATCCTTATTATTACTTAGCAGAAATGAAAAGTTTAACAATATCACATATAAATGTGCATCCATGTTATTCACCAATTGAATCTAGAAAAATATATTGTACAGCTGGTTACATATTTTATTATGACCTGGGTAGTTTGAGGCGTATCACTCAAACTACTAGCTGACCACTGTGAAGTCACAATCAACCCCGTATCTTAGAATTTCCAGACTCCTAAAGATCTCCCACACCTTGGTTGGAGCAAGGCTAAACAAGGTAGTGGCATTAATACCAAACTAATAATAGAGAGCAGAAAAGCAAGTCCACAAAAATTAGGTCTGTCCTGGGTACACATGTCACATCACCTATCACCAGGGTATGAAACCCATATCAATCATATATTATATATTACATGTCACATATCACATATCACATATTACCAGAGCTATAACCTCAATTGTATTCACACAACATTAGAATCAAGATGATAGAGATGTACACTACATGTACCCGTGTATACTCAACAATATACGACTCTGAGAACCTTCTCAGAACCCACATGTTTCTATAAGGATACACATTTCACAATTTTTCCCCATCAACCCAGGGGTCTACAGACTCAGGCACTACATGATTAGGGTTGCACTTAATTAATTAAATTAATTACCTATATTTTAATTACACCCAACAAGTTACGAACAAGACATGGAGATATAACTACAACATTAATCTAGTCTACAACTCCTAAAAATATAAAATATGTTCACATAAACAAGATCACTCAAATTAGAGTACCAGTATTCATCAAGACCATATCAATACCCAATTCATCAAGTTAGGGCACAACAAGGCCCACCATTCATAAATTAGAGTACATCAAACTTAAATAAGGCATAATATGGGAAATTTCTCCTTCCAATATTTCATTTCCAATGAAAAATAGTATCACAGAAGGTAGACTATTATGCCATACATAGAAATTACCATAATCACTATTTAGAAAAAAAAAAGTGGATTACGAAGAAGGTTATTGTCTGGATTTTCATGGAAGACGGTCATATGGTATTATTTCTGTAACGACCCACACTTTTAAGTGATGCAAACATGTAACTATTTGTTCATTAATGGAAATTGTTTACTATTCTGTATTATTTCTTGAATCTGATCCTAGAATTTATGAGTAATGATCTGTGACTTTAAGGTCTTTTAGGCACTTAAAAATGCTGGTTGTTACATTTGGTATCAGAGCACAGTTTCATCAACTAATACTTAATAGTTTATAATTTCAAATCATCCTTAGAAATTTAAGAGAAAAATTAGTAAAGCATAATGTGTCTATTAGGTTTCTCATCTCACATCTTCATCTACTTCTCATCTCTTTACTTTAAAAGCCTTGAAAAGAAATTGTTAATTAGAGAAGTAAATGTGAAAAGATGTAACCTTTTGTGTAAGTCCCTCTAGTGAGGGTAGAAGAAATTGTTAATTAGAGAAGTAAATGTGAAAAGATGTAACCTTTTGTGTAAGTCCCTCTAGTGAGGGTAGACAGTAGAAAGATACAAGAATGATTAAGCCCTTTCATAGAGGAAGGACTTGGGTTGGGATAACCCATTAGGGTGTGAAAACTTTAGTAGGTCAAGGGATATGGAAACTCTAAGAGGTAGTGTGTAGTCCCTAACCCTAACCCTAAAACCTTAATCTTAAATAATGAACATGATGTGGTGGTATGGGACACCACCCATGTGAAACTTGAAATCATGAATAAGAAAGATAAAGGGATGGGTTTAGGTGACCTGGTCTCCCATGCACATGTGCACGAGGAGCATAACAGTTATGAAGAGGTCTTAAGAAATATATGAACCCAATAGTTACATATATATATATATATATATATATATATATATATATGTGTGTGTGTGTGTGTGTGTGTGTGTGTGTGTGTATGTGTGTGTGTGAAAATGAAAGTTTGAATATAACTTGATCAAACCCCTTATGTTGTATCTAGAAGTTTGGTGATGGTGGCCAAGCCCATGGAGGGGAAGGCCGATGTAGCACCAAGCCCCTGTAGGGGAAGGTGACCCAAGTTCACTATATGGACATAAACCATGAGGGGTATTCTAGAAATTAAGCAAACATGGGTTGATATGTTATAATGATAAAAATTTATGCATAATGATAAAAAAAAGATATCTATGAAACCTTTAGGGTTAGTGTGCCAACCTGGGGTGGGTCAACCCAAGAGTGGGAAGATGACCTAGGAGGGAGGCAAAACCCTAGATCTTGGGATCAGGTTGTGGCTAGAGAGCCTAACCCTGTCATATGAGCCAAGAAGGCACCCTAGGCTAGGACTTTCCCTTAAAAGGTAAGTGAATAAACATATTTAAGCATTGAGATGACCTTAATCCTTGCATAGAAGGGTGAAGAGTTAAAGATATAAAGATGAAAGAACCTATATTATTTGAACCCAAGGATGCCATCTTTGAGTGACACAAATGGTCAAGACCAGGAGGGAAGACTGACATGGCACCAAGCCCTGGAGGGAAGGTGGCCCGAGCCCAGTGTTGGGACTACACTACATAATGCGTACTCAAAATAGAGAGATGAAGGCAATCCAGGTTAAAGAATTAAATGAGAGAATAATGTGCTTAAAAGATGTGACATCTCAAAAGAAACCCTTAGTGAGGGTAGAGTCCTAATGCAATCCTAGGGTCAAGTAGGGTGTATTAGTGGTACATATGATCAATGGGTTGGGAGTTAATATGCCCTAAATGCACATGACCATGTAGTCGGGAGGTAACAACTAGGTTTGACCAAGGTATGTGACTCAGGAGATTAGCTACCTCCATGATGATCATGTAGCCTAATGGGTGAATGTGGGAGGCACTCCCTTGATGCATAAGGATGAGATCACTCCAAAGGTACCTATACACCTAGAGACCTCAAGGATTTGTCTAAGGATCATAATGATACATGAGATGTAAATATAAAAGATGTAATGAAGTCATGCAAACTTGAGAGAAGTTGTGCCCTAACTTAAGAGTAAGAAAAGGGACACTTGACTTCATGGAATGTACAAATACTATGAAATTAAGAACAAGTATGTTTAGAGTCATATTGAGTATGATTCAAAATTAAAAATGTGAAATTGAAAGGTAATGTGTGGATGTACCATATTTGCTCTTGGAATGGAATGAACTTTGTGTTTGAGCTGTAGTCAAATGCTTATTTCATCTCATTATGAGAGAGGGAGATTGGATAGACACACGTTATGCTTAAAATTGAGATAATGAGGATGAATATCCTACATTGAATGTGTAATGACATGAACTAGGGTTAGAGGTGTCACCTCACCCTCATGTGAAAATAATGAATAATAGGTTGAAAACCTAGGTGAGAGGTATTCACTAAGAGGAATTGAAATCGTTAATGAAAATATAATCACCAAAAGATGGTATCATGAATACTAAGATTGTGGATGTACCATGAATTGAAATCAAGTACCAATTTTAGTGATGATTTGAGGAATGTGCATATCAATGAAAGATGCCAAGGATATCTAAGTAGGGTTGCTAACCCTAATTTCTGAGAATTAAAATGAGTTATCATTCACCTTAAGCTTACGAGGTTTAAATTTTGGGGACAAAATTCATTTTAAGGAGGGGTGAATGTAATATCCTCAATTTTTTATAAAATTGAATTATACTAGACTTGAATTGATAATTGGTTATTCATAAAATAAAGCCTTTCACTTTGTGGCATGAGTGCAACTCGTGACCCAAGTGAGGCCCATGAGACTATTTGCATTGCAAATAGGTCCTTGAGGTACAAGACAAAGAAATAATAGATTTCTTACATAAATAAATATTACTGGCTTTTTTATTTACTGGATAGTAGAATTATAAAGATAATATGCAAGTTGACATAAGAAAATTAGATGTGAGATGTTTTAGATAATTCAAAAAAATAATGAGCTAGCCCATTTGGCAACACATGTGTTAGGATATCGATTAACATCTAAATTTTTGGTATACTTGAAAATAGTAAGGAAAAGAAGATAATTCTAGAATTTTGGAGAAAAAGAGATATTTCTTGAGATAATGGTTTGTTTTAAAATAATGTTGGAAAAGAATACGTTTTGTTTAAATAAAGATATTCCAATAAAATCCCACAATTTGGATATGAGTGGAAAAAGATTAATGAGTTGCAATCGATTTAGGGAATATATTACCCACTGGGTACCAAATAGTCAAGTTCTTTCCTTTATGATTTTTGGTCGCCAAATCTAAAATAGAAAGAGGTAAGTAATAATTGATGATTATATATTATATATTTAATCATAAGAAAAGAAGAAGGCGTGTGGGAGGTTACTTATAGATTAGAATACCTTCCTAAGAGTAATGACTTGCCAACAAATACACGGTTCCACAGACCTAGTCCTATACATATAAGAGGGGTTGTATGCCCCAAGTCTTGTAGGTGGTGCTTGTCTCCTCCCTTGTTCAAGTTTGGTGTTAGGGTTCTGAGAATCCTCCTCAACCATAGGTTTGGATGAAATGGATCAGCTATGTCATCAAACCATCCTTAGGACTCTATTTCTTCCTCCACCATCGTCAGCACTTTTCCCTGGAACTCCCTTCGGTTCCTTGAACCATCTCATTTTCTTCTCCACTCTCTGCCAGTGAGACCTTTTGCAACAACATCAACGCTCCTTTCACTAACCAGACAAACATCCTTCACTCCCAGTTCCCACCATTATAGCCTGGCATTCAAGAACCAGCCACCGCAAGGACCCTCATCACTCGCCATGGCCATGCAGCGTACTAAAGAGGGAGTAGGTAGGACCGGAGGAAGCGCTACATATGAGGCTATGTCGCCTCTACAACTGGACTAGAGTTGCCCACCATAGAGGTAGAGAAAATAGGCAGAGCTAGGGAGGTGGAAGTGCAAGGTGGAAGAGCACCACCATGGTGATCGTGTAGTGTCGTGCGAAGTCACGAGTGGGGACACGCACAACGTGTATCTACGGGGGAGTTGTGTATCCGCAGGGGAGTTGTGTGAGGAAGAAGGAAGAAGAGAATGGGAGTTGGGGGAAATGAGGTTGAGGTAGAGAGAGTTATAGAGAAATAGAGATCAATCGCCGAGATGGATGTTGGAGCTGGCGCTGGCACTGAGAAGCACGACAGGCAGAGTCGAGGTCTGGCAAGTGTTGACGGTCGACGCTCGACGCAGTATCGCGCGTCGCGATGGTCCTGAGGTAGAAGGAGATTCACATCCGAATGACCAAAATGGTCCTCAAAGCATGTGTGATGCACAAGGGTATTGGAGTCTTTCTACCCTGAAACCCAGCCAGCCGCCATCTTGGATTTTAGCAAGTAAGTTGTTGATGTGTCAGCGCGTAATTGGTCTAAGTATGTTAATCTTGCAATAATTGTAGTAAATTAGTGGTAACTCGGATTTCAACAAGTTATATATGAAAGTTGCTAAAAAATGAGAGGAATCCAAAGAAAATATAACCAGAACCCAATTAAGCTTCTTGTTCTAAAAGTATTTGCAATACTTGTTTGATGTGTCTAATATAAAGGAAAGACCTAGATTCATGTAAACTGATGCTTAATTGAGTAGATTAGGTTATGTTGAGCTAATACCTGATATAGACATGTATAATCTTTGATAATGATGAATAATTGATGTTTCTAGATTAATAATCATGTACATGTTGATTTAGGGTTTTGAAACCAATGTGAATACCTTGCTATGATCTTAATGCTAGTATTATGATCTAGGTATCACGAATAATCTAATACGCTCAAGATGATGATTAGGGTTTACCCTAATATGCATAACTAAAGGTTGTAATCTTAGAAACCATGATACGATGGAATTAGGGTTTGTAACCTAATCCTTAGTCCAAACATGAGATAACCCTAAACTCTAGTTTAGGAGTGCATCTAGATCTAATTAATGTAATGCGAATACATAATGACACATATGTAGTATGTATATTTCAGATTAAATGCTTTGTTGCTGGGATGTTTGAATGCACTCTTAAAAGTACATATGGTGTTTTGCATGGTTTCTACAATGGCATAAGGTACGTAGTTATGCTTATGAATACACGTATCAAATTCTGAGTTTGCCGAGGTTTCTCGATGAGATTGAACGAATGATAAACTGCTTGCTTGTTTATTTACTTCTTGCAAATTATAAAGTTCCTATGAGTATCATGAAAAGTAAATAACAATATTTTGAACCCTGTGTTAGACTAATCTTAAGGGTAATGCACACAAGCCCCAGAGGGGATTGTGATTACACCTGAGGTAGTAGACCAGATATGGGTTAGAATATGAAAACAAGTTTATGTTCTTATATGCAAGATAAAGATGTTTTCTTGTATGTGTACTTGTGATTATTGTTTGAACCCACGTACCAGTATAGAAATATACTGATTGCGTATTTGTTTTTCAGTGTTTTAGGTATCAGGTATACTTGATTCGTGGACATGAGGTTACAGATTAAAGATGTTGAAGATACTAAAGTTATTCATCAAGGTTTAGAGATAATGGTATATCATCATACATGTACATGTTAACTCTTTCTAAAATTTATGTAACTCCTTAGAGGAGCTTTTAATGCAAACATGTAACTATTTTTTCATGAATGGAAATTGATTACTATTCTGTATTATTTCTTGAATCTAATCCTAGAATTTATGAGTAATGATCTACAACTTTAAGGTCTTTTAGACACTCAAAAGAGTGGGTCGTTACACTTTCTAAGAATATTTAATTCAAGTCAATAGACATCACTTCCTGTCTTATTTAGGATGTAATTAGTTATCATGAATTTTACACAATCATTATGGTCATATAACTTCTTGACACTACTTGATTATAGTAGAGCATATCTTGTTTTATTTCAAGGGAAAGTGAATCAAACACACATGACCAAATAACTCCACATATTAAGTGTTATAAATCCCTTCCATTATCTTCTAGTTCATTTTTGTCTAAATATAGAGTTGAACTTTAAATCTCCAAACCCACTATCACTCAAATAATAGCCTCGCCATTTCCATCAAGACAAAAGCCTGAAGGCCTCGTACCTACTTGTATATCCCATATCCCAACTTCATCATATAATGCCAAAATTTTTACCACACTTTGTTGATTCAAAAAGATTACATAAGATAAGAGAAAAGAGGGATATATATCAATCTTATAAGGTTATGTGTCTCAATAGTTGACATCTTTCCAATTAAGATTTACCTAAACTACATAAACCTCATGTATGATATCTAAATCCCAATACAACTTCATACCTACATTGTTTATTGTCTCTATTATAAGAAGAATGTTATACACAATTTGTAGTTATTAACCTATCTTCATGATCATTGATAGTTAACAACTTGAAGATGTATACCTAACCATTCATGGCCTTAGAAGGACCAATATACCAAATTAGGGTACATAAAGACCAAAACACCTTAAATAATAAAATAGGAAAAAGTTCCTTTAGGATTATTAAATATAATTGAAAATTCTCTCACATATTACTGAGATAAAAACCAAACAATATCTAAAATTTCAGGGGAGATATCTGACGTATGTGAAAGTAATGCTAGTTTCAAGATTAGGGAACATTGAAGGCCTAAAAGACCATTAAGAGGTAAATGTTATAATTACTTGTAGGAGAATCATAACCACATGAGATTTTTCACATTGCCTTATTATGACTAAAAATTATTGTACCCATAATTTTAGATTAAATATCCGATATATGTGAAATTTATGCCCAGATCAAGTTTAGGGTGTATGAAGACCAAACTAGGGCATGGATGAGCCACCTTTATATAAGTGATTTCAGATAAATTTAATTTTAGCATCATAAAAGATAGAGGAAAATCTTTACAAAGGTTTCATATCATCACACAAACAATAATGGGTGATGTGTAATTCATTCATCATCAATATGATATCAAAATGTTTCAAAAATGCTACTTTTAGGACATTAAAGCATAAATTTCGAATTTCAAGTCGCACATCATTGGGATAACTTGTATTTATCACCAAAAAAGTCATGTAAATGATACATAATAGCACCAAGTTTATTTTAAGTTTATATTAGGGCAAAACAACTCATAAAATAGCGAAATATTTAAGCATTTTAGTGAAAAGCTAGGAGTTTATGTGCACAAGTAGGAAAAAGAAGGTATTAGTTGTCATATCACTTGCCTAAGTTGGTGATAAAAATGAAGAACAGAAACAAAACCCCCGTAAGACCTTCTTTCCATGCCCAAGACCACCATTCAAGCTCTAAGATGACTCCCCCAAGCTAGGTCAAGGTTTCTAGGGTACAAAGGGAGATAAAAGAAGTGCTTTAGAGAGATGAATATGTTTCCACCATGGAAATCATGGATCTCGGTCAAAGGAGGAAGAAGATGTAAAGAATAAGAGTAAAACTATATTGAGATAGAGGATCTTACCTTTTTTTTGCAAGAGGCAAGGTTGGAAATCTTAGAAAGACCATGGAGTAGCTTGATCTTCAACATGCACTGACATGCATTGACATTCAAGCACTTGATCTAATCTACCACCCTCCAACCATGGATATATAGGTCTAGAGCTCATCCTCTTCATTCTAGAAGATCCCTTGACTGAAAAATAAGGTTATAGGGCCGTAGTTATTTGTTATATGAAAGAGAAAGAGTTAAAAGACCAAACAACCCCCTTAACTTACAAGGATATTGAAGGATAGACTAGTCCAAGGTATAGAGGCAATTGGGCCCAAGGTTTTTTTAGTATGTATGCCCAGTGAGCCAATCATATGATGGTTGTGATGTCATATCAAATAGAGGATTTGATTAATAATAACAAAGGTAAGCTTCCAATTTATTTTGTTTCACTCAATTTTAGATAATGATGAAACACAATGAATGTCTAAAGAATGATAATCACTCAATGACATATGTCTTCATGTACGTGACTTGAACAATGAGATCATATGGATGTTAAGAGTATGTACATTCTTATTATGTCCCTAGTTGGATGTTGCTATGGAAGGCAAATAGACATCATCAACACTAAATACTAGAGTGTGGGTTGGTTGATGACATATTCTCATTAGTCATGATATGGTATATCAAACCAAGCACACATATACTTGTTAGAGAACATTATATCGGATAGACCCACCATGAGAGTGACACATGGAACCACATTTTGTAGTCATACTCATCTCAGATAGTGAAGGTGGTGATTATGGTTCTTAGACCTGAAGTCACTATATGTATCACATGATGTTTAGTGCGCTCTGACATCATTCACCGTAATCATGAGTAAGGGTTTCCATAAAGGTGATGATCAGATAGACTGTGACACGTGGGGATAACTATGAGTGATGTATATGGGATTGGTCCCTCTTGTGGGAGTATGATATCCTGGCCACTTGATAAGCGAGACTTAGAAAAGCATGTGCATGCACATTTGAGTCAATATATGATATTGAGGTCACATATATCTCAGACAATCTACTCTATTTTAAGAAACATGGATTGAACATTGAAAGGATGACAATTCCATGCCTTGAATTCAATTTGGATATCAGTGACAAAGCAAATATACAATCACTGCAACATCTATCATAGATTATAGGTTGAAGTTGTTCTCCAACTTTCCATTTACTTGGATAGAAATGATGCATGACTAGGCACCTCTCTTTTCTTGTGATGTCATAATTTGTTATGGACATACACTGTCAACATAATATGGGACCTATAGGGTCACACACATAGGAATTCACCTGAAATTGGAGTCTATCCATGAATGATGTTTAAATTGATTACTAAATATGTTTAGGTACTCAATTAAACAACCAATTAACAGACTAGACTCAAAACCATCAAGTTCAAGTGTTGAACCAACTAGTTAGAGTGTTAAGCTAATTAGATATTGAATTAGCTCAATTCTACATGAGTTAGGGCACCAAGCGATCGGCTCAATGGGTGAACCAATCGGCTCAGTTGGTGAGATGAATGGTTCACCTGGATAACTGATAGGCTCAATTATGCCAACCGAAGGTTCTGGTAATTCTCCTTATTCATGAAAATATTGGTCGTTTTGTTTGTGCAATTTGATTGGCATAAGGAATTAATGTTGAACATTAATTGAAAAATGAATTGCCAATTCAATTTCAAATTGGGAAACGTGTGAAACAACCAGTTCACTGAGTGAACTGACCAGTTCACCTATTGTTGGGTGATTAATTCATGGAAATTCCAGACTCTTCTACTCCCACACCAATTGGGAACCCAAACCCTAACCCCTCCCATAAATAGAGGGGTATTGGGGAATTCTCAGAACACACAACTCAGAACATCATTTTCTCTAACAAGTTGTTGTCCTCTCTGGTTGTGGTAACCGAGAGAACCCAAGCAAGTCCCACCCGATTAGGGAGGGACAACAAGGGAAAGATAAATGTTGGAAAGCAAGTTGTCATGGAGAGAGTAAGTTGGTGATTAGTACATCAAAAAGAGAATTTGACTCCTCTGTGTCTATTATATAAGAATGACAGGGGTTCTAGGTGGTCCGTGTGAACTACTATAGAGGTATGAGTCCTTTGGCTGTTGCTAGGAGGATGTCAGCATACAATCCATGGAGGAGCTATAGCATATGCCATCCCAATCTGCTATCTATGGTGGATACCAAGAGTTGCCGACATATGAGTCCCAATGCAAAAAGGAGTTTTGCACCACTGTAATGAGTTATAGTTGCTGGACTTGCTCCAGGACCAAGTATGAACTCGTTAAACCATCCTTTCCATTGAATAGTTATTGACGCGATCTTGTTGTTTTAGGAAATATGGATAGATATTTTTTTTGCCTTATTTGTGCCCATATTTCCCATTAGTGGTATCAGAGTCACATCAATCTACTATGTTTTAGTATAATTGATATGATCAGATTTTTGGTTTTATTGTTTATTTATTACATACGATTTAAATACTTAAACTACTTAATGTTCATATCCGATCTAAATCCACATATGATCCCAAAATAATATATATATATATATATATATATATATATATATATATATATATATATATATCATATATATGATATGATATAATATATATGCAATTTATTTGTATCACCCTAAAAGTGGTTTTGATGGTGGGTCTGTAGCATGGTTATGGCCAATAACCCAGATATCTGTGTGTGGTTGGATGGTTCTTTTATTCCTGTTATATCTCGGTTTACATACTGATCCTCTACCTTCTTCTCCCAATGTAAAAACTAATTCTTTCCTACCTTTTCTCCCTTCGAATGTAACTCGAGATTTCTCATTACCATGTAATAGTATTAGCAAATAGGATAGTTTCTTTTCTTACAACGACAAAGGTGATGATCAACGCCATACGAATTGAACGACTGGAAGACCAAGAAGGGTGAACAATAGGAGTGAACCAACCAGCTGGTGTGTCCAACCAACCATTTGGAAGGAGTCCAGAAATCAATTAGACAGGAGGCCAACCGATCGTGTCTAGAGACCAACCAACTGGCCAAGAGGTGAGACGACCGGTTTAAGGGTTGAACCGATCAACTCGGACTGGAAAACACATAGGTGATGGTAATTCCTTGTGGCTCCAAGGAATTACAGTAGTATGACCATAACCATCACTAATGTTTTATATTGCATGTTCACTTTGTGGGATATAGCATGTATATTCTACGTACTATGTATATGTGGTGATTGGATAATGTATATGTATAATTAAATACAACTGATTCAATTAAAATATTAAGTCTAAGATGCTTTCCATTAGTAGCACACATGAAAAGCTTGATCGACCAAGTGTAGGTTACGCCAAAGCATGGTGCGCGGTCCATCTCATGGAAGTGTGATGGTATATATGTAGGTTATGTCAAAGTAGTGTGCATATATATCATGTTGGCTATTGGGTCAGGCTTAACTGGTGATTCTTAATAGGATTAAATGCTAGTGGCATGCATATAATTATGGCAAAGAGTTACGCATATCATCTATCCAAGAATTGCATATGATGCAATTGACAAAGTTGTCTACCTCAATTTTTGACTATGGACGTTGGCGTTGGTTGGGTAAAAGTTGAATTATTTTAGATCTTGGCTCACTAGAAGGTTGTGTGTTGTAATCTTCCAAATTGATATATGAGGGTTGTCAATTCAAATAAAATAGTGAGTGTTATATTTAATTAAAGACCTAATCAATATCATCAAAATAATCAAATCAAAATGAGTTTTTGTGATAAAATTGTAAATTCTTTTGTAGAATCAAATGGCAACAGACAACAACACATTTTCTCTATGATCGGTCCTTGAGAAGGACAAGTTAAATGGGAACAACTTATGTGATTGGTTCAGGACTTAGGAATTGTTCCCACACAAGAGTGCAAGATCTATGTCCTAGAGACACCAAATCCATAAGAACATCTTCCTACTACACTGAAGGCTGACATGGATGTTTACAAGAAGCATGTTGAAGATTTTGTGGATGTCAAGTACATAATGCTACTCTCCATGAACTATGAGTTTTAGAGACAACATGAGAACATGGATGTTAATAAGATGGTCACACATCTTAAGAACATGTTTCGAGATCAAGGAAGACAAGAGAGAGTTGATATATCAAAGGCGTTGTTCAAATGTAACATGGCAGAAGGAGATCCAGTCGGTCCTCATGTGCTCAAGCTCATTGGGTATGTGGAGAACTTGTCAAGACTGGTATTCCCCTTGGGTCAAGAGTTGGCCACTGATGTGATTCTGCAATCTTTACCAGAGTCATACAGTCAATTTGTCATGAACTACAACATGAATGACTTTGACAAGCCATTGACAGTGTTGTTGGGCATGTTGAGAACAACTGAGGCACAAATGAAGAAAGACAACCCTAAGTCTGTGATGATTATTAGCAAGACAAAGGGAAAGTCTAAAAGCAAAGACAAAGCTACAAAAAGTTCTAAAGCTAGCCAGAAGCCCAAGTCTTCAGACCTCAAGGTAAAAGGAGGAGTAAAGAAGGGAGGCAAGTGTCACCACTGCCACCAAGATGGACACTGGAAGAGAAATTGCCCTCTCTTCCTAGAAGAACTAAAGAAGAAGGAAGAGGTAGTGGCCTCTACCAAGATGCACACTGGAAAAGAAATTGCCATCTCTTCCTAGGGGAACTAAAGAAGAAGAAGGAAGAGGCAGAGGCCTCTACTTCAGGTATAAACATCATAAGATAATTCTAAATTACTTCATCATCTTGGTATATGATACCATATGTATATATGACATACATTGATGTACAGGATCTGATAAGAAGTAAAGCCTTTCTAAAAGGACAAGGATGGATGGTGATGAGCAAGAGTTGCTACAACCTTAGTCTACATTTATAATTTATCTTAGCCCATAGTCCATGTAATAGAGTTAGTTGAACTGCTATTTCATTTTGCCCATAAATAGGAACATTTACTTTATGCATCTTGTATGGACAAGGATGATTATAAATAAAGAGTTGTTAATGCTTCTATTGCAAAGATATGATCTTGTGTCTATGCACTACAAAATATCTTGTGATTTTGTTAACAAAGTAAATACCTAAGGATTATAATTGATAACTCAAACAATTGACAATCTTTAGCGTTATCATCTTGGGCATATATATAAGAAATGCATATCTAGAATCCATACTTATATTTATCTAGACTCTTTTGGTTATTGAACCAATAAGAGACATACAAGTCGTAATTATGAGCAATATGACAAAACATCCTTCACTAGATGTAGTGGGAGGATAATCATTCTATTAGAACTTGTACATGTTGATGTATGAAGATCTTATAGAATAAATGATATACATAGTTATTTGTACTAATTTGTTGATGATATGGTGATATGCACTCAAAAATATACAAATCTCTTGAAATGTTCAAGAAGATTGCATACATGAAGTATATAACTTCCTTAAAGGTATTAAGATATTTGTTATGATCAAATGTTGAAATACTTTATGAAAACAAGTGAGGAATTTCTGGAAGAACAGTGATAGTGTATCACATGTCAACCCCATTTGAAACATAATGATGTGTCAGAGAGAAGGAATCACATCATGAAGAGTCATGACATGATTATCATTTAATCCAATATTTGATTATCATTTAATCCAATCTTCTAATTTCCTTAAAAGAAACATGATTTGCACTAAAATAGAGTATCTCCTAAAATGGTACAAAAGACACCATATGAGATATAAAATATGGGAATGTCCCAATGTGTCTTAAAGATTGAAACCTATATAAAAGAAGTAGTTTCTTAAAAGGTTTATCCACAAACCATAATTGTTGAATACATTTTTTGATCCCAATTCGATGAAAAAATGTTTTGTTACTAGGATAACTGAGTTCCAAAAGAATCATTGGAAGTAAAAGGATAAGTTGAAAGGTTTGAGGTCAACAAGGAGGTACAAAAGGAACAAATGAGAATCACAAATTGTTGTGGAATCTCAAGTTCGTCATATAACACTGAACCTCATAGTTCTATTAGAACGTCTGAGAATGAAATATTATAAATCTAACGACTCAGATAGGTTGGTCATAAGATGATGAGCCAACAAATCAACTAAATATATTGACAATCAGAATCTAAGAAATGGATTAAATCCATTATAGAATCCATGTAAACTAACAAGGTATGACCTTGGTAGTACTACTTGAAGGGGTAAAACCCAAAAGGTGAAATTGGGGTTTTCATTTTAAAGATCTGTATGGATAACATAAAAGGACAAATTGGTTATAAAGGTTTCAAGTTAGTTCAAACTATTGAACATGAAGAAACTCCTTCATCATTTGTCATGCTTGTTGTTGCAACTAGAATAGACTATGAGATTTGGCAAATGAAGCTCAAAAGTGGATTCCTTAAAAGGAATATCAAAAGGGATGTGTATGTGGCATAGCCTAAAGGTTTATAACTTCATTAATGCAAATAAAGTATATAAGCTACAAGGCTCAATGTAAAGATTGAAACAAGCATCTCAAAGATGGGATCTTTTGACTTGACTAAAATAGTCAAAAAGTTTGACTTGAATCAAGAAAATGTAATCTATGGTTACAAAATATTTAGTAGGAGCATATATCAATATTCCACATGTGATGGGGAATAACATGGTGTCTTCATGGAAGACACCATAATCAATGAAGGATTAAGTGAAACATCCTATGTGATAGCGATCGAGTTCTATAAGATAGTTCTTGAAAGTATCATGACATGTGTATGAGCACATATAATAGCTAGATGTTGAAAGAGTTCGGTAGGAAGGATTCACCGAGAGAAAATTTGGATTAGCCTCTCATAAACCCCATGTTCCCACTCTTGTGAAGAGTGGAAACACATGAATAAGATATCATTTGCATTGGCAACTAAATCTATCATGTATGCTATGTAAATGTATTCATCCCATATCCTTGTATGTATTGTACATGACATGATGATATTATTTTCAATGAGGTTCATTGAAATGTCATTTAAATATATCCATTAGTGCTTGAGAAGCACTAATGGATAAGTTGATAGACAATAGCAATTAGGAAGAGTTGAGTGTAATGAGTTACACTAATGCAAGCTTCCAAAATGACAAATATGTGTAGTTAAACTTTAAAAGAGTTGTAAGTTGGAAAAGTCCTGAACTATAGCCCATTAATTCAATTCTACAATAGAGGTTGAGCATCCTGGTGTTGTGAACATAGTAATGGATACTATATAGTCTACAAGTTCATATAGATGAACTTACATATATTCCAATTGTCAATGATACAGTAGAGATATTGTGACAATAATGGAGCTACTTGTTAGGCAAGGAATATCAGGTAACATATTATGGCATTTCTATCTCATATGAGAGATCCTATAGGGAAGAGAAAAAGGAACATGCAATATACCGACTATGGAAAAATATTGGTAACCCATTAGATTAGCACTTGCACAGCAAAACATGGTGGACATGTTCAGATCACTAAGGATAAGATTCGTATGTGATTGGATCTAAGTGCAAGTGGGAGTCTGATGGTATATATGCCTAGAGAGTCAATCATATAATGATTGTGATGACGTATCAAATAGAGGATTTGATTAATAATAATAAATTCAAGCTTTCAATTCATTATGTTTCACTCAATTATGAGATAATAAGGAAATACAATGAATGTCTAAAGAAGGACAATCACTCAATGATGTATGTCTTTAAGTACATGACTTGAACAATGAGATCATACGGATGTTAAGAGCATGTACATTCTTATTATGTCCCTAGTCATATGTTTCTATGGAAGGCAGATAGATAGCAAAACACTAAAGACTGGAGTGTGGGTTAGATGATGACAGAATATCATTAGTCATGATATGGTATATCAAACCAAGCACACATATACTTGTTAAAGAACATTGTATCAGATAGACCCACCATGAGAGTGACACATGGAAACCACATTTGGTAGTCATACTCATCTCTCATAGTGAAGGTAGTGATTGTGGTCCTTGGACCCGAAGTCACTATACTTATCACATGTCATTCTATGTGATCTGACATCATCCACCATAATCCTGAATAAAGGTTTCCATAAAGGTGATGATTGGACACACTGTGACACATGGGGATAACTATGAGTGATGTAGATGGGATTTGTCCCTCCTGTTGGAGTATGATATCCTGGCCACTTGATAAGTGAGACTGAGAAAAGCATGTACATGCACATGTGAATCCATATATGATATTGAGGTCAAATATATCTCAGACAGACTGCTCTAGTTCAAGAAACATGGATTGAACATTGAAAGGGTGATCAATTCCATGCCTCGAGTTCAATCTAGATATCAACAACAAAGGAATTATACAATCACTACAACACCTATCACAGATTATAGGTTGAAGTTGTTCTCCAACTTTCCATTTACTTGGGTATCAATGATGTGTGACTAGGCACCGCTCTTTGCCTGTGATGTCATAATTTGTTATGGACATACACTGCCAACGTAATATGGGATCTATAGAGTCACACACAGAGGAACTCACACGGAATAGGAGTTTATCCATGAATGATGTTTCAGTTGATTACTAAAGATGTTTAGATACTCAATTAAACAACCAATTAACTGACTAGACTCGAAACCATCAAGTTCAAGTGTTGAACCAACTGGTTAGAGTGTCAGGTTGATTGGATATTGAATTAGCTAAATACTACATGAGTTGGGGAATCAACTGATTGGATCACTGGGTGAATAAATTGGCTCAGTTGGTGAGACGACTGGTTCACTTAGTGAACTGATAGGCTCAATCAGGCCAACCGAAGGTTCTGGTGATTCTCTTGATTCATGGAATATTGATCGCTTTGTTTGTGCAGTTCGATTGGCATAAGGAATTGATGTTGGACATTAATTGAAAAACTGGCAATTCAATTTCAAATTGGGAAACATGTGAAATGATCGGTTCACTAAGTGAATTGATCAGCTCACTATCTAACCAACCGGTTCACCTGTCATTGGGTGATTAATTCATGGAAATTCCAGACCCTTATACTCTCGCACAGACTGGGAATCCAGACCCTAACCCCTCCTATAAATAGAGGGGTAATGGGGGCTTCTCAGAACACAAAACTGAGAACATCAGTTACTCTAACAAGTTTTTGTCCTCTCTTGTTTTGGTAACTAAGAGAACCCAAGCAAGTCCTACCCGACTAGGTAGGGACAGTGAGGAAAAGACAATTGTTGGAAAGCAAGTTGTTGTGGGAGAGTAAGTTGGTGACTAGTACGCCAACAGGAGGGGAAGACTCCTCTCTCTATCTATTATACAAGAATGATAGAGGTTCTAGGTGGTTCATGTGTACTACTATAGAGTCAAGAGTCCTTTGGATATTTCTAGGAGGACAATATCTGCCTAGAGTCCATGGAGGAGCTGCAACATATGTCGTCCTAATCTACTGTCCGTGATGGAGATCAGGAGTTATTGTAGATGAGTCACACTGCAACAAGGATTTCTGCACCATTGCAATGAGTTATAGTCTCTCAAGTTGCTCTAGGACTAGGTATGAACTTGTTAAATCATCCTTTCCATTGCATAGTTATTGGCACGATCTTGCTCTTTTGAGAAATATGGATAGATAAATTTTTATTTTTGCTGCCTTCTCTATGCCTATATTTCCCAATAGGTTTGTGAGGCCCAACCTATAAAAATTCCTCCTAAACAAAGGGTTTTTCGAGGATGTAGACCCCTAAAGATACCAAAGCCCCTGGTTATATCTATCAAGCCTCCTCATTTGTACACCCACTAGTTTAATATCATAGCTAGAAATCAATGAAAGGAACCTTATACAAATCTAAGTTCAAAAGCATCCAAAGTTTACCCAAGTAATCAAAATATGAAATAATGTATGCTCTTAGATCAATTTTACTCGATGTGTAATTTATATTTTCAATATGGTGAAATTACACATTAGTCCACAAATGTTCATGAAATTGCAATATCAAGGCAAACATTGTCCAAATATAGTCATATTAGCATCATATCTTAACCAATTGATTTTAAGTATCAAATGGGTATTTTTATGAAGGAAAATACATGTTTAGATAGCTTTCACATTATATGCAATCAAGTCCTCATACTTGGTTGAATTTAAAATTAAGTCCACAACATACAAGGAAACTTAAAATTAGGGCAACCAAAGAGCTAATCAAATCAAAATGAGATATATATTACTCAATTCTTGTCAAATATTAATCAAGAACACAATTATGACAACAATTTATTATTAGAGGAAGATTTGGGTAAACCTAGGTTCATGGTATCACATGTTTGGTGACCTAAACCTAGTCTTAGCGGTGCAAATGATGTTTAGGCTTTCAACTTAGGTATGTTTATCTTCTCAAACTATCAAGCCATTAATGGCATGACTAAACTATTTGTCATTGAGGCATCTCTTGAATAATTCATGTATAATATTGAATTCTCTTGAGAATCCTATTTCTTTGAGATTATTTTTCTTGATTTGATATTGAATCCAATGGATATTATGAATGAAGATCCTTTAACGTACTCATTTTAAAATTTTGGATGATCTCATCCTATTGACTAAACATGTTTCTTACCACTACATTTTGTGCATGTACAGTAGACCAAGATTATCTAAAATAGTAATATATGTACTACATAATGGGTGCACCTTTCCAACATGAGTGTGCCTTTCTGCTCGTATTATATATATTGGGTGTGCCTTTCCACATAGGGTGGGTCTTACCACCTGACTTAGGCTTGATATCTTATGGGTCTCAGTCTTACTTAAATAAAATTAATCTAATTTATTTACATGCACTGGTTATGATTTGTGATAATGTTGTGGTGTAATTATATGGCAAGAATTCTTTTTTATAACAATATCCTTGTTGATAAATGACTCATCTACTGACATGTTAATTCTGTTGGAAATTTTCTCCTTTATATTCCTTTATTGAAATCTCCTAAATTGATTTCTTATTGCTTTAAGTAATGTGTAGTTGTAATTATACTACACATACTTAGTTTTATGTTGACATTCTTTTTTCTTTGATCTTTCTCTTTTGGGTGATGTTCCGAACCCACTCGAATATATATATATATATATATATATATATATATATATATATATATATATATATATATATATATATATATATATATATCTGTGTGTGTGTGTGTGTGTGTGTGTGTGTGTGTGTGTGTGTGTGTGTGTGTGTATTGGGCATGATGCCTAAAGTTGAATACACACTATAGAGTAGAACTTTGAGGATAACTTGAGAAGGCAAGATTGCCCTCTACATCTAGTCCTTTTGTATAAGTTAAGTCTGTGGTTTTTCATGTATGTCATGCCACTTTAATGGGTGAGGAACAATGTAATTAGATCAATTTTGTGATAGTAAAATAGTTGTGATTTCTTCATCTTCTACGTATTCATAATTCTTGTTTACCATTCTTTGAAATAATGAAAATATCCATGATTCATAATACTTGAAAGTGTGTTTGGATTGAGTGGGTTTATTGATCAAATAAGAAAGTATTGAATCCCCTAATGGGTTCAACTCCTTACAAATATGGTATCAGAAAGTATAAGGAGTCAGTAAATCTAACTATATGAAGTTGTCCTAATATGTTCCTATATATATATATATGCCTTGGATAGGTAGGTAAATGACCCTAGAGTGACCTTTGAGAATTTACCGAAGTCTAAAATAACCAGATAGGATTTCAATCTCTACTCAAGTTAGTCTTTTCTATACCATAAACCTCTTTGTTGGTTGAGACTCTACCTATGCTAATTACCTTTACCCTCTTATGAATAGTGGAATGAGTACCCTAAGTGATAGATAGAGATTTTAATGATAATTTTCATCTTTTGATGTAATAGGGTTTTAAGCATGGCCTTTACATAGAGGAGGATGCATTTAGATTTTTAACTAATATAAACCTTATATAGATCCTTAAATCTTATATTAGTTGTTATCTAAGTTTACTCTTATGTTCACTTTGAGGATTCAGTGTGCATGGACGATACACGTTGAACCATATCTTATGTCAGATGAAGATACTATTTTTTTAGTGCTAAAATGTATTGAATCCATTAGGGTTAGCTAGATCTTGCTTCCATGTGGAGTTATTGCATGATAGTTTCTTAACCCCTAACACCCTTGATAATGGATATCTTTTACTCTGAGCTCTAAGGTCTCACATACCTTGTTGTTATATGGGGATCATGTCATAATAACCAGTGAAGATATTTTGTCTCCTACATCTACATAGTGTACTTGTGGGCCTAGTTAATCCCCTAGGGCACATTATTACCTAGCGACTTAGATGATGAGAGTTTCAGACTTCATAGTTTACCCTTGCCATTCAATGATCTCATGCTACTGAATCACCAACAAGGGGAAACTTTAATCTCTTTTAGTGAGGTATGTGTCTTTGTGACTACCAATTGTAGCATGATGAGATATATGCTATTTTCCAGGATAAGTTAGGTTTTTGTGTTGAAATGATGTTGGTTGTTGATGTTACCTATAATAATTTTTTTCATGAGTTGATTTGTATTACAGGAAACCTTACCTCTATCATATGCTTTAAATTAGAAATGTATGGTATATCCTTATAGACAATTAGAGTAGTCAACCCTCTTATTGGAATTATGTGATGGTAAGAATCCTAGTTAATTTGTTCAAGCTGGTGATTTGGCTTCAAATTGCTCCATTTTTCAATTTTGCATTACAGTGTTTTCTACATAAATCTATTTTCATTAGTATGTATTTGTATAAAAGAAACTTTCTCTAGATTTTGTTGATGATTTCACATAACCAAGTCACCACCTAAGGATTCAAGTAGTGAGAAATCCCTTGGAAGAAAATTCCGCTAACTAGTTAGGTCAACCTGGTAACCTTATGACCAAAGCATGGAGAATATAGTAGGATCAAGTTTTGGATATGGTACAACTTAGTTGGCTAACCCCTTGTTTGATTTTTAGATTGTTGGTTGGGTTTTAGATTAATCTCATTAAGGAGTTGAGTTTTGTAACCTATATACCCCAAGTTGTTAATACAAGTTTAAGGTGTTTGAACTTATTAATAAATGAATTAACTAACTTTTGAGTAACTTCCCCTTTAATGTCTCCCTAACCAATATAAATGAATGCACTCTGCTAATTTGACAACATGAATGCTAACTAAAAGACTAAAATAAATCTTGCAAATTGATTTTCACTTATCTAAATGTTGAACATAAATAATGTAAGTCGATTGTTAGGTTTGAAAGGTATTAATGGAATGATTTTGGGCCACTTTACCCCAACTTGATATAAAACAAATGAACCTAAGTTAAACACTAGAAGAAAGTGAAAGTTGATGAAGGTGTAACAATGATACACATGATCATAATAAAATGAAGGACAAAGAAATTAAGTTATAATCTTAATATGTGTGGATAATGTAGACGTTTAAAATTTGGACAATTCATTAAATATGTTACATAAAATACACTATAATGCTCAATTATGGATAATGAGATGTGAGTAAACCCTAATCTTACTCCTTAATGATAATTTTCCTAATGGACATTACAATATAGTTTGATTGTATGGAATAAAATGATTAAGTCACTTTGGTCAAATCTATGCATGTATTCCACCTAAAAGTTAGCACCAATACTAAATGGAAAATAACATACATGTTAGTGAAGTATTCTTTGTGTACACACCCAATTATTACAAAATAATCAAACCGCCATCAAAAGGTATGTAACCCTAATAGGTGTGACAATGTTTAGAGTACTGTAGGTTTTGTTTTAGGTCTCTTGGCTCAACTTTTAGTGCAAAAAAAGGGGGTGGAGACATGAGGCTAGGACTGACATAGGTACATCTCGATCAATATGTGACTTAGTACATGAAGTTATGGTCACCCAAATTTTAGGGACGAAATCCTCTGTATCGGATGAGGTGTTGTAACTTACCCAACTTTATCTATCTAGCCTAATCTATGCTACTTATTTTTTTTTCCTAATAACGAGCTTAATAACCTTTTTCCTGAATTTGAGTTTATTAGGATTTATAGAAATCAAGAAATTATGGTGTTTTATTTGATAGCTATTTTCAATAGGGGTTAGTATTATAATTTTTCCACTATAATGAATTTTAGTTTAAGATTAATTCTCTAGAGCTTTCCTATACAAGATGACAGGGAAAAAGAGAGTCAAAAGTATTATTGGTAATTTAATGACTAAAAGGAAAAGACAATTTACTTCACCTACATGACATGTTATATATATAATTAAGTAAAAATATCAAGAAGTGGAAGATGACAAAAAACTAGTTTTGTCATTTCTTATTTGTCTTAGAAGTCAATTTCATATTATTGGGAAAATAAACATAAGTTGGGAAACTTAAAATGTTACTTTGTTGATGAATTATAATAAAAGTCCAAGTGAAAATTTGAATGGAAATAGATACAATAATTGATGAGATTTGGAGTTATGTGTAACAAAATAGGTAAACTATGTTTTTACTTTACAAAAGTATTATATATACGAGTATGCCATGATTCAATTAGTGCATCCATTAATACATGTTAGGCATGTACGTATAGATATTATTAAATATAATTTTCAAAACATGCATAAATGCCTAAATAGATATTAATAAGTAGGTCATACAAGTGAGATAATTTATCTTGCCTTCAACTGACAATTTGGTACAAAAAATAATGTATTATGTGTATTTGATGTGTGAATTTCCTTTCATCATAATAGAATTCCAATACAATTCTCATTTCCAAATGTGGTGATTTTATATGTATATTTAATGACATTATTCAATTTAATATAATATATGAATTAATAAAAGACATTCTAATTTAGTATATTTCTCTCTCTAACATAAAAATAGCACGTAGGGAGTTACAACTTAGTCTGCCATAAAGGAAATAGACTCCCATGATGAAGTTACAATCCATTGGAAATATGTTGCATCATAAATCACATATAATAAAAAATGAATAGTAATTCAAGGTATTATAATAACATTGTTCGCACGCTTTTCTTAAAAACTTCCATTTTTCCTCCTTAATTCCTCAAGAATGAGAAAAATTTCAATTTGGTAATCTCATCATCATTTGTTTGAAATAAATTGAAAAAAATGCTATATTATAAACACCATGAATATTAACACATGTTTCCTCTTATAAGCAATTGATATAATCCAGTTTGTGATATGCATGATTGGTGTAGTTTTGGAAAGATTGGAAATAAAATTCAGATCAAACTTTACATTAATCAAATGGATGCCTTTTCTTAGAAGTAAATTTATTACACATAATTAATGACAAATTAGCATGATAAGATGTATTTTCAAAAATATAAGATAGGCTATACTTACGTCATGAGTGGGTTATCTCAAAAGGGATCATAAAAACCATATATAGTAACATAATATACATTTATTTTATAATAACAAAAACACTTTTATATATTAAATAATCCACTAAACAATATCAAAACAAAAAATGACAAATTCAGATTCCTCATGTATTAGTTAGTCTAGTTGTCAAATTCCACTTCGATTGGATAATTCTAATTTCCATAAATAATAATAAACAGAATTAGCAAGATAATGCTAAAGGGACTCAAGTAAGATAAATGACCTATTAAACAATCTCAAAATAGGAAGCATATGTGAAATTTCGATTGTACGCATCATAAGTAGACTACGTGTCAAAATTACTTTGCTTAAATAATGTTTCTTTCCTTATATAAAATTTAAAAAGGGGATAAAAATATTAGGATAAAGTAAATATTGTTTCTTTAGTCGAATATATTTTTTGAAAGATTTTCATCTAATGCTAAATTTTATATCCACAAAAGGAAGCCATTCAAACAAAACCCTCGATTGTTATTATTAGTTTTCTATTATCTCTCACATCCTCTCTCTGAGATATCATATTGCAGTAGTTTCTTCTCTATTTTTGTGTGGAAAGATATCTAATTTTCTTTCAAAATCCAAATAAGAAAGAAACCTCCAAAAGATTCTTTTTCATAGTTGTAGAACTAGTGATATATTTACCAACTTCCATAAAACCAAAAACCATGTGAGCATCAGAGGCCTTCGAGATAGTCATAGATGCATATAATATATCTAAACATGTCGCTTCTTCTTTTTCAAACTCATATACCTTGGTAGGGCATGTGGTCAATTTATGTGTCCTCAGGCCATTTCCTTCTAATTCCTTAGCTAGGAGACCTCCTTGCCATCATGACAAGTTTTTTTTTATTCTGGGGTGTGAGTTGGTGCTAAGAGTCCCCCCCCCACTTTGCTTGGAGGCAGCCAACCTCAAAGGTTTGAGGGATTACACCAAGAACATTGTGGCCGCATGCGTGGCTATGGAGAGTTCAATGGGAGGTTTGGTGTGACCCTAAACCTAACCTTAGTGGTGCAATGGATATTTAGGATTTCAACTAAGGTATGTGCATCTTCTTGAATTATCTAAGCATTACTAGCATGCCTGTGAACTATTTCCCACATGAGGCATCTCTTGAATAATTCTTGTGTAATATTGAATTTTCTTTAAATCATATTTCCTTGAGATTGTTATACTGATTTGATGCTAAATCTATGAGATCTTATGAATGTCCTCTGACCTAACTATGTTAAATGTGTGGATGATCTCGTCCTCTCTACTTGAACTAAATTGGTGTTGACTAAATATGTTTCTTGCCTTTACATTTTGTGCATGTAAAGTAGACCAATCTTATTTAGAGTACTAATACATTTGTACTATCATGATACACTGATGAACCTTTCCACCTCAAGTCCGCCTTTGCACTTGTATTATATATATATATATATATATATATATATATATATATATATATATATATATATATATATATATATATATATATGTGTGTGTGTGTGTGTGTGTGTGTGTGTGTGTGTGTGTGTGTGTGTGTATATATAGAGAGAGAGAGGGTGCGTCTTCCTACCTAGGGTGTGTCTTTTCATTGAACTTAGGCTCAAGATTTATGGGTCTTGGTCCTACTTAAATAAAATTAGTCTGATTGATTTACAAGCATTGATTATGATTTTTTATTATGTTATGGTGTAATTATATGGAAATATTTCTTTATGATAATCATATCCTTGTTGATAAATGCATAATATATTGACATGATAATTCTTTTAGAACTTTCCTCATTGATATCCTTTTATTGATTTATCCTAAATTGATCTCTCATTTCTTTAATGAATGCCTAATTGTAATTATCCTACACATACTCATTTTAATGCTGACGTTCCTTTTTCTTTTATTTTCCTCTTTGTGGGTGATGTTCCTAGCCCACCCAGATATAGGTATATTGAGAAAGATGTCTCAAGTTGAACATGCACCAAAGAAAAGAACTTTGAGGATAACTTGAGGCGGCCAGGTTGCCCACTGCAATTGGTTCTTTTGCATAAGTTAAGTTTGTGGTTTCTCATGTATGTCAAGCCACCCCTATTGGGTGAGGAACAATGTAAGTGGATTATTCTTGTGATCATAAAATAGTTGTGATTTCTTCAAAGCTATATATTCGTGGTTCTTATACAATATTCTTTTGAGAAATGAAAAATACCCCTAGTTTATCATACTTGTTAGTGTGTCTAGATTGAGTATTCCTCCAATAAGTAAGGACTGGATCCCCTCTCAGGTACCACTCCTTACAATAGCCTTCCCTCTTATTTTTCACATTACCCTTGTAAGTTGAGTCACCTAACTTGGGACCGATCATCAGACCATTATCCTTTGTTTCTTTAGATGACTAGTGTTGTAGATGATTAGCCCTTTCCCTTCCTTTTCTTTTTGTAGGCATGGTAAGCACATAAATGATGTCTTAGATGTATCACATATATATGGGAGGAACCCCTATATGGTTGGGAGCAATATTCTATATTTCCACTTCTAAAGATGAAAAGGGCACGTGAGGAGGTGGAATAGTGAAGTGTTTGGTGACATCACCCATAAAAAAGGATGACTTCAAAGACCTGGTGTATCATAATCATAACCCCATGAGTGAGATTGAGTGTTTACTGAAGAATGTTTCCACATATGACCATTGGTAAGGATGAGGTTCTATGGAGGGAGAAAGTCAAGGTCATTTGATTGAGAGTATGGGGAGCAGAATATGAAATTATACCATGCAATTTCTAAAAATAGAAATGCAAAAAATCATGCTAGAAAGCTATGTCTTTCTGATAAACTAGATGACATTGGTAAGAAGTGCATGAGTAGAGAAGACACATGCCATTTAAATGACTTCTATGTCGATAGATCATGCTCATTTCACTTGATGGAGTACTACTTCTTCAAACTAATTTGTGAGGTCATAACCATATAGGAAAACTTTATGATCTTTACAACGATGTTGTTTGGTGAAATATTTACAATGCTTAGTATGATGGACCCTCACAATATGCCTAGGATAGATGGGTTCTCAATCAAAACTTTTGTGACAAGACTAGATATGATTAGGAGGATTTCATGAGTCATGTACATGCCTTCTTCAGAGGCAACCTTGTGCATGAGAGATTCTTATGCAACATGCTAGTCCTTATTCCAAAGCTGGGAAACATTTGATCTTCTTGTGAAACATGCTAGTCCTCATTCTAAAGCTCTTCATCTCTTGAATGACTTCAAACAAATCACAATATTGATAATGTGTATGTGATAATTATTGCAAGAGTTACTAGAAATAGACTTGTGTCATTGTTATCAGTCTTGATATCAGATGACCAGGGGGTTTTTGTGATAGGAAGGGATAGTATACATAATGTCAGTCTTTCTAGAGAGTTAGTACATGATATTGAAAGGAGTAAGGTAGGGGACAACTTGGCGATTAAAGTTGATATGATGAAGGCACATGACATGGTGAGTTGGGAATTCATTAATGTCATACTCCATTCATTCATCATCATGAAGTATACTATGTTGGTTTTCTTATCTTTCTTTAAATATTCATGGATGTTAGGGGTCCTTAACAAGCTCACAAATAATTATTTTTCTAATGATGACACACTTGGAATAGAGGATTTTGCTATTCCCTACATTGTTTATTTTGTTTGAAGAATCTTCATGAAGGACATACAAAGAAGAGGTGTAAGTAGTTTAGATTGCTAGCTTATTCTCAAGAGGTTATGTAGCTCCCCCAACCTTGATTATGTATCCATATGATCTTATTTTCTTCATCTCCAGTCTTCCCTCTTTGTTGCTTTGTCTTCCACTCTTCCTTGAGGAGTATGAGATGTCATCTATTTTGAGAGTTAACAGCTCGAATCTAGGTTTGTGCATCATTCCAGTGATCGAAGGGATATAGATGCAATGAGTATTGTTCTTTTATTGAGTATCATGACATATAAATGGACTATTTGGGAAACTCCATCTCTGGTTGGTGGTTTGAATCTTGTGCACTTCAAACCCTTGGTGGATAAGGTGCAAAGAAAGTTGTTATGTTGGTGTAACATCCTAGGATTTGAGGCCTAAGATAAAATAATCTCAAAGGAATTATTAGACTACCCATATCTCCAAGGTGCATCTCCTTTTTAAGGAGAACATCACTAAGAACTTTTTGGTTAATCTTGCTCAACCCAAAATAGCACTAGGATGGGTGGCATATCAAAAAGTTGATTTGGGGCCACTCATCAAGACAAAGCTCACGATCGAGGCTAGTGGTGGTATGTGGGGTCAATCGTCATTCTTGAAACTATACTAGAACCTTGGGAGGTGGGCTTGGTATTACAAATAGTTTCAGAGCATGGTTCCTTCTAGTAGGTGGGGCCCGCATGGGCATGTTAATAACATCTAATTTTGTGGATGTTTCATGCCTACTTTTATCCTTAATTCCCCTCAATATAATAGGTTTACATAAATTTTCTTATAATCACCTTCATGCTTTCTCTCTCTACCTTAAAGAATAATTGACTATTCATCTCCATGTAGGAAAAACATTGATCGATGGTTAGATAAAGTTACCATTGATTGCCATAGTTGATGACATTGTCACCTTCAGTGATCGAATGATCCACCAAGTCTAGACTACCCATTAGTTGTCACAATGAATGACCTCACTGACTCCACCTTCTGAAGGCTTGATAGAGTCTAGCCTACCAAAGAGGGGCCCAACGAACCATCACCTACTATAGAAGTCACAACAAGATCACCTACCGATGGCCCCGCTAAGCACCATAGGATGAAAGCCCTGAAGCCTTCGCCTATTGAAGTCCATACCCCAATCAATCGTTAGAGTGTCATCAATTGTAGGATTCCCAACCAACATCATCTACCAACGTCTTGGTTGGGTCTCCATATAAAAAGGGTTCAACGAGTACTTTCTCACCAATTGAAGGATAGTCTACCAACCTCATTTACTGATGGTTCAACTTACTCCTATCTTTCGATGGATCAACAGTAGGCCTGGATTCCAAAGGTTGTCATGCATACTATCGTCGCCATTATAGTTAAGCATGAACCTTGAGGCACGTGCAAGGAGTCGTTGAAGCACAAGAAAAGCTCTCATGAGTGCCTCAAGCCCCTCAACATTGGTTATAAATAGCAATCACATTGCTATGTCAAGGTGATATCGTATTGAACAAAAAAAGTGTTGCCGTCATTCACCCCTTCCATAAACATCCAGACAAGAGTCTGAGGATCTTCCATTGACCTGTAGCAATCGAGGATGAGAGCCCAAGGTCCCCTGCACCTCCACTTTGCTTCTAGTGGTTCTGAAGGACTTCTTCGAGTAGCATTGGGTGCTATGTCATCTTCACCATTTCTAGAGAAAAAGGAGGTCTTCATCGAGCATCAATATACATTTATGGTTAGTATATTTATGTAATATTCCTTCTTGTCTCCCTTTCTTCATCATTTCCACCTCCATTCATCCATCCATACCTCATGTCTTCATTCATTTGTAAATCTAAATTGTCACTCATTTATGATGAGTGACTAATTCACTTTATTGGGTTAGGAGTAGCTACTAAGGCTCTCCCAACATGTAAATAGTTATATCAACTGATGTATATAGTCTTCACAATGATTATCTCCATGATCTTGGTCTTTAATGCTTCAAATGTATGATTAACTACCATCTTGTGTTGTTTGATATTCAATGTCTTGAAAGAGAAGTATTAGTTTATATCTAGAGTCATGGAGTAGCACGAATGCATGAGAATGTTGGAATGTTAAAGATAATGGCTATATGGTAGCATCTTTTTATTATTTGATTGTCATTTCAAGAGAGTGACCTTCTTATTATCTAGATATCCACACAATGAAAGAAAGTGGCTACAAGGGAAATAATTGGGTCAGAACTACAACGAACTGTGTAACTCGCAGAGAAAGTGGTCATGGAATTGATCATTGCATTTATACTCATGAAGAGGAGGATGGCCAAGATGGTGCTACCAAGAATGTCTCCTATGACAGTTTAATAGACTAGATCATCCTTGATTTTCAAATGGCAACAAAAACACCGCTGAAAACTCTCACTAGATAAATATTCTGAACAATCCACCCCAAAGACCGTCTGGTTTTCAGAGAGGCAATGGTCAGTCTGGGTTCACTAGCGATACTAACTATTAGTTGGATAGAAATAATTTCCAAGGGAAGAATCAGAACTAGAATCAAACCCTCGAAGATCAAGTCAAGGATAGAATTAACAACAGCTAGATCTGATGAGTGAGATGTTTGAGTTCGTAAAAATACAACCAAATATCAATGACAAACTTAATCAAAATATGATTAACAATAACATATTGAATAAAATACAATCACAAATGGAATGTGTAAATGCGTAGATAGTTGATCAACATGGTCTAACTAAATGATTGACCAACAGTTGGCAAACTATCAAAACTGATCAAGAACCCCCAAGGAAGAATCCCATCAACAATTTAGCTTAATCTTGGAGGACATGAGAGTGCAAAGATGGCCACACTTAGGTCATGCACTATTCTAGAAAATCCAACACCCAAGGTTCATCAAGAAAGTATTCCCATTGTTGAGTCCCAATCTGAGACTATCATGGTAGGAGGAACCTGAAACGATAGTTACTCCTAATAAAACTAAGTCAAAAGAGAAAGGTAAGAGAAAGAAGACAACAAAGGAAGCATAACTTGATGTAGCCAATAAAGCAATAGCAAGTATGGATTCCTACGTGCCGAGAATACCTTTTTTTGTAAAAGCTCATCAAATCTCATCTTAAGAAGCAGTATAAGAACTTCATTGAAGTTGTGAAGAAAGTCCATTTGGACATCCCTTTTCTAAATGCCATTAAGGAAGTGCCCACATATGCAAAGTTCTTTAAGGACTTAATACCAAGAAATGGTGTAGTGATGAAGCTGAAATAGTGAAGTTTGCTAAGATTTTGAGCGACTTGTAGAAGAAGATGTCGACCAAGAAAAAGGACCATGGAGCTTTCACAGTCCAATTCAATGTGGGAGACAATGAAGAGAGAAAGGAGTTGGTTGATTTGGGAGCCATCATTATTAGTATGATGCCACACACATTAGCCCAGAGGCTAGGTCTAACTGACATGGTTAAGACATGGATGTGTATTCTGCTGGCAGATCACACCTTCACTAAGCATGTTAGACTTATTGAGATGTACCTATTTGTGTAGGAATATTCTTATTTCCTTGTGATATAGTTGTTATTGACACATTCGAAGATCCAACTTGTCCTATGATCTTTAGGCAATCTTTCCTTTCTATAGGAAGAGAATTGATTGGCATGGAAGTTGGAATTATATCCATACGATTTGGAAATCATCACATTGACTATAAGGTCCAAGACTCCATGGGGGGGAATCTCTCTTTAAGACAGTTTATTTCACAGATAGCTATAACCAACTCATTCAAGAGATACATGAATAGAATGCTATTGTGGATCCCCTGATGAGAGTGTTAACTGACCCAAGCCCAAATGTGGAAGATCTTGAAGTCGTTGAACTTCTTGACTGTTTGGATGTAGAAGAAAGTAAAAGTGATGATGAAGAACAATTGGTGATGGATACAGTGAAGTATGCCTTGATTCAAAGGACACCTGAAGAGGAAGAAGAGACAAAGCCCAACCCATAGGTTGAGATAGTTGCTAGAAGGTCTGAAGTATGAACTAGTAGATGATGAAAAATAGAACCCAGTGTTTATAAGCTCTTCTCTATCTAATGAGCAACAAGAGAAACTTCTGCTCAAGCTCAACCTATGAAGTAAAGTGATTTGATACTCCATTGATGACATTGAAGGTTTGAACCTTGCTAACTAGATACATAGGATTCATCTTGAATTAGATGCAACATCTCCAGCTTAAGAGCATAGGAGGTTAAACCAAAACCTAAGAGAAGTGGTGAAGAAAGAAGAGTTAAATCCCTAAGATGCAAGAATAGTTTATCCCGTCAGTGACATTAAGTGGGTGAGCCCAGTCCTGTAGTACCAAAGAAAGATGGGATGCCAATTATCAACAGTGACAATGGAGATGAAATCACAATGAGGAATGTGATAGGTTGGCCAATGTGTAGCAATTATATGAAGCTCAATGTTGTCGCCAAGAAAGATCACTTTCCTATCTGATTCATAAATCAAGTTCTTAACCATATAGCTCACTGATGAGTGATTTTATACCCTTTTTAGGTGCATTTTAGATACATTTATATGTCTAGTTTTACACGTTTTGTTGCGTATATCACTTGTTTTAGGATTTTAGTTGTTAAGGTAAATTATTTGGTAATTAATGTATTTTGGTACTTTATTTTTAGGATTAATGAAAATTATAGAAGATAAATAAATTCCTTCCTCACAAGCTGAAGAATCCACCAACCGGTTGGCTTTCCATACTGGTTGGTTGGTTGGTACAGTTTTCCACAATCAATTATATTTCCCTCTAAAACATTTATATCTTTTGCATCCAAACTCAAAATTTAATGTTTAAATATGTGTTGGAAATATAATTTCATTATCTACAAGGAAAATATATTTTTGAATGCAATAGGATGATGGATTAGCGCAAAAATCTCTCATAAATTCAGCGTCGGGAATGTTCCCTCAAGTTGCTCTCTGCCAAAGTTATCTCAACTCACCAAATTTAACGTGCAAGTATAGGGTTGTTTCTGTAAGGAAAGGAGACTATAAAAGGGAACCCTTACCATCCATTCAAAGGGGTCTCTGATAGGTGATTAGAAGTCATATTGTACAACACAAACCCTAGCAAGGAGTGAGGAGGTGGCGGCCGCAGTGGAGAGATTGGTCTTTCTGCACCAGGCGTCATGGCCTCTTCCATCATTCCTATTATCTCTTTATTGTTGTCCCTCACCATGAGCAAGTAGATACCTTATGCTGGGGCATGGGGACTAGCCCTGATCGCCTGTACTTTATCTTAGCTTGTATCTAAACTCAACAATATAGTTTCTAAATAAAGGAGCATTTTGCACTCATTGCCATGAGTGGCTAATTCACTTTATTGGATTGGGAGTAGCCACTAAGGCTCTCCAAACATGTAAACACTTATATAAACTGATGTATATACTCTTAGTAATAATTATCTTCATGCTCTTCATCTTTAATGATTCACTTGTATGATTAGCTACCTTCATGTGTTGTTTAATCTCTAATGCCTTGAAAGAGTAGTATTAGTTTATATCTAGAGTCATGGAGTAGCACAAACATATGACAATGTTGGAATGCTAAAGGTAATGTTCATATAGTTAAATTTTTGATTATTTGGTTGCCATTTCAAGAGAGAGACACTTTTATGTTATAGATCTATCCTAAGCTCGAGAGAGGAGGGAATATACACTTACAATGATTGATTGTAAACTATACTAAGGGTATACAATGGATTTGAGTGTTGCATGTTATAGAGAGACCATAGAAGGTGAAACCCAATCCAAGTTATATCCATAATTATTCAAAACATCTAAAGATCTGATTTGATTAATGCATTGTTAATATAGTTTTATTTTATTTCTATTCTTTAGGACACTTTTATATACTCTTGGTTAGGCATAACTAAGCAAAGGCTTCAGATCCTAAACACTTGGCACCCTTGTCCCTTATTTCGACCATGTTTACTAAAAAATGCACTGTTATGATCGTTGTAGGCATCTAAGTATTCAGTATAAATTTAAAGTCCAACTACTCATGATTTGAATCCATTTTGGATGTGAAATCTAAGGAGATCACATGTGACACTCCAGTCTTGAGCCGTGCAGTCCATGCATGTTGGAATGGGCCTTCAAAGTTGATGGAGCCACCCTTACACTAGTAGCGAATTTAGAATGTTGGAAATGACTATCTAAGTTGATGGATCCACCCTTACACTAGTAACGGTGAATATGAGTTGGATGTTCATTAGCCATCTTGGGTCTACACTGATATGGGGAAGGTGATTATGAGACCATATTGTTGAGCCTTGACAAGGAAGTCAATAGTCTAAATGGGGGAGATTGTAGCATCCTAAAATTTGAGGCATCAGATAAAATGAGCTTAAAAGGAATGATTGGACTATCTAGGTCACCAAGCTGCACCTACTTTTCATAGAGCTCATCCCTAAGAACTTCGGGATTCAAGCGTGATCACTCAGGAGTAGAACTAGGATGGATGGCTTAACAATAAGTCGATTATGGGTTGTATGAGTGAGGACAAAGTGCACATCTGAGTTTAGTGGTGGTTTGTGGTGCTAGTCGTCATTCTTGAAACTCTACTAGAGGCTTTGGTAGTGGATCTATGCACTACAACTAGAAAACTCACTTATTTTATAAGAGGGGTTCCCATTCTTAAGCATGTATTGGACTTGATCCCTTTATACTCTCCTTCTTCCTTGCTAGTGGCACCTTTTCTCTTGGAGCATATTCACAAAGAGATGGCCAAGTCCTTATGGGGTGTGAGGGATATCTCCAGTAGGAAATCTTGGGTTTCTTAGTGAAATATTATGAGGGAAGGAGTATGGAAGGGTTGGGTACCCGTAAAGAAAGAAAATCAGGTACATACTTGATTATCAGTGGAAGGAAAATCATTGCGAAAGATTCTCAGTAGGTGAGGTTTTGCAAGATGATATACAAGAGGAGCATGATGCTTGGATGTTCTTCACCATAATTCCCTTGTATGTGGTAACCTTCCCTTGCCCATGTGGAGGAAGTTATGGAAGGTTTTCCACATGACTATGCCACAATCGAGATGGATTATAAGGAGTGGAGAACTTAAATTTTGGTTTGATATATGGTGTTCCCCACCACACCACACACATCGGCAAAAAACATGTGGATATCAACTTGCATATCAAGGTGGTGGGTCCATGGATATAAGAATTTAGATGGGATTTGAACGTGTTTGCAACCTTATTGAATGAGAAAGGCCTTAATAATGTGGTTGAGTTTTGTAGCTTTGTGGATGACATTAAGGATGCGACAATGTATACTAATGGTTGGACATGAGGTTTCTCCTTGTGGTATGCCAAATGGTGGTTGAGGCATGGTCACTGGTTCTTGGGGAATTGCACAGGAGGATTTGGAACTCGGAAGTGCCTCCCAAAGATAACACGATGGTATGAAGGATATGGTATAAGGCTCTTCTCATTGATTATAGTTTGATCAAATGTCATATCCATGTGGTCACACATTGAGAGTATCATAGAGGTTCGTAAAAGGAGTTTATGGGCCATATATTTGTTGGTGGTAAGTTGTGTGGGAGATATGGATTTTTCTGGCCAACTTATTTGACCTAGATGTTGTTGTCATTCATTAACCTCAAGTTGGCTTACTGCTCATATATTTTTGGTCACTTGCTTCATCTCAATATTTTAAAAGATGGTTGTGCAACATCATCCCTAATATCCTGATTTGTTGTTATGGTGGAGTTGTTATGACAGTATGTTCGAAGGGGGAAAGATGAGCACTCCAAAGCTTTAGAAGGAAACTATGAGTTTCATTGAGGTGTTGAGTTAATATATGCACTTCAAGTAGATTATTTATGCATGCTGGGATGATGTAGGTTGATTCAGGCTTCGTAAAGGTATGGAGTGCAAGAGCTAAGATGCATGATGAAGAGGTTGATCTTTACTAAATGGAAGCCCATGGAGTTTAACAATTAGAAGATGAACATCATCACTGGGTTGACACTCTTAGAATGTGGGTCCCAATAAAAGTGGTTTTTCAGCATTGTGCTTGACATGACTGGCAACATGATCATGACCTTCAGATTGTGGCTTATAATGGAAACACATGTGAAGGCAGGTTATCGAGATTTAGTGGCAGTCTTGAAGGTGGCAGACATTAATAACTTGATTTTTCCTATTTAGAGATTGATGATCCCTACTTGGTAGATATATTTTGGGGTAGGTTGGTACCCCCGTGGTGGGTGATACACTTGTACAAGGAGGTGAGAGGTTTTTTGACAGAGTATAACTTGATTTTTACTATTCAGAGATGGATGATCCCGTGTTACACCGCACACATGCTCGTGTACTGGGGCCCTCTTAATCTTGTGGTGCCTGGAGATTTTCCCATTCCCCCATGGCTTGAGTTGCCTGCTCGCTTATTCATCAGTCTGATCGCAAGCGTGTGGCTACAAATTGCTCGCTACAGTTGTGGGGGTGTCCTCGTTGGAACCAGCGACCAACACAGAGGTGTTGCCAAACCCCTCCACATCCTAAAAAAACCAATGGTGGTCCCGACCAGCCACAAGGTGGGGCAAGAGGGGGTTGCTCGCACACCTACTAAGCAACAATGCCACCACAGAAGAAGAGGAAGGAGACGAGGGAGAAAAGGGTGTTGATGGTTGAGGGAGGTCCTGAAAACAAATGACAAAAGAAGAAGAAAGAAGAAGAAGAAATGAGTCATGAGGGGAGGTTTTGATCACCAAGGGGTGTGATTAGTGAGGTGCAATGGGAAAATTACCCAACAATATATAGAGGAGGAAAAAAGTGCCACAACCACTACATTTCAGTCCCAATCTATGGTTGGGGGATCCAAAGGCTAGAATGTATGGCTTATGGATCCAAGGCTTGCGATTGGTTGAAAAGGATAGGAGTGGATTACAGCCAGAAAAAAAAGAGGGGAAAGGAATACATAGTGTTGGACTGCATACCCAACCATTTGGGCCCAAAAAGGCCACAAGCCGGCCCAAAACACCTAAAACATGGATTAAATAAAAAATTAATAACTTGAGATTCAGAGATCCAATTAAGGTGATTTTTGCGTCATTAGATTCATAATCGAATCCTCTACGACAAGTTCAAATTCAAATGGAAGATGATGATGGTATAATAATAGAATGAAACTTAGAATAAACATAGATATTAATGTCTCATCTTGGAACATGAAATGAAATGCAACCAAATTGGATAATCAAAACACTCAAGTCATGAAACTGAAATAAAATTGACTAACAAGGTCACTTGTAGAGAGAGAACGAGTACATCAACATTGAGAGAAAGTATGTTGTCATAGTACATCACTTTTTGTCTCACAAAATCACATTTGAATTAACAAAATAAGGAGTATGATTAAAATTTAATCTTATCATGAAAGTTGACTCAGACTAAAAGCATATTTATATAAAAACACATACAACCAATGTTGTTGGTATATTAGGCTGAAAAGACATGAAGTGTCAAGTCATAATGCTAGCATAGATGTATATAAAGACTAAAATTGACCATCTTGGATGTGAAAATATGATTTGCAAATAATAAATACAACCTAAATTAAGTATCTTATTATTGGGCACATATGATGTATATTGATAAGTGCATGCTAAGATAATACAATTCTCCATACATATATTATATACAAAAGGGTGTGGGAGGGTTTATGCATTTTTTATATTTGTTCGAATTACAGATTAGTCCTTACATCTAATAATTTATACTTTTGATGCACATATTTCTATATATCCATGAAAGGGAGTAGTAGGATTTGTCTAGGGAAATGTATTGATTTATTAGAAACACAAAATAGTCACTGTATTCTAATAAGACAATTGTGTGTGACACATATTAATGACTGTAGGAGGATTTAGATGTAAATTTTGCATTTTTTTCTCAAGATACGATCTTGGATTATGTATTTTAATAAGGTTGTGAGCCAACTCATACTAACATTCACACCACATCACACTATTTTTCACAAAATTTAGGGTTGGTAGTGGATGTGGGGGGCTCAGAGGAGGTGGAGGGTGTAGTTGCTCTAACTTATATGGAAAAAATGCATTAGATGACATTTTCAATGCCAAAAAAAACATTCTCTTGGTGCGTGGGAGCAAGGTTAGTTATCTCTTGATCCATTTCTTTTCCTTTTACTTAAATTCTTCTTCTTCTTTCTTAACTTGTGTCTCCCTCAAGTACAAATGACCCCTCTTCTAGACAAAGGAATGTTTGACCAGTTATACAAATTGAGGAAACTCAACAAATTTATAAAGTCATGCACGCTACATTTTTGAAAAAGAGAATAAAGAAAAAGAAGTAATAATACCTCTCTTAGTGTTGGCAAGAACATGTAATATATCAAATATTACTAAACATATATTTGAGTATTATATTAAGTTCTTCAATAGTGGCTAGACCTGTATATGCATATCCTTTCATATGTCATGCAGGAGCGATTACACCCTCTACCTCCTCCAACTTTGGTTGTACGTCACTCCAAATTTAGTATCAATAAAAAGACGAGATGAATATTAGGACCGGTAGAAGTAATCTCCCATTGCGACAATATATAAACTTTAATTAGAATACACAATACCTAATCCAAAGAGCTAAAGTTGTACAACTCTCCGACGACCTTTCATGTATTGTAAACCCATTCTTTTTTAAAAAATTAAAGGCAAAATTATATTCAACACATCATATACCTTTTCATATACCTCTATTTGAATACACAAGGCTAACTTCTAATATAAAAACTGAAGAAATTCTCTATGGTCTCCAATGAGTAATTAAAAATATAAATAAATTGCATTAATATGTCAAACACTTTTTTCTATATAATATGAGCAAATAACACGTGCTAAGCATGTGTTGCACAATTGAATAATATAAGATGATGATTAAGAAATATTCGATCATCAAATAATTATCAGGTAGACAAAATAATTATTAGTTGATTCATATGACCTTTAACATGTGCTTAGTGAAATTTTGTGTATTTTCCTTATTGGGTGTGTGCATGTTGGCGTTAATATATATATTATTGCTCATAATAATTTATATATAACCTAAGGAATAATTCAATTAACGGACATTAACTCCTCCCGAATAGTAACCTGTTCTAGACAATATGTATGTATGGATGGATGTCTACTCGTGCTGACGACTAATACATAATTTGTACTCACAAAATTTTTGATAGACCCTCCCTGAAAGATAGCAATTCGAGTAATTATCTGTTGACTTCCTATGACCTGTAACATGTGTTTAGTAAAATGTAAGTATTTGCGTTCTTGAGTGTGTGGCTATGATGCTAATACATAATAAGAAAATAAGCGCACAACAACTCGAGCATTGAGCTCCCATTCATACTATATAAACATATAGACGTGTTGTTGAATAACGCAAATAAAGCTCACAACCTTTTTTAAACTTAATCTTATCAAAAATTTCCAGTGATTCACGACTCTAAACATTTCCGTTGACGACTAATTGTAGTTAATGTTCATAAATTTACATATTACCTGTTAAAGTAGAACAAAATGATTAACTTTCAAGTGGCTTTCTCTAATTAATGGTGTATGATTGTCAAAATTAGATGTGCTGGTTTTTATATGTTTTCGTTAACAATCAACACATAATTCGAACTCCAAGTAATCCCTTTTTGGACACTGGAATATTTCTTGGACATATTCTAGTTTCACTCATTATAATTTATATATAGGATCCCCTAAAAAAGAACATGTCAATTAACAACTAGTTAACTCATCTGACCTGCACCAACTCATTAGCTAATGCATTGACTCACAAAAGCTAAATGAGTGAACCTTTTTCAAATTTATTAAAGAAATTCAAGTAGTCGCGTAAGTCCAAGATGAATAACATATTTGTAAATTTATCCAACCAATCGACAAGCACGAAACATATATACTGCGGAAAGCATATTGCCTTAGCAATGGCAGATTCGAGCTACGTGTGCACTCGCTGTTCACTCATTCTACCATCGCCAACCCGGTGGCTAGCAAATAATTATCCAAGCAATTAAAGATCAAACAAAAAAGTGTATAATAAACGCTCCCATAGCTAATCAACGCATCGGGAAAAAAAAATTGGCAGAAGCACAACTATGAACAACACTCAAACACAGAGCAGAGACGCTCTTTTTATAGGAGTAGAAAGACATATTACAATATAAGGATACTTTAAAATTTAAAATACAAAAGAAAAATTTATAGATTACTCTCCAATACACTGTTACCGCAATTGAACAGTAGGATGTTGCCATCTTTGTTGGTTTTAATCGTGAGCCCAAGATCTGCTTGGAAAATGGGCCATGAGAAATCCACGAGACTGAACAATGGGTAGCAACTAGTGGTCAACCACAATGCGATGTCGGGCTGTAAGATTTGCTAGACCCTGTGAATGTGGAATAGTTTATATTAGTTTGTGTTTGTTGTGCCGTCCTAGTGGTACGACAATTAAATTTGGCTGGATATTTTAATTAGTGTTTGTTATGCAGATTAAAATATAAATAAACATTGCGGCAGGAAATATGTTTACTTGTCATGGATGCCAATTTACTACAATACTCTTTCAGAACATTTATGTGTAGGCGTAATAGATTTTGTTTAAAATAAACGTAACTTAGACTTTGATTGGTTTGCCGTAACTGCTCTGAAAAACTTATGAACTGAAGTTCCTTAAGCAGTTTTGTATGATTGGTTTAAAGTAAGTACTGAAATTTGAGTTTTGTGACTTCCAATGAGTTACATACTCACTTATAAAATACAGTTCTTGAGTTCCCTCTTAAAAAGAGCGGAAAACGAATTCCGAAAACAACTTACAACATTTCTCATACAATTATATAATCTTCTTGTGTCATAAATGACATGTGTGTTGACTCAAGGTCAATTAGGTCAATGTTGACTCGCGTCTAAATTGACTAAATCCGTGTTTTGATGATGACTAACCATTCCACATATCTGTGTCTAATGTCTCTACTTGAGTGATTTCAGATTAGGTATAGACACACTCTAAATGTCCTAACTTGCGCATATCAAATTGGAGAAAAGACAAGTCAAAGTCAATACAAGTGCACATTTTTGTAATATGATGTAAATCTATTAGAATCATGTTGTAAATCACTTGTAATTAAGTTTAGAAAAAATCAGGAGCACTTAGATCAAATGTTAAAGCACTCAAAAGCCATTTTCCAAGATTCACATCAGGTTGTTCATCGGTCGAGTTCTGTGAGTTGCAAACTCGACCGATCATGATTGGATCTTAAAAATGACTTTTGATCGGTCGAGTTTACACTTCATAGAACTCGACCAATGGAGTAACTGACCAATTCGATTTTCATTGGTCGGTTGAGTTTTCCCAGGACAAACTCGACTGATGGTCTGAATATCGGCTTTGTCTTTTACTCTATCGGTCAAGTTACCCTTATCAAAACTCGACTGATTGCATTGTACGGAAAAGTGTAGAAAAGTGCTTCTAGTCGTTGTGGAGTTGTAACAAGTGAAAATATCCGTTGCAAGACACAAAATGGTTAGTTTTTGTTCTCAAGTGTTCCCAAAGGCTAAGAGGCATCCCCAGCTATAAATAGGACCCCTTGTGTGGCAACACATCCCATTATCACACAGATAACGAGGTGTTACGCGAAAACGTGCGGAAATCACCATAACCACAGATTGTGGAAAGACGGGTTAATTAAAACCGATTGCGGAAAACATATAAACTTGTGAAACTATTACTTTTCAGTCCTCATCCTGCACGGAAACATGCCATATATACATACACAAGATATGATACGTGTCCACAGCTTACTGAAACAGCTGTTCATCCATCACATGGTTCATCACCTGTTCATATACACAGAAGCCCGCATCCGGCCAACAACAGGATATAGAAACGTCGTTGATTGTTCATCGAGAAACCACGACAAAACACTGCCAAGGACCTGAGAGTACAGGGATGACTCTAGACTCTACTACAAAACATCCAAAACAGCAGCATGTCCATCGCTTGCCTTCTACTGCTCTTCAAGCTGCTCAGCCGCAACACCACGACCACGACCACGTCTACCTCGACCACCTGAAAACCAGCAGAGTGAGACAATTGAACAATTGTCCCAGCGGGAAACATAACTTCCCACCGCAACTACAGAATCTTAGCAAGATAACCATAACAACAGATAATTATCAACAAGTATAACCAGAGCAGTATATATATATATATATATATATATATATATATATATATATATATATATATATATATATATATGCAAAGCTTACCAGCTGAACATAATATCTCTCAACAGAACATGTTTAACAGAATAAGATTCAATGTCACATAACCTGATTATCCAGACAAGGCATATTACCACAAACCTGATGAATATAGAAGTACCTGCAGATATACCAGAATTTAATACACAAACAAGGCCTCAACCAATGTTTCGTGTTTACCTTAAGCAGTAAATACTAAACGACTGTATTACGTATTATTATTATGCCCCTAGGATTTGAATTGTACCATTCAAATCCAACCTCTGGCTGCGAAGCCCAAGACTGGTGCCATACAAGGTCAATGGAAGAGCCGGACTCCACAACCTCCCACCTCGTGGTCAGTACACAAGCACAACACAAGCATGACCTTAGTTACATGTTGTAGTGGTCTAAGCCACCGGGTCAGCTCCATAGGCTACCCTCACTCTAGCCCGCCTTGGTACAGGTCTCAGCGCTAGTTCAACTGAGCCACGGGCCTGATCACCGTGCTCCGAGCCATGAACGCATTCATGCTCTACATATCACATATCCTGAGCCATGGGCCTGTTCACCATGCTCTATACACGTATCTGAGTCTGTAACCGAAGTTACACTCATACCTCCTTACTTTCAGGCTAGGAGCAACCTACACATATTCAACAATATGCGCTTCCAGGTTAACCCGTAGGAGAACCTGTTTCACCATCACCAAGGCCTGACGATGATGGATCTATGGCCAGGGCAAACTACATGATTAATTTCACTGGGATTAATTAGTATCTTTTAGATGGATTCCAGGACTCAACCAAGTTATATAACATGCAAGATATAACAGAAAGTAAAGAATATTATATTACTATTGAAACCACATCAACCTGATCCATCACAAGGATCCAACATCACATGTTATCACTTGGCCTCTTGCCAACCATCCAGATCCCTCTCAAGGATCATCACATACCATAGGATATCAATCCTTCATCATGTACTATCACTGCCTCTCAAGGCTCACATCATCATCATGGGACCAACACATTACATATATAACCTCATAGAACAATTATCAAGGTAATGTTACTCATCACATAGGTCACATAGCCCTTTCATGGCTACACATCATCTGCATGGTTAGGATACACAATAACTATGGATTCAATCATAAGGAATATGCTCACTATCATGGGCTATCATCCAAGATAATCTAATTATCAATATTACACTATTTGATGATCAAGCGTGTTAAGCACATCATACCATAATTATGCTTACCCTTATCTCATGATTATATAAACAATCAAGGTATTCACTTTATATAACAATTATGTTGAGAATACCAAGCAATCATAATTGTCACCATTCATTACTATTATCATTATTATCTTTATCGTTAAGCAACCATTAATACCATTACCATCTATCATTTACATTAACTTTGTAATACCCGGGCCCACTGCCCAAGGCTCTAGTAGAGTTCAGGAATGACGACTGGTCCCACAGACCACCACTAGCCTTAACTGCGCACTTTATCCACACTGACGCGCAAGCCAGGATCAACTTCCCGACTGGTCACCCATCCTAGTACTACTCCATGCTGAGCACGCTTAACTATGGAGTTCTTTAGAGATGGGCTCCCTGAAAAGGAGGTGCACCTTGGTGATATGGGTAGTCCAATCATTCCTTTTAAGATCATGTTACTCATCACATAGGTCACATAGCCCTTTCATGGCTACACATCATCTGCATGGTTAGGATGCACAATAACTATGGATTCAATCATAAGGAATATGCTCACTATCATGGGCTATCATCCAAGATAATCTAATTATCAATATTACACTATTTGATGATCAAGCGTGTTAAGCACATCATACCATAATTATGCTTACCCTTATCTCATGATTATATAAACAATCAAGGTATTCACTTTATATAACAATTATGTTGAGAATACTGAGCAATCATAATTGTCACCATTCATTACTATTATCATTATTATCTTTATCGTTAAGCAACCATTAATACCATTACCATCTATCATTTACATTAACTTTGTAACACCCGGGCCCACTGCCCAAGGCTCTAGTAGAGTTCAGGAATGACGACTGGAGCCACAGACCACCACTAGCCTTAACTGCGCACTTTATCCACACTGACGCGCAAGCCAGATCAACTTCCCGACTGGTCACCCATCCTAGTACTACTCCATGCTGAGAACGCTTAACTATGGAGTTCTTTATAGATGGGCTCCCTGAAAAGGAGGTGCACCTTGGTGATATGGGTAGTCCAATCATTCCTTTTAAGATCATGTTATCCGAGGCCTCAAATCCTGGGATGTTACAATCTCCCCCACTTAGACTCTTGACGTCCTCGTCAAGGCTCAACTATATGGCCTCATAATCTGACCCCATTTCAGTGTAGGCCCACAATGGCCCATGGACACCCAGCTCCCGTCCACGGCTACCAGCGCAAGGGCGGCTCCATCTCGTCTCTACGGATAGCCCTTTCCAACTTGCCTGGACCGCACGGCTCAAGACTGGCATGCCACATGCCCATGTGGGCCTCACCTACTGGAGGGGTTATGGCTCTGATGCCATTTGTAATGCCCGGGCCCACTGCACAAGGCTCTAGTAGAGTTTCAAGAATGACGACTGGCCCCACAGACCACCACTAGCCTTAACTGCGCACTTTGTCCACACTGACGCGCAAGCCAGGATCAACTTCCCGACTGGTCACCCATCCTAGTACTACTCCATGTTGAGCACGCTTAACTATGGAGTTCTTTAGAGATGGGCTCCCTGAAAAGGAGGTGCACCTTGGTGATATGGGTAGTCCAATCATTCCTTTTAAGATCATGTTATCCGAGGCCTCAAATCCTGGGATGTTACACCTTGGGCTTCATTCCAAGGTTGAGCATTCAATGCAAAACTCTATGTGAGGTTCCTATTCTATAGTTCAGTGCTTCCTACATCCTCCTCTCTCTCTCTAAGCTTAATCACTTGCTACATCCATTAGAGTGAGTAGGATATCTGTAAGAGAGCTTGAAACGACCGTCTCGCGAAAACAGCATTAACTAATGCGGAAGCGTTCATCAAGCAGCGGATTAGCAAAAATCACTAAAAATTAAAACTTTTTGCAAAGAGATCCACACATAGTAAATCTTTTTCTTTAAGAGCCAAAGTATAACACATTTACTTTTTGGATCAAAGGTACATATCATGCATCATCTCTTTCTGAGAATTACAAGCATCAGCTGACCTGTTAAGCTAAACACAGGTAGTATAAAATCTTGAGACACTGATCTAAAATCTCAAAAGCACTAACTACTACTCTGAGGACCTGAGAGTACAGAGACGACACATAGGACTCTATATACAACTATACATGTCATGACAGCTAATGTCTCCACCTGAGACTTCACTGCTGTCCCTACTGCTACTGCTGTTCTTCACCTACTGAAGGATTCCTGTCTCCTCGTCTGCGTCCACCTAAAAATGTAGTTCCCACGGGGGTGAGACAATTGTAAATTGCCCCAACGAGAGATATAACTCTCCGCCAGTAACATTATTATTGCATCTTAAGAAGATAAATATGAACAGAGGAATCATATTTATTTGACAGCAGATATTTTAATGTCTAACAGATTAGAACATTATTCTATATCAGAAGCATTGCAACTATAACTTGATAGAATCAACATGTCACTTATCCTTTAATGAGTACGAAGAACATGTACAACATCTATTCAAACTACAGAATCATTACCACTACATTAACTCTCTTCAGGCTTAGATCATATATCTAAAGCCTGGCATTATCATTGTGGAGTCATGGCCCGTAGCCATACTCTTTTCATAAAGTGTTGGGATCTTAATCCCTCAATTCACCACAAGGAATTCTCATCCTTTCACAATTTCAATACCCTAACCATGTGAATCTGGGTATTTAAACCCTTAGCTCATCACCTGAGCATTGTTACCACATTCTCAAGTAACTAACACCTTTAGGTCATCTGACCAAGATAAGTATGATACTTGCTACACAAGCTTCTATCATGGCACTTGAGGCCCATTAACTCTCTTGCTACCTCTTTCCAGACAACAAGGTATATTATGTCACACAAGGCCCAATAAACAAATTTAAATTAATAACATATCATAGCTCATACCTGGCTATGCCCATCATCTCATGATACCTGCATGGTTAGCACATACGATAGCAACACATCAATTATCTATCAAGACCATGCAAAAACAATGTATTAATAATTCAAGGGTATTACCCTTAATCCTTTACCAGGATTAGGATTTCCATCACACATCTCATGTATCATTCATCCAATTATATTGGATTTATAACACAACAAAGTATACCAGTATTTGGTATGTTAGATATGATATCTATCATATCCTGATGTATCACTTCCCTCAACACTATTAACTTTCTTGAGTTCATATACTTAGCTTGTATTAGGGTATTATCCATCCTAATACTTTATGCACCAGTTCATCACATTCATCATGTAAAGTAGTGATCATTAGTCACTTACTTGGAATATACAGCCATTGCCAATGCTATGGATTCATCCATAAGTCAAGAATTAACAAAAAGACCATGCTAGGTCCTTTTTAAAACAATTCTAAGTCAAACATAGAGTACCACGGTCGTGCAACCAAAAACGGTCGTGCTAAGGGAAGCCACCACGGCCGTGCTACCTTGCACGGTCGTGCAAAGCGATGTCACCACGGTCGTGCTACCTTGCACGGTCGTGCAAAGTGAAACTACCACGGTCGTGCTACCTTACACGGTCGTGGTAGAGGAGTTCACCTCATGAATCATATTCAAGTATAAATTATATTCTTTCATTAGGGATTAGGGTTTCACATACCATTTCCCTTCTTTAGAATAGAGATTGCATATAGCATCACCCTTCATTAGGGTTTCATATCACATTGCCCATAATTAGGGTTTACTAATCATTCCCAATTAGAGTTTCATATGGATGCACCCTCAACTAGGGTTTGAGTTCAATAACCATGTCAATTAGGGTTTATGTTCATGTTTAGGGTTTCATGATCTCTTTGCTTAAGGATCATAACCCTTAATCACCACATGAATCATATTCATGTATGAATTCATGCTATCAACTTCTCAACTTTATTAGGTCATATCAACCCTTTAGTCGAGTATATACAACTATGATTAACATAGTGTATCAAGTCATTGATCCTATAAGCAATTAGGGATTCATCCCTTAATTGGCACTTAATCACTTAGGTACTATTAGAGTTTCAACCTTTTTACCTTCATTGATTATCATTACTAATCATTATTGGATCAATAGAACATTCATCATCTTAATTCTCAAAGATTCAATCACATTGTACCTCCATTACATAAGGTATCCAATTGAATTATGGTTTACTATTCATCCTGATTAGTGATTTCACATGTAGACAACCTCTTAATAGGGTTATACATGGAATCAGCCTCAATTAGGGTTTACATCATGTATTGGATCCATGCATTTGTTATGCATTAATGACTAGTACCATTAAAGGTATCCCCCACCTAATCACATTAGGTTTTCAAAAAGGTTTGATCAATTGGACCTTCAATAACATGAGGTATCCAAATAGATTGATCAATGGAACCTTCAATTGCACTAAGTATCCATTTGGATTAGTCAATTGAGTCTTTAATTTCATTGGGTACTCAATTGGATCATCCCATTGTTCCTTCAACTACATTAGGTACTCAATTGGATTAGCCAATTGATCCTTCAATTGCATTAGGCATCCAATTGAATTAACCAAATTGAACCACAAACGGTTTGAAACCGTTTAAGCAAAAAGCTTTGAAACCGTATGGATCTCAAACGGTTTGAGACCGTTTGGTCTCAAATGGTCTTGAGACCGTTTGGTCCCAAATGGTCTTGAGACCATTTGGACTCAAACGGTCTTGAGACCGTCTGGTCCAAACCTCTCAAAACCGCATGGACCAAAAAGTCAATCAAGACTTCAACAACACTCAATTCCAATCAATGGAACTTCAACCAATTGGATCATCAACTCAATCATCAATTGAGTCATGAACTCACCCCTCATTTGGAACTTCAATTAGGGTCTGACCTCAATGAAATTAGGATTTATAAACACCAATTAGAGCTTTGAAGTTGATCATCAATCAAGCTACTAATTGTGTTTCAATTGATTGCATTGGACCTTCAATCATTGAATTCATGGAACCAATCATCAATTGGACCTATGTTCATACTTCAATTGAGTTTAATAGGTCAACCTTCAACTGATTTGACCCTCAATTGACCCTCACTTGGTCATCAATTAGGGTTTGATTCAATTGGATTAGGGTTTAGAATCGATGATCCAACAACACTCATCAATGCAAGATTGGTTACTTTGAAACTATTGAACCATCATCCAAATTGGGTATGACCTGACCCCAAACGGTCTTGAGGTCGTTTGGATGACCTCCAAACGGTCTTGAGACCGTTTGCCCATCATATCACTCAAATCCAAGCCATCCAATTAAGTTTTGGATCATTGGATTGATCACCAAATCAGCATTGCATTGTATATCAACTTGGTACCTTTAGACCTTTAAACACCTAACCATACTCAACCCTAGACCTCCAAACGGTCTTGGGTGACCACCAAACGGTCTTGAGACTGTTTGGCCCATCCATCTTTTGGATTCTAGTGAAAAATCATCAAGGATTGGTCTATCAAGTTGATCAACAATTCAACACTTAATTGCAATATGATTGGTACCTTTGGACCTTCAATTGATCAACTATACTTGACCCCAGACCTCCAAACGGTCTTGGGATGACCCCCAAACGGTCTTGAGACCGTTTGGGCTAATCAACCCAAAATCTCAAATTAACTCATTGGAATTTCAGCACTAATTCCAATTAGGGTTTGCCTAATTGAATAGCCTTCAACTCACGATTCCTTGGGAGTTAATCCCTCAAATTTGGTGAGTCATTAGACCACATCATTAGGAACAATAATCCCAAACGGTCAACACTTGTTCAACGCACTCAAACGGTCTTGAGACCGTTTTCCCAAAACGTTCAATTAAAACAGATTGATAATCAGCACTTAATTCAATTAGGTTTCCCTAATTGATTAGCCTTCAACTCACAATTCCTTGGGAGTTAATCCCTCAAATTTGGAGGGTCATCAACCAACATAATTATGAACAGGATTCCCAAACGGTAAATGCTTGGTCAACTCACTCAAACGGTTTTGAAACCGTTTTCCCAAACAGGTCAAAGGTAAATAGGTTGAAAATCAGCATTTAATTCAATTCGATTTGCCTAATTGATTGGCCTTCAACTCTCGATTCCTTTGGAGTTAACCCCTCAAATTTGGTTGGTCATTATCCTACATAATTAGGAACAAAATTACCAAAAGTTCAACGCTTGGTCAACCATCTCAAACGGTTTTGAAATCGTTTTCTCCCACCCTTAAACGGTTTGCTGAAACCGCATAGCCAATCAAATTAAAACGATTTGGAGTAGCTATCAAAACCGTTTGGCTTGGTACTTTTCTTTGGATAAGCATCTAGGATGATTCCATCATCCCCTTCCTTTGAACAACCAAGAACAGCAATCGTTCTTGATGGAAATTGCAGCAAGAAACAAGAGTGCATCAAATTGAAGAAATCAATCAACAAAGCATAGAGAATTGATGCAATAGCAATGTTTAAGGGTTTAAGTTATAAAACCCGCCTCCAATTGAGCTCCAAAGCTCCAAGATCACGCCATTAATGGTGGATGAAGCTCTTGCAACTCCCCCTAGGCTCGTCCTCAAGCTTTTGATTGTAAAAGTTGGCTAGGGTTGAAGAGGAGATCAAAATAAGAAGGAATCCATAATTTATTTTTGATTTCCACCATGAAATCAAGGAGAACGAAGGTCAAGGGCTTACCAACAGATTGGGGACGTGCTCCCTGCTCCTCCCTAGCTCCTTGGTCGGTTTTGCAAGCAAGGGGAAGAAAGAAATCCGAAAAGGCCTTGGTTTGGGCTTGGAAATGGCACTTTTATAAGGAAATTGATGAGAGAGAAAATGCCTTATTAAAACACATTTAATTCCAAAAATAGTACCACATCTTCCTCCTTGGTTTGCTTGCATACAAAGGCAACTCAAAGCCACCGAACTCCCTTCCATTATCCATGGATTAAGGGAAAAGAAAATAAGCACCTTAATCCATTATAATATTAATATATCTTTTTGAGTGGAAATTCTTTTCCTTATAATAAGGTGAGTGGAATTTCACCTACTTAAGATATTTTCGTTCCTTATCTTGGAAAAAGAACGTCCATCCTTATTAAAAATCAACCAATACCATTTTGGTTGAAGGCCCTTTAATTAATACATTCATTTTTGCCCTAAATTGAATTAGGGTTTCACTTAAGATTAAATCTTGATTATTTTAATACCAAGATTCTCTCTCCTCCAACTTAATTCAAATGAGGCACACCTCTCATTTTATTTGCTCTAATTGATGCCAAGAAACATTAGGGACCTTATTGAAGTGGTAATTTGCATATTGAACCCTAGGTTTTGGGTAAATTGCACATTACACCAAAACTAGGTTTTAATGCACAAGGATTGCTTTACAAGTTTAATCTTAGTGCCCAAGCTTGTGAAAACCATACCACTACATCATATTCATTCTTATGATGTCTCAACATCAAAGGAACATCTTATCATGAAACATTTGCAATTTAACCCCTCAACTTGGGTAATTTGCACTTTAGTCCAAAATAAGCAATCATTGCTTCAACATTGTTTAAACAGGACCAAAATTGAAACATAAAGTTTCTCATGAGCCCTATTTACTTTTCCAAAGATAAGATTAAGAATCTACTCAACCTTATTAGGCAAAACCTCTAGGGTCAATTCATAACCCAGGTCAGGGATGTTACAGAGCTAGTCCTACATGTATATCCTGTGAGGCTCTCACTTCCACCACCTCCCTATCTCTCATTTCAACCATGAAGATGAAGGTTCTCTCTCTTGGCTAAGAGAGGTGAAGAATAACAAGGGAAGGCGTCCCTTGGTGAAGATCAAGGTTGAAGACTTGGAGCAAGAGTGGGTAAGCCCTTGGTGAAGGCAGAAGACTCCTTGCTCAAGTGGGTAAGCCCTTGGTGGAAGCTTCTCCGAGTAAAGGTGGAAGATCCAAGAAGAGTGGGTAATCCCTGCAAGGCTGAAGACTTGTGCAAGAGTAGGTAAGTCTTTGGAAGAAGGCGGAAGACTCCTTGCAGAGTGGGTAAGTCCTTGGTAAGGTTGAAGACTCTTTGTATTGGATAGGTAAGTCCTTTGGTGGTCATGTATTGTATCTCTTATAATGAATATAATGAAGGTGCAAGGTTAAGAAATCCTAGAGGTTGACCTCTGTAGGTAGTAGACTGACTCACTTCTAGTTTGAAGTGTGAAACCACTCTAAATAGCTTGTCAATTGGTGTATGTTCAATCCCTATCCCTTACTATGCATGTTTTAGTTGCACATAAATTTCCTATTTAACAACCTTATCTTGTGATATATCTTGAATGTCTAATGAATTTTGTTTAAGTGCATTCAACTCTATTCACCCCCCCTCTAGAGCATCTAATAACCCATCTAGGATCCAACAATTGGTATCAAAGTGGGTCTTCTCCGAGCATACTTCTACAAGTAGGAGAAGATGGGTGACTACCAAAGAGGGAGATACTTGATCAGCCTTCCAATATTTGATGTGAGCAATTTCCTCTATTGGAGAAGAATGCTTCAATTCTACATCCAAGAATCAAGTCTTGAGATGTGGCAAATGGTGAACAATGCATACATGCTACCAAAGACAAAGATTGAAGAATGGGATGAAGCTACCTTGAAGAAAGCAACCTTGAATGCTAGAGCCATGCACATCCTCTATGCCTCCATGACCCCCACCGAGTTCAACCGGATTTCTTCATGTGAAACAACCTATGAGGTATGGAGAAAGCTATGCATCACTTATGAAGGGATGGATCAAGTGAAGGAAAGCAAAGTCTACATGCTCAAAGGGTTGTTTGAGAACATCAAGATGGGAAAGGAGGAGAGGATAGCCAACATGTACTCTAGGCTCAACACCATTGTGAATGGTCTTGCGGTTCTAAGTCATCCTATGTCTAGAGGAGAGATCAACTCAAAGATCCTTAGAACTCTCCCCAAGAGATGGGAACCCAAGGTGACTTCATTGAAGAAGCAAGGTCCCTTAAGGATGTCCCTATCAAAGAGCTCTTTGGAAATCTACAAGTACATGGAGCCACACTTGACAAGAGGGAGGAAGTACAAAGACAAGAAGAGAAAGAACTCAAGAGAATGAAGAAGGATGAAATCAAAGCTCAAATCAAGGCTATTGTTGGTCAAGCTTCTCCATCCTCTCAAGTTGAAGAAAATGACATGTACTCCAAGGATGAATTCTATAAAGGCAAGTCCTCCTCCATCCGGTGCTTCACATGTGGAAAGAAGGGTCACTACAAGGAAGATTGCCCACAAGGAAAAAAGACCCATATTCACAAAAAGAAGGAGAAATGGCACTCAAGCTCAAGTGACTCCTCCAACTCAAGCTCAAATGAAGATTCAAGTGAAGGATCAAGCTCAAGCTCTAGTGATGAAGGAGAATGCCATTTTGCTCTTATAGCATCAACAAGTAAGGACTCAAGTAAGGTAAATCTAAACTCTTTAGATAAAGAATCTTTGATTGCTATTATTCATGATACTTGTGTCTCTCTTAAGTCTTATAAAAGGAAAAAGAAAAAGCTTACTAGAATTGATGATAATTTGCATGTATAACTAGATGATCTTAAACATGCTAATTCTTGCTTGCTTGATGACAAAAATTCTTGTCTTAGCCAAGTAGACTCTCTTAAACTTGAAAATACTAGTTTGCTTGATAAGATTAGATTTCTAAAAGCTCAACCTACTATGCCTAGTTCTAATGAAGAGCATACTTTAATTGTTGATTCTCTCATGCATGATATTGATGTTCTTAAATCTGAAAACAAGGACAAATATTTTGTTTTGTAAGGATTAGAATATAAAAATGGTGTTCATCTTTCTAAGATTGCTTTGTTTGAAACAAAAAATGCCTCCTTACTTGCTAAAATCAATGTGCTTGAATCTTGTTCTAGTTCTACTAGTAGAGAGAATGATGTTTCTGCTCTTCATATTGATAGAGATTCTTATTTAACTAAAGCTCTTTGCTTAGAAAATGATCTTTTGCATGCTAGAGATAATATCAATCATTTGCCTTCTACTATTACTTCTCTTAAGCATGATAATGATAATTTGAGATCTTCTTTGCAAAGACTCTTAGTTGGTAAGAAGAGCCTTAATGATATCCTACACCATACTACCAAACAAATTGGTAGACATGGTCTGGGGTATGATGGTAGTAAAAGAAACAACAAAGATAAAGGACATCCAATATTCCATGGAGAATCCTATAGTTCCAAGACTATGAGCACATGCAACTATTGTAATGATATTGGCCATTGTTCTACTTGTTGTCCTTTTAGAAAAGCACCCAAGAGCAATAGGACTTGGGTTGCTAAGCTAACCCCTTCGGACCCAAAAACATGATCGGGGACCATTTCATCTTTCTTCTTGTAGGTACTTGCAAATGGATTGACTTGAGCTATTGAATTGCAAATTAACTTCTCAATCCAAATGAAAGAAGAAAGGTGAGATGTGTAGAGGGTGATAACAAGTGGAAAAATGAATGGTAAGAACAAAGGTAAATGTTTTCTTACTTATAACCATTTCTAACTTGCTTTTGTCAAGTTAGTGTGCACTATGCATATGGTTTTTGAGTCAAAAGTGGTATTTTGTGTTTCTCTTCACACTCTTGCTCAAAAACTATTTCTAATGCTTCTATAGTGCATTACTAACTTGCTTAGACATGTTTAGATATGGTTTGTATTTTTAGCATACCTTTAAATATGTTTTTATGAAATATATGTGTTTTTTGACAACAGCTCTGTCGGTCGAGTTTGTCCTGTTTGAAACTCGACCGATAGGCACCAATGGGTGTTGCCAACAACTATAATCATTTGAGTTGTCAATGCACAGAACTCGACCGATAACACTGTGCACAAAATATACATTTGGCTTATTGAATGAGAATTTCCCTCTCAACTAGATTTTCTCAACCAATAGCCTTATTCTTTGGCACTCTCATTTGATACCTTTATATATGCATATTGCTTTGTTCTAAATTTCCTATCTTGCTTACAACTCTATCTCTCTAATTGCTCTAAATTGGTATATCTATATCTTGCAATTACTTACTTTGAGTTGTTTTGCAGGTTTTGATGATGATCTCTTTGGATCTCTTGGTTGTGTCTAAAAATTGCTTCCGTTGTACTCTAACTTGCTACATCTATCTAGGTGTATATCTTATTTTGATACAACCTTGAGGTTCTTAGGGGTAATCATCTTATGGTAAGGATGCATATCTAGTGAGTTATATCCTTTCATGCTTCTAAAATTGCTTATCTCTTTGTTTGGATATATCTCTACATCTACTCATAGCTTGCTCTTTAACTTGTGCATCTTTCGCTATGATCTAGATCCTACTAGTAGTCCTAACTTGTGATAACATCTACTAGTAGTTCATATACATGTAGTTCTATCCTTGTTTATAATTGGCATCTTTGCTCATCTATATGCTATGCTTGTATCTTGTCTCATACATGCTCAAGCTTGTTCCTTGAATTGCATATCTACTATCTTGAGTTGCTTGCATAACATTGTGATGCAGGGTACATAGATCTACATTATATGTAGAAATTGGAGTATTTTTGGATTTTATGCAGACTTTGCTCCAGTTTCAATTTTTGCTGCAAGAGTAGTGTTTTTTATGCAGAAACAACCTTCTGAGCAAGGCTCATCGCTATGCCATGAGCCCTGTCACTTTTTGGGCAAATTATGTCATCTTGAGGGTCAAATTTGTGTTTTATTATTTTTCTGCAGCACTTCATCTTGCATTTTGGGTTGTTCAAGTGCATGCTTTAGCTTGCTTTTCTTTCTATGCTTGGACAAGATCCTATATGTGCTCTTCTACTCTTTTTATATAACTTTTGTTATCTCCTTTCTCTTTAATAAGTGATGTTTCTTATCTCTTCATAACCCCACTTTTTGAAATGACAAAGGGGGAGAAAGGTATGTCTTCTTTTAAAAGAGGAAGAAGGCATGTATTACATGAAGAAGAGAAATATGTTCATGTAAAGGGAGTAGGTAAAGGGGAGAAGACATATATGTGTAGAACATATATGAGTAGAAGACATAGTTTCTATAAATGTTATGAAAGCTAACCATACAGGAGAAATAACATCAATTGAGGGGGAGTATGAGAACTCCATGCACATCAATTGAAGGGGAGCATATGAGCTCAATCCTATTGAAACCCCTAGGTTTCTCCGAAGGTATGATTTTACTTACTTTCAATACATTTATGGAATGGTTTGTCATCTTCAAAAAGGGGGAGAATGTTGACTCAAGGTCAATTACGTCAATGTTGACTCACGTCTAAATTGACTAAACCCGTGTTTTGATGATGACTAGCCATCAAATTGGAGAAAAGACAAGTCAAAGTCAATACAAGTGCATGTTTTTGTAATATGATGTAAATCCATTAGAATCATGTTGTAAATCACTTGTAATGATTGTATGACTTGTAATTAAGCTTAGAAAAAATCAGGAGCACTTAGATCAAATGTTTAAGCACTCAAAAGCCATTTTCTAAGATTCACATCATGTTGTTCATCGGTCGAGTTCTGTGAGTTGCAAATTCGACCGATCCTGATTGGATCTTGAAAATGACTTTTGATTGGTCGAGTTTACACTTCACAGAACTTGACCGATGGAGTAACTGACCAATTCGATTTTCATTGGTCGGTCGAGTTTCCCCAGGACAAACTCGACCGATGGTCTGAATATCGGCTTTGTATTTTACTCTATCGGTCGAGTTACCCTTATCGAAACTCGACCGATCGCACTGTACGGAAAAGTACAGAAAAGTGCTTCTAGCCGTCGTTGAGTTGCAACAAGTGAAAATATATCCATTGCAAGCCACAAAACGGCTAGTTTTCATTCTCAAGTGTTCCCAAAGGCTAAGAGGCATCCCCAACTATAAATAGGACCCCTTGGGCTTCATTCCAAGGCTGAGCATTCAATGCAAAACTCTATGTGAGGTTCCTATTCAATAGCTGAGTGCTTCCTACAGCCTCCTCTCTCTATCTAAGCTTAATCACTTGCTACATCCATTAGAGTGAGTAGGAGATCTGTAAGAGAGCTAGTCCTACATGTATATCATGTGAGGCTCTCACTTCCACCACCTCCCTATCTCTCATTTCAACCATGAAGATGAAGGTTCTCTCTCTTGGCTAAGAGAGGTGAAGAAGAACAAGGGAAGGCGTCCCTTGGTGAAGATCAAGGTTGAAGACTTGGAGCAAGAGTGGGTAAGCCCTTGGTGAAGGCAGAAGACTCCTTACTCAAGTGAGTAAGTCCTTGGTGGAAGCTTCTCCGAGTGAAGGTGAAGTCAAAGATGGAAGATCCAAGAAGAGTGGGTAATCCCTGCAAGGCTGAAGACTTGTGCAAGTGTAGGTAAGTCCTTGGAAGAAGGCGGAAGTGTTATGACCCGTTTTAAAGCCTATTGGTAAGCAGTATGAATTGAGCCTAATTAAAGTTATTTGAGTTAATTTATGTGCTCATGAGGTAGTTAGTGAATCATTAACTTGATTTAGTTGAATCAAGCACATAAGATCAATTGGTGCATAATTAAGATGATTAATTTGAGTAAAGTAATAATTGGATGCAATTGGAATGTTGAATCAGTAAAATAGTATAATTAGCTTGATTTCATGCCTTGGGATTGTAGAGGGCCTCATTCTTGAAAAGATGCAAAATAAATCCTGTTATTTGGACCTCCGAGGAAAAAGTTATGATGATTTACAATTTCTGGGGTCAATTTAGCAATTTTTCCAAAACTTTCACCTTATAATCGTTTCTTTTCTTTTCATTTCCTTTACGGTTATCTTCTTCTAGCAGCCACCTTATTGGGTCGGCGCACAGGGCCGATTTGAGCACCCGATGAGATGAGGAGCAGGCAACCTTGGCCTGGCTCCGATTTCACAGCAAGCCACTTCTTTTCTTCTTCTTCTTCCTCTCTTTCTCTTCCCCTTCCTTTTCCTTCTCCGGCTAGTAGCCACATGCGTCCCTACAGCTTGGGCGGCCGGCACCTGCAGCAAGCCGTAGCTGCGATTTGCAGCAGCTAGGCCACCTTGGGCGCCAAGGCTATAAAGGAGGCTATTTTGAGCTCCGTTTTGGAGATACAAGCAAGAAGATGTAGCTTCTATTCAGATTCGGCCATCGATTGGACCTCTCCGTCAACTGTGCGTGAAGCTGCTAGCAAGAGTACCGTGAAATCGAAATACCAAAGGAAGAAGACAATAGAAATTCGCCCGGAATCAGGCCTTGGACGCATCTCCGGACGAATCCGGACAGTCCAAATCGCTGTGAGTGGGGTTTCATTTATTTATCATTAATAAACTCAGACGTTTGAATATTTTCTGTTTTGTGCGCGAATTACGCTGATAACAGGCGTTATCAGGCGTCGGGCAGCGTTTGGCGTCGCCCGACTTTTTATTTCATAAAATGCTTCTAGACGCTGTTATATGATTTAGTTTAGCATCTGATCAGTGTGGATTGAATCAGTGAATTTATATGGTTCATTGGAACTTGAAATACGTAATATGATTGATGAAAATAATAGAATTTCCTGTATTATAACTACAATGTATACGTTGAGCTTAAAATGGATGTGTAGCATCGAAAGTGGATAAATTGATACTGAGTCATGTTTATAGATGACATATGATATATATATGAGTTTTTAAGAGATGTGTAGAATGTGAAATAAGTATGAAATGTGATATTCCTGTTTAAATGGTTATATGTTAAATCAGTTAATAGACTTAGGTGCCCTAACACCATAGAACCCCTTTGAGAGGTCTGCACCTTAGGGGTGAAACTCGTGTCCAACATCAACTGGTTGAGTAATTCTGGTGGCACGAGGATTGATAGACAGTGTCCAACACCAACCGATTGAGTAATTTCGGTGGCACTGGAAAAAAGAATATAAATAAGGTAAAGGGTTATCCAACACCAACCGGTTGAGTAATTCTGGTGGTAACCCAGTGTTGACTCCCTACGCCTGTGTGCTCAGGTTAGAGGAGGAGTCCAGAGCACTCGTGGTGAGTGCAGAGGAGGCCAGAGAGCCTATGGGTCCTGTAGCAGACCAGGACGAGAAGTTAGACTTAGCATTTCCCGGGTGTGTCGCTAAGTCTTGTACGGTGGGATCGTAGTTCACTACATATCTTTGTATGCAGAGTACACTGCATATGATTGGGGCATAATAAAATATAAATATGAATCACATAGGATCGCAGTAAATTTAATATGTTAAGAAATAGAATTTCTATGCCAATTCTCTATAATTGTTTAATTGTTTAAGACATCTAATGTTGCGTAGAAATGAGATAGTTATCTGTAAATCTGTTGTGACATTTAAACTGCCCTGTTTAATATTGCATTTATACTTTATTTCAATTTTACATAATTGATGAGTTGTTTAGTGATAGCTAAATGAAGGGCTATTCACTGAGCGAGTAGGCTCATACCTCTACTCAAAACATTTTCAGGTCATCATCAGCAGCAGGAATCTGAAGGATCCTTTCATCCTAACGCTTAGTCTTTAGAAGGTATACGTAGTTAGTAGTTAGTAGTTAGAGGTCTCTTAGTCCTTCCCCTCAATCCTTGGGACATGGCGTGAGTGAGAGAGAGTATGTATGTGGAATGTGTATAAAGATGTAAATTAACTGTTATGTTTACTTTATGTTGAACAATGTAATTTGCTGTAGACTTTCTTTATATTGCTAGTCAGTTTAATACAAATGCTTCCGCAGTTTGTTTAGATTTAGTTTACAGCATAATTCAGATTATCTTTTAATGTCTTTAAAATGTTTTAAAACTTTTGAGTGGTTTGACTTGTGGTTAATCCCTCCGTCGCGCCCTAATCTCGTGATTTGTGGGTAATGCGAGATCGGGGTGTGACATCTTGGTATCAGAGCATAGGTTGAGTATATGAATACTCTAAGTCCAGGACAGGGGACGATAAGAGACCAATAGGATTAAGGTTTAGGTGTCTTTCTTCTATCTGTAGTTTTCTAACAGGAAATATTCTGTTATATCATTGCAGATGGCAGGAAGAGGTCATGATCATGATGATCAGGCCGAGAGTCATGTTGGCCCTGATCCTCTGTACTTGGGTCCAGGTGGTGGTGACCACGTAGATGAAGCATCTCGTATGTATAAGATGTTTCTGGAGACCAGGGAGAAGTACAAAGTTGATAGGCGAGCTTCTACTTCCACCAGCAGTAAGGATCTGATGCGATCTTATGAGCTTGTAAAGAAGCTTGGTGGCACAGAGTTTAGTGGCACTACAGATCCAGCAGAGGCTGATGAATGGTTTAGACATATAGAGAAGGTCTTTCGCCTGATGGAGCTTCAAGAAGAGAAGAAGATTAATCATGCAGTCTACCTTTTGACAGGCGATGCAGAGTTGTGGTGGCGTGGTGTGGAGGAAAAGAGGAGAGGTATAGAGCTTTCTTGGCAGGATTTCTCTGAAGAGTTCCATCTTAAGTTTTATCCACCTACCTTCCTTAATGAGAAAATCAGGCAGTTACAGAACATTAAGCAGGGGAACATGTCAGTTACTGAGTATGAAGCGCTTTTCACTCGGTTAGCGAACTTCTGTCCGCAGCTTGTTCCTGACAACATAGAAAGATGCAGAAGGTTTCAAGAAGGACTAAGGCCAGAAATTCGGCATACAGTTTCTGCTACTAGCAAGAGGAACAGAGAACTTTGGTGAGTTTGTTGAGGCTGCTAGACAGGTTGAAGAATCTGTGAATGCTGACAAGGTGCCCGAGTCTAAGAAGAGATCTGCAGATTTCAATAGAGGACAGTCCAGTAGTGGATATAGAGGTGGAGGTAGAGGTCTCTTTTCTAAACTCGGGCGTGGCTTTAGCTGTTTCAGTAGACAGAGATCAGAGGATGTTACTTCTTATAGAGGCAGAGGGGGATACAACCCAAGGAGATGGGGCAGTGCCGCTAGTGAACAGTCTTCTGGGTCGTCAATGTCAGTGACAGGTCCCCAGGGACCCGGGATACCGCCATGTGACAAATGTGGAAGACCACATACTGGTCAGTGTTGGGGTACAGATTTTCAAGGTTGTTTTGTCTGCGGACAAGTAGGACATTTCAGAAGGGAATGTCCTCAGCTTCGACAAGCAGCATCACAAGCTTTCCAGCCTCAGCACCCTGATGTTCCGAGTTCTTCTGTAGCTTCTGGTTCCAGAGGTGGTGGAGTATCCAGTGGCAGAAGCGGTCAGAGAGGACAACGTGGCAGAGGGAGAGCTTCAGCACGTTTATTCTCTTTGACACCTCAGGAAGGTATAATCTCTTCACAAGTCGTTACAGGAGAAATGCTTTTGTTTAATAGTATACCGGTTTCAGTTTTGATAGATCCGGGTGCTACTCACTCTTTCATATGACGTTCTTTAGTTGGTGAACTTAACCTGTTAACTCAAGAGTTGGTAGATGAGTTAGTGTTGAGGGTTCCACTAGGTGGACCAACAATTTTGACTGAGTTCTGTCCCGAATGTTTGCTATCTTTTGGAGGTTACACCTTTGTTGCTAATCTCATATCCTTGGATGTCAATACTTTTCAAGTCATCTTGGGTATGGATTGTCTTGAGACATATCGAGTGCAACTCGATTGTTGGAAGAAGGAAGCTACCTTTCAACTAGGTGAATTTTCTTGTGTGTTTACTGGAGACATGAAAGTTCTGCCTACATGCATAGTATCAGCTGCTGTAGCTGATAAGATGTTACAGAAAGGATGTGAAGCGTTCCTTGCTCATGTGGTTGACACCAGAGCAGAGAACAGCACCGCCAGTGTTTATGATGTGCCTGTGGTTCGTGAGTTTTCTGATGTTTTTCCAAAAGAGTTACCAGGCTTACCTCCTGTCAGAGACATTGATTTTGAGATTCAGGTATATCCAGGTAGTCATCCAGTAGCACTGCCAGCCTATAGAATGGCACCTGCAGAGTTGAAGGAACTCAAGGTGCAGCTGCAGGAGTTGTTGAATAAGGGTTTTATTAGACCCAGTTCTTCACCGTGGGGTGCTCCAGTCCTGTTTGTTAAGAAAAAGGATGGTACCATGCGTCTCTGTATAGATTACAAGCAACTGAACAAGATCACTATTAAGAACAAGTACCCTTTGCCGAGAATAGACGATCTGTTTGATCAGTTGCGCGGAGCAACGATCTTCTCTAAAATAGATTTGAGATCTGGATATCATCAGCTTAGGATAAAGGCTTCTGATATTCCCAAAACATCTTTCAGAACCAGGTATGGGCATTATGAGTTTTTGGTCATGTCGTTTGGGCTGACCAATGCCCCAACAACCTTTATGGATATGATGAATCAGATTTTCAAACCGTTCCTAGATCAGTTTATTGTAGTCATTATAGATGATATTCTGATCTACTCCAGAGACGATGTACAGCATGAGCAACACCTGAGAGTAGTGTTGCAGTTGTTGAGGCAACACCAGCTGTATGCTAAGTTTAGCAAGTGTGAGTTCTGGTTGGCTGAGGTAGCATTTCTTGGACATGTTATCTCGAGAGATGGAGTTAGCGTTGATCCTAAGAAAGTTGATTCTGTGCTTCAGTGGGAACAGCCTAAGACTCCTACTGAGATCAGAAGCTTCTTGGGATTAGCAGGTTATTACATAAGGTTTATACAGAACTTCAGTAATCTAGCATCACCTTTGACACGTTTGACGAGGAAGAATACATCGTTTGTTTGGTCTGATAACTGCGAGAAGAGTTTTCAGATCTTGAAGAGGAAGTTGACTACAGCGCCAGTGTTGGTTTTGCCAGAAGCAGAAAAGGGTTATACAGTGTTCTGCGATGCTTCCAGGAGAGGCTTGGGCTGTGTACTAATGCAAGAAGGCAAAGTTGTGGCTTACGCATCTAGACAGCTTAAGAAGAATGAAGAGAATTACCCTACTCATGATATGGAATTGGCTGCTATAGTTCATGCTCTTAAGACATGGCGTCACTACCTGTATGGTGAGACATGTCAGGTGTTCACGGACCATAAGAGCCTAAAGTATATCTTCACTCAGAAGGATTTGAATTTGAGACAACGCAGATGGCTTGAGCTGATCAAAGACTATGATGTGACAATCGATTACCATCCTGGTAAAGCGAATGTTGTGGCAGATGCCTTGAGCAGAAAGTCAAGTTCAACAGCAGATGCATTTTCTATGGCATGTTTCAAAAGAGACTTGCTTGTAGATATGCGAAAGTTGAACTTAGACTTGGATGTGACTGGACAGAGTGGGTTGATTGCTCAAATGCAGGTCAAACCTACTTTCTATGATCAGATTAAGGAATTGCAACAGAGTGATAATGAGTTGTGGCAGGTTATGCAGGATATGTCGGAAGGTAAAAGGTCAGAATTCAGGTTTTCTGACGATGGTGTGCTGTATCTTCATGACAGGTTGTGTGTACCTGGGAACAGTGAGCTGAAAGAGCAAATTCTTGAAGAAGCGCATGCTTCTATGTATGCTATGCATCCAGGTAACACGAAAATGTACAGGAATCTCAAAGAGCTGTACTGGTGGTCTGGTATGAAAAGAGATGTGGCTGAGTACGTGGCTAGATGTGGAGTGTGTCAGCAGGTTAAAGCTGAGCATCAGAAACCTGCTGGTACCTTACAGTCGCTTCCTATACCTGAATGGAAATGGGAACACATCACGATGGATTTTGTGGTAGGGTTACCCAGAACGCCTCGAGGTTCGGACTCGATATGGGTGATTGTGGATAGACTAACTAAGTCTGCTCACTTTCTTCCTGTCAAGTCAACCTTTGATGTTCCAAAGTTGGCCAAGGTTTATGTGGACGAGGTAATCAGATTACATGGAATTCCAGTTTCCATTATTTCTGACAGAGATCCTAAGTTTACATCTAGGTTCTGGAATCAGCTACATTGTGCGTTGGGCACAAAGCTGAGGTTTAGTACAACGTTTCACCCGCAGACAGATGGTCAGTCTGAGAGGACCATTCAGACTCTTGAAGACATGCTGAGAGCATGCGTGCTACAGTTCAGAGGTAACTGGGAAGAACACTTAAGCCTGATGGAGTTTGCATATAACAACAGCTACCATTCTAGTCTTGGAATGGTCCCATATGAAGCTCTATATGGTAGAAAGTATAGATCACCAGTTTGTTGGTACGAGGTTGGCGAGAAAGAAATTCTTGGACCTGAGATAGTCGATATGACTACAGAGAAGATATCTGTGATCAGGGAGCAGTTGAAAGCTGCTCAGGACAGGCAGAAAAGTTATGCAGAGAGACGACGTCGACCTCTTGAGTTTGAGGTTGGTGACGAGGTTTATCTGAAAGTTTCACCGTGGAAGGGAGTGTTGAGGTTTGGTAAGAGAGGCAAATTGACTCCTAGGTTTATGGGCCCATATCCTATCATTGAGAGGATTGGACCTGTAGCCTATAAGTTGGATTTGCCATCTAAGTTAGCTAATATTCATGATGTGTTTCATGTGTCTATGCTTAAGAAATGTTACCCTGGTACGGAAAAGATAGTTGACCCAGAACCTGCACAGCTTAGATTGGATGTGTCCTATGTTGAGGGACCAATCCAGATAGTTGATCAGAGGATCAAGAAGCTTAAGAACCGTGAGATACCGTTGGTGAAGGTTCTGTGGAGGAATCATAACCTTGAAGAAGCTACGTGGGAGCTTGAATCTGAGATGCGTAGCAAGTTTCCTTTTCTCTTTTAGGAACTTTGGGACGAAATTCTTATAAGGGAGGGAGATTGTTATGACCCATTTTAAAGCCTATTGGTAAGCAGTATGAATTGAGCCTAATTAAAGTTATTTGAGTTAATTTATGTGCTCATGAGGTAGTTAGTGAATCATTAACTTGATTTAGTTGAATCAAGCACATAAGATCAATTGGTGCATAATTAAGATGATTAATTTGAGTAAAGTAATAATTGGATGCAATTGGAATGTTGAATCAGTAAAACAATATAATTAGCTTGATTTCATGCCTTGGGATTGTAGAGGGCCTCATTCTTGAAAAGATGCAAAATAAATCCTGTTATTTGGACCTCCGAGGAAAAAGTTATGATGATTTACAATTTCTGGGGTCAATTTAGCAATTTTTCCAAAACTTTCACCTTATAATCGTTTCTTTTCTTTTCATTTCCTTTACGGTTATCTTCTTCTAGCAACCGCCTTCTTGGGTCGGCGCACAGGGCCGATTTGAGCGCCCGATGAGATGAGGAGCAGGCAACCTTGGCCTGGCTCCGATTTCACAGCAAGCCACTTCTTTTCTTCTTCTTCTTCCTCTCTTTCTCTTCCCCTTCCTTTTCCTTCTCCGGCTAGTAGCCACCTGCGGCCCTACAACTTGGGCGGTCGATAGCTGCGATTTGCAGCAGCTAGGCCACCTTGGGCGCCAAGGCTATAAAGGAGGCTATTTTGAGCTCCGTTTTGGAGATACAAGCAAGAAGATGTAGCTTCTATTCATATTCGGCCATCGATTGGACCTCTCCGTCAACTGTGCGTGAAGATGCTAGCAATAGTACCGTGAAATCGAAATACCAAAGGAAGAAGACAATAGAAATTCGCCCGGAATCAGGCCTTGGACGCATCTCCGGACGAATCCGGACAGTCCAAATCGCTGTGAGTGGGGTTTCATTTATTTGTCATTATAAACTCAGACGTTTGAATATTTTCTGTTTTGTGCGCGAATTACGCTGATAACAGGCGTTATCAGGCGTCGGGCAGCGTTTGGCGTCGCCCGACTTTTTATTTCATAAAATGCTTCTAGACGCTGTTATATGATTTAGTTTAGCATCTGATTAGTGTGGATTGAATCAGTGAATTTATATGGTTCACTGGAACTTGAAATACGTAATATGATTGATGAAAATCATAGAATTTCCTATATTATAACTACAATGTATACGTTGAGCTTAAAATGGATGTGTAGCATCGAAACTGGATAAGTTGATACTGAGTCATGTTTATAGATGACAGATGATATATATATGAGTTTTTAAGAGATGTGTAGAATGTGAAATAAGTATGAAATGTGATATTCCTGTTTAAATGGTTATATGTTAAATCAATTAATAGACTTAGGTGCCCTAACACCGTAGAACCCCTTTGAGAGGTCTGCACCTTAGGGGTGAAACTCGTGTCCAACATCAACTGGTTGAGTAATTCTGGTGGCACGAGGATTGATAGACAGTGTAACCGATTGAGTAATTTCGGTGGCACTGGGAAAAAGAATATAAATAAGGTAAAGGGTTATCCAACACCAACCGGTTGAGTAATTCTGGTGGTAACCCAGTGTTGACTCCCTGCGCCTGTGTGCTCAGGTTAGAGGAGGAGTCCAGAGCACTCGTGGTGAGTGCAGAGGAGGCCAGAGAGCCTGTGGGTCCTGTAGCAGACCAGGACGAGAAGTTAGACTTAGCATTTCCCGGGTGTGTCGCTAAGTCTTGTACGGTGGGATCGTAGTTCGCTACAGATCTTTGTATGCAGAGTACACTGCATATGATTGGGGCATAATAAAATATAAATATGAATCACATAGGATCGCAGTAAATTTAATATGTTAAGAAATAGAATTTCTATGCCAATTCTCTATAATTGTTTAATTGTTTAAGACATCTAATGTTGCGTAGAAATGAGATAATTATCTGTAAATCTGCTGTGACATTTAAACTGCCCTGTTTAATATTGCATTTATGCTTTATTTCAATTTTACATAATTGATGAGTTGTTTAGTGATAGCTAAATGAAGGGCTATTCACTGAGCGAGTAGGTTCATACCTCTACTCAAAACATTTTCAGGTCATCATCAACAGCAGGAATCTGAAGGATCCTTTCATCCTAACGCTTAGTCTTTAGAAGGTATACATAGTTAGTAGTTAGAGGTCTCTTAGTCCTTCCCCTCGATCCTTGGGACATGGCGTGAGTGAGAGAGAGTATGTATGTGGAATGTGTATAAAGATGTAAATTAACTGTTATGTTTACTTTATGTTGAACAATGTAATTTGATGTAGACTTTCTTTATATTGCTAGTCAGTTTAATACAAATGCTTCCGCAGTTTGTTTAGATTTAGTTTACAACATAATTCAGATTATCTTTTAATGTCTTTAAAATGTTTTAAAACTTTTGAGTGGTTTGACTTGTGTGTAATCCCTCCGTCGCGCCCTAATCTCGTGATTTGTGGGTAATGCGAGATCGGGGTGTGACAGGAAGACTCCTTGCAAAGTGGGTAAGTCCTTGGTAAGGTTGAAGACTCTTTGTATTGGATAGGTAAGTCCTTTGGTGGTCATGTATTGTATCTCTTATAATGAATATAATGAAGGTGCAAGGTTAAGAAATCCTAGAGGTTGACCTCTCTAGGTAGCGAACTGACTCACTTCTAGTTTGAAGTGTGGAATCACTCTAAACAACTTGTCAATTGGTGTATGTTCAATCTCTCCCTCCCTTGCTATGCATGTTTTAGTTGCACACAAATTTCCTATTTAGCAACCTTATCTTGTGATATATCTTGAAGGTCTAATAAATTTTGTTTAAGTGCATTCGGCTCTATTCACCCCCCCTCTAGAGCATCTAATCACCCATCTAGGATCCAACAATGTGTATAATATTTATAACTACAAATATTAACGGTGTGAATATAGTTTATTACTAAAACTATAACATAGTATGATAGAAAATACATACTGTAATCGCATTATGTAAAACATATTACAATATAACCACCATTATTAGTGCGATTCACAAAATAAAAAATAAGAACACCACAAAAAACACACCTTACCACGTGACAAAAAATATGAATTATCTAACATATTTTTATTCTTCATGTTTAAATAATATGTTATGAGAAATAATAATTAACTATAACCATCTCTTCCCTAAAAAATATAGTAAAAATCAATATCTTCATTGTGTTCAACAATGATGAACCAAAATCTATATATACAAACACATGAAATGGTGATACTATTACAAGACATAGAAAGTGAAATAAAATTATTATGATGTCATTTTAATCATAATATTTTTATTAAGATTATAATTGTACCATACTAAAATATTTTTTAATAAAGCATTATCTAAACTATGCAACTTGTTGAGGTTATTATAGTTTAAAAATATTATAGTTAATCATGGATTTTTTTAATGTATTTGCCATCCTTATTTATATTACACAGAAAAATTTGATAACATTTTAGTAATTTCTATATTTTATATTTACAATAAACCAATCACATGTCAATAAGTGGTACTTTTAAGTTCAGAAGAAACTGAATTGGAATTCTCAGGAAAAATAGTTCCAAATTTATACTACTATAAAAAGAGCGAGTTCATGTTGCACTCTCCTTGATTCTCTATCTTCTCATAATTTTTCTCAACTTTCTTATATTTGTTTAATTTTATATTTTTTCTTTCATGATAAAATGAGTTGCCACATCCATTCGAACGTGTGTTTAGGAGTAAGTAAACAACACCTTTTAAAATTTTCTACAAATCACGAGGATTATCATTATCTATTTGGACATGGATTATCATTATTTTTTTGGAAAGTTTTATTTTTTAAATGTTTAATGTAAGATAAATATGTTCAATGGGGCATAATTACCATTATCAGAAGTGTTATTTTTTAAATATTTAAAATAAACATGTTCGATGGGGCACATGCATATTCACCGATGTATTGCTAATATCTATACTACTATAAAAAGAGCGAGTTCACGTTGTGCTCTCCTTGATTTTCTCTCTTTTCACAATTTTTCTCAACTTTTTTATATTTGTTTAATTTTATATTTTCTCTTTCATGATAATAGAATAAAAAGATTATCATTATGGTAGTTACTTTTGAAAGTTTTATTTTTCAAATGTTTGATGTAAGATAAACATGTTCAATGAGGCACCATTATCATTATTTTTTGTGAAGTTTTATTTTTAAATATTAAAATAAATTATAAGATATGCAAACCAATTCATTCTCATATTTTGCAGGAGTCTGGCTTCTGAGTCTCCCACTCACTGTTCCTGGTCCATCAGTCATACTCATAGCATATTAGCAGCCGCCGTTTCCGTGGCGCCTCGCGCCGCCCACCTGTCCCACTGGCCGAGCCACCAGTTCAAGCGGTCGCTTAAAGCCTTAGAGGAGATGGCCAAGGATGACAGACACGCCGGCGACGGCGCGGCGGAGGGTGATATTCGCCACGATAGGAGGAGTGACCGCGGAAAGCGCTACAGGAGGTTGAACGATGACTCGGCCAGCAGCGAGGGCAGCGAATCCAGCGCTGAGAGGGATTCTGGCCGGAGGAGAAAGAGGGAGCGGGAGAGCGACAGAGACTACAAGCGGAAGAAGAGGGAACGTGAAGACAGGAGGAGCGGCGGCAGCTCAAAGCGGAAGAGAGGTTCTCGTAGGAGGGGCGGATCGGACACCGGGTCCGAGGAAGAGGACTCGTATTCATCTTCGTCCTCAGGTTCCGAATCCGAATCTGACAGCGACAGCGCAAAGGGAACGGAGTCAGAGGGGAAGAACGAGCGGCCGGAGGAGATTGACTGCGAGGCGAGGAGGAAGCGGCGGAGGGAGAGGAGGAGGAGGGAGGAGAAGGATAGGCGAAGGAAGAAAGAGAAGGAACGGGAGAGGAGGAGAAGGGAGAAGGAAAAGGAGAGGAAGAGAAGGAAGGAAAAGGAAAAGGAGAAGAAGAGGAAGAAGAAGGAGAAGGACACGGGGAAGACTGGGGCAGTCACTAACAACTGGGGAAAATACGGCATTATCAGAGAGATCGACATGTGGTTAGTGTTCTGGAAATGCTTGGCAATGTCGACTTCCATGTTTTCTAATCAGGCTAGCTCTTTTTTGAAATAGGGGGTATGGCTAGCTTTCTAAAATTTTAGGGGATTGACTTGAACATCATTTTTAATGCACACCTAGTTTTAATGCTGTTAAATGTGTATTGGTTATAGTTTGTATGCCCTCAATTGTTTTTTTCCCCTCTATGTAGGAATAAGCGCCCAGAATTCACGGCGTGGTTATTAGAAGTGAAGCAGGTTCCAGTTGTTTTTAAATGTAGAGGCTGATCTTTCTCGATGCAGAATAGCTGCTTTGTAGTCCTAGCTAGTCTTCCGTTAGTGATTTATTTCTTTTTAACATTTCCTTAGGTAAATATGGAATCTCTGGCCAACTGGGAAGAGAAACAAATGTTCAAGGAGTAAGTTGCTTAATCTATCTTCTATACGTGTGATACATCATTCATTTTTTTAAAGTTTTAGGCACGTTATGCTTAATTTGATCAGAAAATATCATATGCTTGGCCAGATTTATGGAGGATCACAATACTGCAACCTTTCCTTCAAAAAAGTAAGTTTTTTGAATAAACTGTCAAATCACTTGAGCTATGGCTTTCCCTTGTCATAAGCGTCACGTTGTATGTGTGTAAAACAACTACTATGTTTTCTTGCTGCATTTATTAAATTGAAAGTTTTATGGACCAAAAAAGACAAAATAGTCACGAGATATAAATATTTTCAGTGTTCTGCCTATTATTCTTATAGCGTTAATTATACAAGTTATACAAAATCAAACAAAATAATGAACTGTGCATGATTAGTCAAATTTAGCAAATGGTTCCAGACATAAAAAAACTAAAATGATGCATGCTAATTTATTATTTGCGGCATATACAATGTTAATTTGGAGCTTGTACCCATATTGCAATTTTCTTTTTATTCTTTTTCTTCCGGATCTTCCTTTCTTGAGCCCCATTACGATCACGTTTCCTATTGGATCCTCCAACAACCACATATCATTACCAGTGTGGAATCCTAGACTGCCTCTTTCCTCATCAACTACTATTTTGCTCTTGGTACTAGGCCCACTCACACCATACTCTTGTGGTCTTGTGTGTGACCAGGAACATTGTTGGTTTGCTGGGGTCTGACTTTGCTGGCTGGAGGCTTTACTAGATCATGTACCTTTGGTGGCGAGCCCATTGCTAGACAATCATACCACGAGAGGAATCCCCTATTCCTGGTGATATTAACCCTGGATTTTGCAATGGATTGACCTGCTAACCAAAGTCCTTCCTTTCGCCTTTGAGGATTGTGATGATCCTGCTAGCCGCCTAGGATGTGACTGCCAATGTTGAATTCATTCTCCTGAATGTAGGTACACCATTGATCAAGCTGTGAAGGAAATCTTACTATTATACCAAAGGAGCACATGCTGACCACTTGTGGCTCTAGAATACTACCACATTGGATGGAACTCCTTGGTCATTGAAACTTTGCCATCCATACTAGCACCTACCACCAATGGTTCGAGTAAAAAAAATGTCACGGTGGATTCTCTTAACTTTGGGCTCACTGTAGATCAAGCTACGAAGAATCTCACCATCGGAAATAACTTGTCATAGACAAAACACCCTACACAACTATAAAACAATAAGTGTATATGCATGATACAACAACAATTTTGCATCACATGTTTACATAATAGTAATCAATAGAGTTATCATAGATATTTTACTAACTTATCGTTACACTTACATATTATCAATTAGTCTTACATAAAAAAGTTCATTTAACCATAAAATGCATTCTAAATTAGATATTTCATGTAATTTACTTGGATACATCATAGCAGTACCCTATTATTAAGGCTTACATATGAAGTATGCATTCTAAATTAGGATTACGGCTTATAATGGAACATTTGATGTATGTCCATATAATTTACTAAAGTTAGATCTTACAAGATTTTTTTTAAGAATTGATCATAAAGCGGGAAAAAACCGGTGAAGTGGACAAAAAGCGGTTGAATTTTTGTCCTGTTGAATCGGCGCTCATGCTGTTATTTTAAGCAGCCGGTGGGCTGGGCTGCGTTGCTTAAGCGCCCGCCAAGCTGTTTTTCATTTCACTGATCGGAATGAAGGATCACATGCTCACCATAGGTGGTCTTCAATACTACCACATTGGATGGGATTCCTAGGCTGCTGAAGTTGTTCCCATCCAGACTAGCACCTACCACCATTGGTTCGATCTGAAAATGGTTGACCCCACTGTCGTTTGTGGTCCTTGTTGCACTTGGTGGTTTTATAAACCCTAGTGTTGGTCACACACAACTTTACTTAGGCTCTAAGATCAAGAAGACCGATATGGATGACAACGTTGATGCAATTTTTTGGTTAGGCCGCACAAGGGGTAACTAGGTGTTTGTCTCATTGAGTTGAGGTGTTAGACCATGTTTGGTTTATAGGAAAGGATTGAGAGGGGATATTCATAGGAGGGCTAGGAAGGTACAAATGGAGGATGGGAGTTAAGATGTCCCATCCTTAACAATTAATAATTTAAATGAGCACAAGTCAAAACGTGGCTGTAAAAAATTCTAAACAATGATCAGTAACTGATGATGTGGTTGATTCTTGTTGTATAATTTAGTATAATCAAAACCTTACAAAAACTGATAAACATGACATAATTGTCGATCATTGTACTCCTTAGATTGAACAAAACCATTTTATAGTCTGAATGTCTAATTATTATCCATCATCATCATCATATTTCCTATAGCTGACGACGCAGTGGGGATGGACCTTTGTTGTACAGGCGCCCGCCTGGGCGGTGCCTAGGCTTAAGTCAGCTCGCCTCAAACTGGGTGCCCAACCCCCTAATTGACCTAAGTTGTTGCCTAAGGCCTTTTGAGGCCCAAATTAAGCCAATTCAAGGCTAGTTTAGCATAAATTAGATCGGAATTTGATCAAATTGAGTCATTTTGTGGTTAAATTGGGTCTGATTTATCCCAAACAGGGTCAATTTAGGGTAAATTAGGTCTGATTTAGGGAAAACATGCCTGATTTGCGAGAATTAGGTCTAATTTGGGGGAATTAGGTCTGATTTGGTCATGTAAGGCCTCGTTTAGATCAACATAGGAAAATTTAGGGTTAGTAGGTTTGATTTGGTCATGTTATCCAAATTAGGCTTTATTTTAGGCCAAATTATGTCAAATTTGGGCAGATTAGGTCTGATTTGGGGAAAACAAGTCTGATATTGGGGAAATGGTCTTACATGGTGAGACTAGGTCTAATTTGGCCAAATTAAAATTTGAGGAAATTAGGTTTGATTGGATCATAATTAACAAAATTAGGTTTTATTTAGGCCAAATCATGTCAAAATTGGGCACATTAGGTCTAATTTAGGGGAAACAAGTATGATTTGGGGGAAATTGTTCTAAATTGGATGACTAGGTCTTATTTGGCCAAATTTTGTCTCATTTGGGTGAATATATGATAAATTTATGGAAATTGGGATTGATTAGGTCATGGTATACAAAATTAGGTCTGGTTTAGGCAAAAATTAGGGTAATTAGGTCAAATTTGATCAAATTTGGATCAAATGAGTTCAAATTAGGGCCAATCAGTTCTAGTTTAGGTCTTGTTAGTTTTGATTTAGCTTAAATTCTACATAATAGTATTGTATATGTTTTGGCTACAAACATAATACATGTTTAGCTTTCTGATTTCTATATGAGTTTTGTTTAGGTAAAAATTCCACATTTAAATCCATATCTAATGATTTTGTTGCTTTCTTCGTACGATGCTAGCACATTGATTGCATATTTATCATGTATATTTATATGTGTAAGGATTGTACTTTTCAGGAATTTGACATATATCTGTAAACATAAAAAATATATAAAAAGCCTGGAAATGCCTGGGCCTCCGCCTCGGCGCCTAGGCTATCTGGGCGTCCCCCTGGAACGCCTGGCCGCCTATACAACCATGGGATGGACATAGCATGGCATAGATTTATTGATAACTCTAGTCTACAATTTGTTATTGGTGAGGAGATCTGCATCTGAAATCTAGATGTATCTGCGGTCAAACAAGAAGATGGATGCACAAACAACATGGATTGACAATGGGTATGGACTAACAAAGGCCATAGAGGCGCCAACACAACTGCCAATTGTAGCACACTAGCTAACAATCATATTATGTGAACGACGATGAGTGGTGTCGTGACTGTGGCAAGAAGAATTGAATTCACAATGCATCACAACTATGTTACAACGTGGTAGGCTTCACAGACATGATATGGACCGCATGGTTGCAAGAGTAGGGATTAGTAGCAACATGGGCGATGAGGTGTGGGGGTGTACATGTTGGCTATAGTGGTGAGAGGTCAGCGCCTTGGCGACTGCCGTTGGACTAGTACTCGCGCTGCCGAGGTATAAGTTAGATGGAAGAGAAGTTTGCAAAGAGTCAGAGCTGGGGTGGGAGTCTAGTTGGGGTCAGGGCCTCAAGTGCGTGACTCATGGGCATATATCGTTGCAGTCCCAAGGAATGTGTGGAAGTGACGAGTCCTACTCTGTTGAACTTACCCGAGAGTAGAAATTCATCTGCAATTAAGCGCTAACAAACATGGGATGGCCAAAGAGGGCAACATTTGAATCCGATCCCACATCTAGCGCCCCATACCAAATGTGGCCTTAGCCTTTGAAAATGTACGAGACAGTCGATTTTTATAGAAAAAATATATGTACGCGTATATGTACAATATAAATACGTATATATAGGCAAAATTTTAACTAACATAAGTAATCTTTACCTAGTTAGACAAGTGGAAATGGAGACCAAGAGAAAAAATTGGACTAAAGAAATACAAAATTATCATTGTCAATACTTTATTTTATTGGATCCAAAATTTGTAAGTGTATGAAGAAAATCATGGGATCATAGGTTAAATTAGTAGGAATTAGGAACTAGATTAGCTAAAAATAAGATTTGAAGACCATGATCATGTTGACGAAAAGATACAAAAAAGATCAACAGATAAGATGAACAAGAGTATGATAATTTAGTGTGTGGTAGTGACTCTGTTGGGATTCCACCTTACCTGGGAGAGTAATCCGACTCCAATTAAGTGCTAACAAACATGGTATGGCCAAAGAGGGAAGCATTTGGATCCCATCCCACATCTAGTACTGCATACCAAACGTGGCCTTAGCCTTTGAAAATGTACAAGGCAATTTTTATAAAAAATATAATTTTTATAAAAAATATGTGTATGTGTATATGTACAATATAAATAGGCAAAATTTCAGCTAACATAATACTCTTTACCTAGTTAGACAAATGAAAATGGAGATCAAGAGAAAAAAATTGGAGTTAAAAAATACGGAAATATCATTGTCTATACTTTATTGTATTGGATCCAAAATTTATAACTGTACAAAGAAAAGCAGGGGATCATGGGTTAAATTAGTAGGAATGAGGAACTAGAATAGCTAATACTAAGATTTGAAGACCATGATCATGTTGACAAAAATATAGAAAAAGATCATTAAATAAGATGAATGAGAGTAAGATAATTCAACCGAACTATTGTGTTCATAAATAATGAGATTATGACAATCAATTGTAATATATTTGAACTGAAACCGTTCAAGAAAAAGGTATCTAAAATCTCGAATGTCAAAACTCAATGCTTTGACATAAGCCATTACAATATAAACCTAAGGCTTGCACCTCTACTATGAGTGCTTTGAGGCGAGCCTCATACACTCTGAGGCTTAAGCCTAGTTGTAAGAGACCTAGGCTTAAGCCTCGGGTCGCAAATTGACAACCTTGCATTGAGGTGTGGGCCTTAAGAGCCTTGAGGTAGGCTTTCTAAAACCATGCTTGGATGTTATCGTTTGGGGCTGTTGTCGCGTCTAGTTGTGGAATACCATGATGGAAGAGAAGGACTACCACAAATTGCTTCTCTTTAAATAATCGCTCCCCAAGTACCCATAGTTGGGTCTTCTGGAAAAACTGTCACATGCATGCTAGATCTACCCTCCAAAATTGGTGCTTATTGTTGGATCCCCACCCCACCCGACCCCCCAAAAAAGAAAAGCAGCCTGCATCCAGATCTCTTCCACTCTTGAAACCTCCACTATGAACACCTCAGGCTCCCTTGCTTCATTGGGGCTCACATGTGCCATGGAGCTCGCTTAAGTAGGAAGCTAATTTTGGACACTAGAGCGTATTTAAGGAGGTAGGAGAAGAGGGTGATAATAATGTAGGAGGATGGCTAAGGAGACGAGTGCTTCATCCACTCATGGAATGGAGTGAGGCATAGGAGTAGGTTTAAAAAAGAACAAAAAGAAAAAATCTTCAACAATGTTCAAAATTTTGTCAAAATTGTCAAAATTTCGACAATGTTTTCCGTGCATGTGACCATCGGATATAGAAACACATCATCGTTGATTTTTTAGTTACTCTTCAATATACTATACTTCCTAGGTAGACCAATTCTTTTCGCATAAATTGTGTCTCTTAAGTCTATGTATTGTGTTTGTAACTATCATGGCTTCATTGATTGCACCATTGAAAATGACATTGGGATACCCATTGAATCGAGAAAGTTTAGCTTGCTTCACTCAAACATGTTGAGACCCCCCACCTATCCAAAATGACATATTATTGCACAAACGAGTGTATTTATGCTTCCAGATTGATTTGGTAATATTCCATAAATTAATTTGTTAATTTTGGCGTCGAAACACAGGAAAGCATCGTTTGAAAATTTCATAAATTCCTATTTTTGTGCCCACCAAAATGGGATTGAAATTGGACATTTTCTTACTCGATCACAAGAAAGAAAAAGGAAAAGATGAAAATTAAAGGGTAAGATGGGAACTTGACCTCGAACTACCATTGTCATAATCACTCAACAGAATAACAATTTGTGGTGTAGGGTCGGAGAGGATACCACATAGAATATATGTAGTATGCGGGAGTATATACAGAAGCGAATGTGGTTTTGGGTTTTTCCAACAAAATAATTGTATATATATCCATTAAATAATATATTGAGATTATGAAAAATAGATTTCAAATGTCGACTATGCAAATTATATATCTATAATATTTATAATGTAGACATGTTGATATGCATGTATGATATGTTATTTAAATATTTACATATATATGTATGTAAATGGAATGTGTGTGATATATTTATGATATTGAAATGCGTGCATTTAAATGTACTGCTAGGAGTGTCGACTATCGATTGTGTGTACTATGCATGAATGGACAAATATGCATGTGGAATGTGTGTATATATGTAGGTATATCATATATGTATTATACATATGAATATTTCCAATGATATATATATATATGTATATATATATGTATATATATATGTATATATATATATGTATATATATGTGTGTATATATATATATATATAATGTACAAACGTGTGTCTATTTGTTATACATATCAAAATGTATTACATCTAAACATATGACTTTATATTTGTATATGTAGTGAAATGTACTTATCCCTATACATACATATGTATGTAAGCAATGAATGGGCATAAGTAGTGGGCATTTTGGAAAGTAGAGTTTAATCGGCCAAGCGACAGTATATGCGGCTCACAAGTCACTATTGCCTAGTGGACTGATTCTGCAATATGCTGAGCGATAGGATAAATGAATAGGCATAAGTGTCCTTGCAGACTGATTTTCGAAACAGAGGTCATAACGATATCTGCTACGAATAATAAAACTAGTAGATGTCTTACGAGAGCTGTTATTTCCAAAGCCATATGCCATACTTGACTAATCATGTAAAGGGCACTTATGAAGGCGGACGTCTACACCTACCTAGGTAGACCAGGCTCGGAGGTGTCTCAAGTCTGGGCGTCTAGGTCCACAAGTGGTTTGAGTGAGCCCTAAGGGCCATTTAGGCTTGATTTAGGTGGTTGGAATTCTCCATGAAAATTCCAGCCAACCGTGATAATTTGTCCTTGGTGTGAAAGCATCGTCGGTTGGAATTCTCCAGGACAATTCCAATTGATAATGTTCACATTTCCAATGGGAAATTTTGTTCGTTGGAATTCCTCAGAAAAATTCCAGCTAACCAAGTTTCTTGAACACACATTCTTTAGTCATCGACGGGAATGCTTTAACAAAATTCAAAAATAAATAAATTAAGGAAATCACTTTTTTGGCATTGCAAAGATAGCCGTTTGTGGGAGAAATGAAGTTATAGATCTATTGTGACTTCACCTACTCCCCTAGACAACTATATTTTGGCCTAATTATCTCTACTGGCTAGAAACACCCTCAACAATATATAGAAACCATTTGGAGACTTCCAAAGGTTGCCAAAGCACTAAATGCTATAAGGTTGAGATAGTTAATCCTTAATCTCTTCTTGAGCTTACACTTGCTTTCGTCAATTGAGTGATTAGGAATGATTTGTAAGAGAGCCAACCCTATCTTGTATACTTGTGCGGTTCTAATTCTCTATCTCCCAATCTCTTTCACACTTGAAGATAGCTTCCAAGAGAGGTTGAAAGGTAGGTGGCCCCATGCAAAGGAAGGCAACCCTTGGCAAATAAATATGTCTTGGCAAAGGAAGGGTCTACGACAAGCGAAGGTGTTCTTTGGTGATTGAAGTGCTTCCCCAACAAAGGAAGGGTCTAGGTCAGGTGGGCCTTGGAGAAAGCAGACATGACCCTTAGTTAGGGTGCAGGCTCCTTCTCCCAAAAAGGAAGCTAGGTACTCTTGATATGAAAAGAGGGGTCTTGTTGGTGTATGCCCTTGTGGTGGAATACATGGTGGTACTCTAGGTGTTCATAAGCCTAGAGGCTGACGTCTCTTGATAGTGGAGCGATGATTCAAGCAGAAATCGCTATGAATAGTTTTGCCTATTTGTGGCTTGCTTAGTTTCTCTCATCCTTGTTTTCTTTATTTGCTCTACTCACTTTGTGATAAATTTTGAATTTCTAACAAGTATGGTTCAATTTTTTAATAGCTCAATTTACCCCCCTCTTCAGCTCCGCTTCCTACCATTTTTTAAAGAAGTGGTATGCGTTATGCGTGCGGAGAGGTCACCTTATAGAGTATATGCGGTATGCGGGAGTAGATGCGGTTTTGGATTTTTTAATAATTTAATTATTATATATAAATTAATCACAACTGCTTATTTATTTGTACAGTTACATATTTGGATTCTAAAATTTGAGATAGATTCAAGTCAACGAAAAATAAAGCACCATTTAGAATGCATTCTAGAATCATTTAAGCATCAACTCCAATAAAGCATGCACGAAGTGACTTAACACAAGTACATAACAATGAAGACTAACTAAATAATACAAAAGGATGCCCACATGTCCTAGAAGTCCAAAACAACAAACATCAAATAAGCATGCAACTTATGTACAAAACATACAAACAATTATTACATAAATAGAATGTTATTAATAAAATATAATCTAGTTTGGGTGAGATAACGAATGTCCATCTAAAAATTGTCGACTAATCGGCCTTATAAGTGGGTAAGTATATGCGGACCGCTTATGCGGCATGTGCAACCTTTTTTTGAAACATTACTTCCTACTTTCTAAAACTTAGCACACACACTTTAACTTTGTATTAGTACACAAACACCACTAGAATTCCCACTCCCATCACCCTATACGTTGCATGATCAATCTACTACTTCGGCTCACCCACCCTCGATTCATCACTTCACTCCCTTGCGTTAGCCTAGGGCACAGCCTATGAGCCATTGATGACCAAGAGTTATTATAGCTATTGCCGTGATTGCCACTAGCAGTCATTGCCACAATGGCTTCCAGCTGAAGAAGCTAATGCGTCAGTTGTTGCTGCTAGTTGGGTTAATCAATAGGCCGGATTGCACTTGACTCTTAACCCGATCCATGAAACTTGTATGGAACTGACCCACATTTTTGGTTGGTGGGCTAGGGCCTTAATTTTAGGCCCAAACATATACACGGGATGAGTTAGGGTTGAGGTAAATTAAATCCTAGGACCCACTGACCCAAACCCAACTTGTAAAATCAATAATATATACATAGATCATCATCATCATCTAAGCCTCAGTCGCAACTATGTTGGGGTCGACTACATGGATCCTTTGTTTCCATTCAGCTCTATCATGGGCCATATTCTGGTTGAGATGTAGAGATTCAAAATCTCTCTTTATAAGCTCATCCCATGTTAATTTAGGTCTTCCTCTTCTTCTATTTATTGTGCTTGACTCAATAACATTACTTCGTATAGGTGTATCATTAGTCGGTCTACGTTGCACATGTCCGTACCATCTGAGTCGGCCCTCGTGCAACTTGTCCTCAATGCTCGCCACCCTCACTTTATTCCTGATATAATTATTTCTCAAGCGATCTTTTCTTGTCTTCTTACACATCCATCTCAGCATACACATTTCAACCACGTTCATCTTGTTGAGATCTTGTTTCTTCACTGCAACATTCACTCCCGTAGAGCATGGCTGGCCGTATAGCTGTTCTACAAAACTTACTTTTTAACCTGAGAGGGATCTTCCGATCACATAATACTCCAGTTGCACTTCTCCATTTCAACCATCCTGCAGTGATACTGTGGCAAACATCATTTTGGACATCCCTATCTATTTGAATAATAGAACCCAAGTAACGAAATTTATCACATTTTGGTATATGTACTCCGTCCAACTTGGCTCCATCATTCACATTGCGGGATTGGCTGAAATTGCAATGCATATACTCAGTTTTGCTCCTGCTAATCATCAATCCATTTGATTCCACTGCCTCTCTCCACCGCTCAACTTTATCATTTAATCCATCTTTAGTTTCGTTAATCAAAACAATATTATCAACAAATAACATACACCAAGGAATATCATCTTGAACATTCTTTGTCAGCTTATCCATAACAAGAACGAACACATATGGGCTGAGTGTGGATCCTTGGTGTACCCCAACCGTGATAGGAAAAGTTGGTGTCTCTCCTCCAGAAGTCTTCACACTTGCAGTAGAGCTATCATACATGTCTTTGATCAAGTCAATGTATTGGATACTTACTGAATTTTCCAAAAAAAAGGTCTATGTATTGGATTGGCGCACCCTTTTTCTTCAAAACCATCCACAACACTTCTCCGGGTACTCGATCATAAGCCTTTTCCAACTCAATAAACACCATATGAAGATCTCTTTTGCTTTCTCTATACTTCTCCATAAGCCTCCTTATGAGAAAAATAGCATCTGTTGCTGATCTTCCATGCATGAAACCAAATTGGTTGTTTGATATCTGCATTATAGATCTTAGCCTCTGCTAAAAAATCCTCTCCCAAAGCTTCATTGTGTGACTCATCAACTTGATACCTCTGTAGTTTGTGCACTATTTGAATAATATATACATAGATCTGTAAAGAAATTCACGGGCATATTGTTTTGCTATATAATATGTCTTCAATATATAAGTGTAGTAGGTTTAACCTTTGTGTTAATGATCTAGTTTTTGCATAAGCATTCTTCGATTTTTTACTACCTTTGTACATATTTTAGAATATTGTATTTTTTCATGTTTAGTGTTTATGAATACGACTTGATGCTTATCTTTTCATTTAGTTGTTACTGCTAATTTACAATCTAATTGCTGCACTATCTCTTGTACGTACTACTGTATGGTTTATGATTACAATTGATTAAGATAATATCTTTAACATTCTTTATAATCAAGGAATAACATTGGCTGGATCCAAACCCACATTTTTAATCATGGCTGAGTGAATGTTACATATTTACGTGTCTCGAAAGGTGACCCGATACATGTCCCGACTCGAGGCACGTTTGATTAGTGTGATTTTCATGAATTCTGCATTTAGGCCCTCCTGTATTTGTAATATGCTGCATTATCAAAATCATAGTTATCGGAACCGAGCACTTGCCAACTAGCTCAGTTGGTCAAGCCTGCTGCTTGTGAAGCGCAGGTTGTGGGTTCAAATCTCAGCGAACTCGTTGGGGCACTACAGGAAGGGACTATAGCCCTCGGCGTAGCTGATGGTGTTCTCTCTCCTGCTACCTTGGACAGGGGTGAAATTCCCCACTTCCAAAAAAAATAGTTATCGGAACCGAATCAAACTGGCCAGTTTAACCGATTGAACCGGGAATCGGTTAGTCAAGAGGTCTGGTCCTAGCTCAAACCCGTAAATAAAGTATAACCGACCAATAACTGGCAACCCGATCGATTCAACTGGTGAACCAGTCGAGTTTTTCCCAACCGGCCGGTCCGTTCTCACCCACTTATCCGCCCCCACGTTCACTGATCAGGGGAAAAAAACCCCAAAAGTGGCATTGGTGCCACACTCTCACCCCCAATAACCCCCAGCCCTAGCGGAACAAGAGGCGATGGAGGCGACGACGCTGCTGCTTGACCCTCTGCCAGCCGCCGCAGCTCTGCCTCCTGCCACCTCCTGCTGCTGCTCACTGCTATGCCTCTTTTGCCGGACACCGCCGCTCCTGCCGCCAACCACTACTCCGCCTCCTCCGACGGCCTCCGCTCAGCTTGATGGCGCGATTATCCTTCTCATCTGCTGCTCTGTAGCTGCTTATCGTCACCCCTTGGTATGTCTTCAAATTTCTCTTTTTCTTCTACTCTTCTCCTTCCTCGGTTCAACATCCTCTTCTTCCTCTACAACTTCCCTACCTCCATTCCTCCCCGCCTCCTTGTCTTTTACTTCCTCTTCTACATCCTCTCCCTGTACCGACATTAGTCGTTGTCTTCTAATACTCACATCAGTCTTTGCCCGTTCCTTGCTGTTAACTTCATCTTTTATCTACTCCTTCCTTTCTTTAACCTGTCTTCTTTGATTCATTGCCTTCTTCCCGTACTCATCTTCTCATTCCTATTCTCTTCTTCCTCTACTACGTCTATCCCTCTTTCTGTTCACATGTCTTTCCTAATCAGTTAATTCTTCTCCTCTAATTTCCCTGTATCATGCCCCTTGGTCCCACAGCTATAATGTTGATGCTGCAATTAGCAAACAGGCTTACTGTTGGTGCCGTTGTTACTGATCTGGCTGATGGGTGGTTGCAATATTTTATTCTTCACAGCTTCACTGGTAATACTTCTCTTCTCCATCTAATATCCACTAATCTAGTAGTCTGATTGATTATACATGTAGTATTTATACTCTAGAATTTGTTAATCTGATTGCCCTGTTTGATTTTACATTGTATTATATAGCATACTATGCCCCCAATTCATTGTTACATATTATGGCATTAGAGACTTTTCGTAGATTTAGCTAATTGTGGTTGACTAATATTGTGGTGGGTCGTATTCTTGATGACTAAGTTAATTAATTTTGTATACTATATGCTGTGGTATTGTTGGTATATTTATGTCCATATGCTGAATAATATTTGTTAATTGGTTTGTCAATGAATTTGTTTTGAGTAGTTTTGCTATTATTCACGTTTCATTTGCATATTTACCATGGGTATCATATATATAAATTATTTATGACATCATGCTGACGTCACTAGTTGAACCGGTCGGACCACCGGTTGAACCCGAGAACCGAAGGCCTCATCGGTTCGCTCACCGGTTCGGTTCTGACAACTATGGTCAAAATCTCGTAAACTTAAATTTTATGTTTGGTTTCCTGATTTGAGAAGTACATGATCTATTCTTTTCTTGGTTCGCCAGCTAGCCACAACTATATTTTGGCGCCCGAGAAGATTTTGATGGAAACCAAAATGCGGGGTTCCTTTTGTCTGGAAATCCTGGGATGAGCTCCATTTTGTGAATCCCACAGACCAAACATAAATTTTCTACAGATGGATACCAAAATACAATCCATTACGACAAAATCAAAGAAACCAAACTTGCCGTAAGTTAGATGGGTTTGGGTTGGTTTCTAGGTAAAGCTAATACAACATGGCCTGTTGTTGCAACACTATCACCGCTAGTAGGAGCCAAAACAGCTTTTGACACCATCATTAATTGACGCTAGTAAGCCACTCCCACCTCCCTCGCCATTTCGTAGCTCCTCAGAACCTCAAACTTTGCCCCCATCTCGTTCGATGCTTACACCATCATTGTCCCTTGGTATTCCACCACTCCTTCGACCCTTAAACTTTTCCTCTCGTCTTGTCTGTTGCTCTGTTCCCTCAATCCTCTTGTGTGCTTCATATGTCCACCCCTTTTCTTACCCCCAATTTCATGAAAAAATCTCGCTGGGACATGGCTATATTCACCTTGGTCAGGCTATGTCTGTTTGCGACATATGTTGGGGTTGGCCACGACTCAATCTCTAATCCTATGCTTCTTAAGTAGCATGTTAAAAAGGGAGGCGGTGCAGGCTGTAGGACATCATGGACAAAACTACAAGAAATATAAGATTTCATAGCTAATTTAGTCTCTAAATTACTCATCTTGTTATAGAAAGACCGGAATTGACGCTTCTTGGGGTATACATAGACCAGTCAAAGTAGAGAACAACCTTTCGTTAAAGTAATGGTTAACCAAGGCCTTGTTTATGAAGTTAAATTATTTGGATGTGAAGGAAACATGGTCACTGTCACATAATTCACCAAATAATTGAAAAATTCGTGTTTAATTCGCAAATTATTCAGTGGCTGTATGCTACAGCCGAATTTTGCAACATTCCCAGACTTTTCCCGAATAAAACAAATAATTTGCGAATAGTTCGTGATTCATGAATGAAACCCGTATTAACCATTAAAACCCCCACAATTACCGATTTTTTTGAAAAATTCGGACCAACTAAATATCAGCCAGCCCACTTACGGCCCTTTCATTTCATGCATAAACCTCCCCTCTGAATCCGGATCCTTGTTCTCGATACGACGATACCCTACCCCCTTCCATATCCAGCGTATTGCACATGCTGTAGTATCGACGCGCTGCCGCCTGCCGGCTACTGAAAGGAGCACCAGCGGCCAATAGCCAACCGGTGACGGCGGCTACCAGCAGCCAGCAAGCAGCGGTCAGCTGACCACCAGCCAGCAGCAGGCGGCTAGAAAGGGAAGACGTGGTTGTGCACTCCTGGTACTCTCCCCTCTCTTCTCTCTTCTTCTCTCTTCTCTTCTCTAATCTCTACTAATCCCTATGGCCCTGTTGTTTCGTGAATGTTAGAGTCCGTTCACTCCTCCCTTCACTTATTTTTTTTTTGCATTTAACATATGTGTCGTTTATAATTGGTTCTCTTGTCCGTTCTCTTATTCATTCATTTACTGTTTATCTCCTTCGTTTGTTTAGTGTTTACAGTTAGACTAATTGATATCAAATTTATTTAGATGTCGAACTATAAATATGTATTCTAAATATTTTAATGACATCTAGTTCCTCGATTATCTTGTGACCAGTTCCACTATGATCATGTTGCCATTTCCTTCATCATCTTGCGGACTCACATCATAGATGCATTCATGTATCAATTCCTTTTTGAGATTGGGAACATGTTATTTGATTTAATTATTGGCGCGTTGGTATAAGAGCAATATGTATATTATGTATATTATATATATATATATTATATTATGTATATTATGTATATTGTATATATATATTACGTTTCTGAAATTTTCCCGATTTTAAACAAATAGTTGACCGAACTTTTACCGATTTTATGTCAATTTTTATAATTCCTGAATGCCGAAATTTTCAGCCTCGCCGAATGATTGCCGAATACCGAATTTGTGACTATGAACATGGTTATGTTGTTAGCATACTATAGAGATGATACTTGGGGCTCATTAGTCTACATTTTGATAGGGCAGTAAACAAGGAAGCTTTCCTCTCAATTACTAATCTCCTCTTCCTACCCTTAAAAGTTTCCCCTCATCTTTTTCTGATTTTCTGGTCCTCCTTCGATCCTCTTGTGTACTTCACATGTCCACCTGTTGTCACACCCTTAATTTTATATGAAAAATCTCATGTGGACATAGCTGGCTGTGTCTGCCTTGGTCAGACTGTGTCCGTCTGCAACATGCATGGTTTTTAAAAAGCGGTATGCGGGGTATGGCCAGAGAGGGTACCATATAGATTATATGCTGTATGTGGGAGTATATGCGGTTCTAGATTTTTAATAATGATTTATATATTTAATAAAATCCGAGTGCAACATGGTTGGGATTGAGGCTTATATGATGATGATATAGAATATAAGTGTATATTATATATAAGAATTATACATTTTAATTACAAAATCTACGATTATGTGCATTTAGAAGTGTCCGCACATATAGATGTATGGTGTATTGAGTTTTTTTTATATATGCACACTTATATAGCATATTTGAAATGTGTATGTGTATTTTATATAAATATATACATATGGAAATGTAAATGTATAACTGCATTAGTATATATGTGGAGGTGTGTGTATGTAGCTATCAGTACATATCATGTGTGCTTGTACATATATCTTAAAAATGCTGCTATATAAAATAGAGTATTAATGGTTTGATATTACAGACAAAACAACACGGAACAGAAAATTTGGATAGCTCAAAGCTCAGAAGTCAACCTTTATTATACTCATTTTGTTATAGAAAGACCAGCTTTGACGCTTAGGCTGGACAAAATTGAGAACAGCCTTTCATGAAACTATTTCACAAACTTGTCTTGTTTCTGAAATTCGATGCTTTGACGGTGAATGAAACACGGTAATTATAGTGTACTCTTTTCTTGAGAGGGTAAATGGGACTTATCAAATGGCTTTTTGACAGGGTGGTACACAAAGAAAATTCAGTTAACATGCCCCTCTGGCCCAGAAAGTTCTCATGGAAAAGAGGGTTTTGGGTGGAGCCCTGCCTAGAGGGATCCTACCCAAGCTTAATCTGATCATCTCCTCTTGTCTGCAGAATAAATAGAGCAGTAGCTGCTAGTAGTGGTGTCTCCAACCAAATTCTGACTGTTAATTTAGACTAGTCCTTCAAATTTAAATGCTGTTTTCAGTATAAGCTCAATTAGGAGGGATTTTATCTAAAAATATTGTTCAAAACTCAGGGTATTAGGCAACCTGAAAACCCATTGAGGAGGAAAACCAGATTGGAAGAATATATTGGTACTTGCTTGGACTATAGGAGGATGGATTGCCTTTTTTCAGCTGATAAATTTTAATCTAGAAGAGGAAGCTACTGGAGAAATATAAATGGGAATTCCATATGTATTTACTAGTTATAAGAAAGAAAAAACATTCTTTAACTTAACTGGTGACAAGTGCTGGAAAAAGAAGAACTAAGGGTCTTATCGAGGATTAAAACGACAGCTATTTCTAGAGAACTCCATAGACCTCATTGACAGGGGGGAAGATGTGCAAAATCCAAAGGGAGGGCAAAAGAGCTACTAATTCCAGACATTCTCCAAGGAGGAAACTGCAACTGCTTTAGACAGAATGTATGGAGTTTGCTTGTGTGTTTGGAGGTCCCCAGATGGCTTCATCACTTTCTTTAGGGATATAATTGGAGGCAATGTTACATAATGATGTGTACCAATTCCTTTCATCATTATTGCAGGATTGGTTTCTTAAACTGAACTTCAACATCTCTAAACATAAGAAAATATCTGCAAAAATATTTCCAATAACTATTTTACAAGCCTAATGCGTTGCACTTTTGATATAGTGACCTAAATACTTGCTTATGGTGTGGAAGATGATAGATAATGTATGATATGAATGGTAGGAGGAGAGTGTCTTCTTATGGGAAGAGATAATGTAATTGCAGCACATGTAGCTGGGTACTTAAATGCATAACGTGAAATTCTAGGTGCAAATTGTATAGCAGGCTTGAGTCGTATTGGTTCTTGTGGCCATAGTCACAAATTCGGTATTCGGGATACGTACGACCAAGTTGAAAAATTCGGAAATCGTGAATTATGCGGAAAATTCAGATAAAAATCGGTCAACATACGGTAAAAGTTCGGTCAACTATTCGGAAAAAAGTCGGCAAAAAAGCAGAATATATATATATATATATATATATACACACACACACACACACACACACACTATATATATATATATATATATATACACACACACACACACACACACACACACCCACCCCACACACACATATAATGATTGAAAACTCAATATTAGAAGAAGGGGAAGAAGTGGGAGCAGCAAGCAGCAGGCACAAATCAGGGAAGAAAGGGGGAGAATGGAGGAGAAAGATGGAGCGTACATGTAGAATGTCGAGGGTTACTACTCCTGGTGTGTCGGGGGATAGAGGAGGAAGGTTGGACGGTTTAGTGAAACCCTACTACAAGTTAAAAAGGACGTGAAAAAAATAAATGTGAAGCAAAAGTACAGAAATGTTTAAAACGGCAAAAAAACGTATTAAACACGTTTAAAACGCAATACGCGAATAAAACGCGAATTAAACACGTTTAAAACGTATTATTCGGTTTGGAGTTTAAAACGGCCGTCATATACGACACATGAATAATACGCGTTTTAAACGCGTTTTTTTCAAAAAAACAGAGTATATTGTGACTATGCTTGTGGCAAATTCATCTGGATGATGGATTGTCTAAGAAGGTTTGTGTTGAAGGATGGGTTATGCAAAATTGCGCTGCATCCATGGTGCAGGACGTCGACTTCGGCATGTGTGGAGGTGGGCAATTTGTGGAAACTTCAAGAGACCATGCTGTCAGTTGTGGAGTAAGAGTTTGATGCAAAATAAGCTAAAAAATGTTATGTTTGAGAATATTTGACAGAAAACATCAGTTTTAACTTTTTATTCAGTTATATAACCACATGTTCGGTATCTACATAAGCCACAGTAGGCATAGATGTTGTATTGACAAAAAGCATAAGCTCGTTATTTTTTTATAATGAAAATAGGGTTAGAATGTGAGAGACAAAATGGTATGAAGTCTACACCATAGTAACAAAAGTCTCCGAATTTTACGAAAAGTCGGCGATTTTTCGCGATTTATACGATTTTTCACGATTCATCATGTCTTTTCACGTTTATTCACGATTTTTCTCTTTTAAGTCGTTTGTTCTTTTTTTACCAAACCATGTACACGAAATTCCTTATGTACACTAAACCTCCAACCCCCCACTCTCCTGACAGTTAATTGTTATTATTCAACTATTCTTTAGCTTTTTTCTACTTTTTTCACTCAATAAGAGTGCACGTACAGTGACCTTAATAGTTACATTTGTATCTGATATATATGTATATATATACAAACATATATATAAGTGTATATGTATATATATGTATATAAATGCATGTATATGTATATGTATATGTATAGTGTATATATATACATGTATGCATAGTAACAAAAGTCTCCGAATTTTATGAAAAATCGGCGATTTTTCACGATGTTATAGGCTCCCGAATATTCATCACGATTAATACGCCAATCGCCGATTTTTCACGAATTTTCATGATTAATCCCGCTTTTTCGCGATTTATACGATTTTTTTACGATTCTTCATGACTTTTCACGATTTTTCACGATTTTTTATCCTTTAAGTCACTTGCTCTTTTTTTACCAAACCATGTACACAAAATTCCTAATACACACTAAACCTCAAACCCCCCACTCCTTTGGACAGTTCATGTTATTACTCAACTATTTTTTACTTATTTTCCTACTTTTTCACTCAGTAAGATTGTATGTCTTGTGGCCGTAACAGTTACATGCATCATATATGTATGTACATAGATACATTTATCTATGAACATACATATATATGTATATACTTATATAGCCGACTTATTCTCGATTATATCCGAATAGTTGACCGAACTTTGACCTAAATTTATCGATCTTTTCACGACTTTTCTCGATTTTTTCCGAATTCCGATTTTTTCCAGCCAGCCGAAAAGTTGCCGAATCCCGAACTTGTTACTATGCATGAATGTAAATATATACATATATGTATATATATGTTTATATATCAGTATATGTATATGTATATATATATTTATATATCAGTACATGTATATGGATATATATAGCCGACTTATTCTCGATTATTTGCGAATAGTTGACCGAACTTTAACCGAAATATATCGTTTTTTAACGAATTTTTCTGATTTTTTCCAAATTCTGATTTTTTCCGACCAGCCGAAAAGTTGCCGAATCCCGAACTTGTCACTATGGTATACACCAAATATTGTAACTTGTATATCTAGTAGAGCTGTAGGTTCTGGTAGAGGTGTAGGTCCATTACTCTAGAACAAGAAAATGGTCACTTCAAGGTCAAGAATGGTTTCCAACTAAGTTTCTCTAACCCTTTATTGTGTTTGCAACAACACCTGCAAGTATAGTCGACAAGATGTATTTTTAATTAGTCTAGGGCCCAATATTAGTGACAAGTAGTTTTCAACATGAGTTGACAAGTAGGCGACAAGATGGAACATGGTCATTTTACTAGGTTTCGATGTTGACAGCTGTAGACATGGACAACATCAGGGAGTAATCACCAAATGTCGAGAATGTATAATACCATTGTTGTATCGAGATAGCATTCGTGGACAATGTAAAGTTTCACTAGTCACCTGGAAGACTATATGAGAACCAACAGATCTTGATTAATACGCCAGGTGATCCTTCTTTGGCCTAAAAGGATGCACTAGGTGTAGGTTTTTGTTCTAGTTACAACACAATTAGAGGGCATGAATGAATATATTACACTAATCATAACTCTACTATATATTGGCGAGGGGCCTAATGCATACTTGGCTAAAAAATCTTGATGGGCCGACAAGACGTATGCCGTTTAACCGTATACACAATAACTTTTGAACTAATGGACTTTGTAAGTTGTAACACCCACCCTCAAGTTGGAGAGTTGGAGAATCAAATACCCAATTGCTCAAACAAACAGTCACAACAATCATAAAATCATAAATATACACAACCCATTTAAAACTTGACTACTCCCATTCAATCTCTCAATCAAAAACTCAAATCATGCCTCAAGCAAATAGGTGCCATAGGTACAATATTAGGTAACAACTAAGCTTCTTGATCAAGCTTATGTAACTTCTGGTGTAATAGTGTAGGTAATAGGCACATAGTCAAGCAAAATAGACATTATCACAGTTGTGAACGTTGTTGACTAGTCCCAAGAGTGTTGGTACATAGGTATCGAGTCTTCTCTTTAGTCCATTTGAGCCTCTATTCTTCTTTGTCACCCTACTACAAATAGATTCAATAGAGTGACCGCTTTTACTTTCAGAGAGTATATAGAGATAAATTAGTAATGATTGTAGGACAATGATGTTGTATGATGACCTTTGTATGTCACACCTCATCTCAGAATATAAAGGCACGACATGTCATGTACTATTCTTTGGTCCAAATGCTTGAGGATGATCCTAATTAGGATTTATTAGTGCTTTTGTTAAGTTATTGTGTTTTAGGATTTATCATGCAATTGTTTTAGTATTAGGACTTATATGGAATATTTGGGGACTTATTCGTGAGTTTTCAAATTATCTAGTTGAATTCACGTCTCAATATGGTCATTAACCAATATAGGCCAATGAGGACTTCCCGCATGTTATCTATATATACCCATGCCCTGGGATATTGTTCGACTACTGAATTAGATGTATGAAATGAGTTTTTAGCAACATGGTTTGTATCGATAGGTATCATGGCCTGAGATCTAAACCCTAGATCATGTTACCCCGGGAAATAGCTAAAACCCTAGGTACTGTTCAACTCACCTATCCCCCGCTGATGATTCATCCTAAACCATGGGTTAGGAGCATGGTTACAAATTTGCTATTCATGAAACATCTGGTCGAGCTGAATAATTCACAATTTTGGGAATTATGAGGTTAATTTAGTTAAAAGGTCAACGTAAGATAAAAGTACAATAAACAATTCGAGAAAAAATATCCGGTCCCAAGCCCGCGTAAAGGAGGGTTGGTGGTAGGTTGACAGTAATAAAACTGTCACTCTTTTATGACATGGATCCTTCTAAGAATTTTGTTGGGGCATCCCTATCTAGCGACGTTTTGCATCAGCACCCGGGTGCAATGATAAATATGCAAGGAGTTTCAACACAACGACACTCTGTTGTGTTGAAGGACACAAGGTAATGAAGGACCTAATGTTTAAAATCTAAACTAATTTAAAATAATTAATAAAAAAGGAAATATAATTCTACAATAGATTTTAATCATGAAGTCTACTTTTCTAAAGAGCCTTACAATGCCTATATATAGGCGTTCGAACCCAACTAACTAGACAACTAGCCAATGTGGGACTAAACCACAAGCTTTACAACACAAATTGGGAAAATATCAAATAACCCCTAAAACACAAGGCAACTGATAAAACATTAAAAATATTACTCAACTGACTATTTCGAAGGCGGCGATTGACCTACAACTCTCCTTTGCTTCAAAAGACTGGGCTCTGACGAGTCGAAATAATAATATGGGGCACGGAGAAGTAGAGGATGTCTTTGAAGCTTGAGTAATGTAGCATTACACCAACGAACAAGGTAGTGGCGCAAGAGATAAGGAAAGAACACCATGGTTGTTTATAAATGAGCCACAATAATGTTTGAAAGTTGCGGAAGAGGAGAAAGCTCATAGATTTTGTCTGGAGGTTGTGGAGGAGGCTTGAGAAGAATAAGGTCATGATAATATTCAATTTGAGTTCATGAAGTCTGCATATTTAGAAGTTGTTGAAGAGGAACACGCTCATAAATACTATCAGGAGGCTGTGGAGAGGGCCTCGGAAGAATGAGGTCAGAAAATCCTCAGTTTCATACACGATACTCATTTTGGAATCCCAATCCTTAGATACATAATCCGAAGGGCTATCTGGAGTTGTAACTGAAGACAGCCATTTGCGGTTTGGTATTCATAGTCAGAGGATATTTTATATGACTAGCAACATGGATTTTGTTTCATGCTGAATGGCACAAAGCTCCACCAGGATGTCATCTAGCTCTTGACTAAGAGTGTCAAGAATAATTGCAGGTTGTGAAGATTTATGAGTGACATTTGGATTAGTCTCAATGATATAGGTTCCATCTAAATGTGCCGGGTATCTATAATGCTTCATTGTTGGTTAAGATATCAAAACTTGAGATCGTTCTTCACGTGCATGGTAGCTATAATTCATTGAAGCTGTCGGGGAAGATACCAGAACATGAGACTGTGCATGGTAGCTATAATGCGTCAAAGATGTTGACGATAATATCAGAACATGAGATCGTTTATCAAGAGCATATAAATTTCCTTATCTTTGGCAGTAAAGATAATCGTCAAGATAATTTTTTGAATATTCATATTGCCGGTTGCAGTGAACAAGCAAATCCAAAATTTAAAAGGATGATGATATTGTAGTTCAACATCCCTTTGAGAATGATACATGCTTAATCTTTAGCAACTAAGCTCAACATTGTTCATCCATCATCTCTAAGCAGAGAATTGTACAAGGAGAGAGTTGTTCCACGCTCTCTAAACAGAGAGTTGTCAGTTCATAGTTCAAGTATGGCTGTCACGAGAAGCCCAATATTGCTTTCAAGTTCACAATTCAATTGTTGCTATCACAAGAAAATTGTAGTTGTTAGCTTGGTACCGTCTTCAAGTCGGCAAGTATTACAATTTGTAGTTCTTAATTCAGTTTGCTGGTTGAATTATCAGCTTGTGCGGAATTAAAGGGTAAGGAGGCTTCTGTCTTTAGAAGTGGATTAGCGTGGTGAGGTTTAGTGGGAGTGACAAGCAAGCTTTGAGGGAGGTAGGCGTGTTGTTGATTTGGCAAATCAGGAGATTGCAAGAGATTTAGAGTTGGTTGTGGATAGGTCACTAAGTGGATTGCGTGAGAGTAGAAAGGCGTGATGACAATTAACATGATTTGCTGGAAGACAGTTGAGACGGGGAAGAGGGTAAGGCATGGTTGGCGGATGATGGGTGCTTGCAGGCATGTGACAGGATTAGGCAGTTGCGTAGAGACGGCGATGAAGAACTACCAGAATGTAGAACATAAGCTGGGTAACGCTGGGTAGGCACAGGGGTGATTGTCATTTTTAAAGGAAAGTGGTGGATTAGCGTGGCCATACAAGGTGTATGATTGGGAAGTAGCGCGGTGAAGGAGTCAGCGCGAGGCAGTCGCTGGTGCGTGGGGTACCAAAAGCGGGTTGCAGGGAAGGGCAGGCAGAGGATGTGGGCTAGCATCAAGGTTTGTTACATGGCGTTGGGTTCTTGATGGGGGAGAGAAGAGGTTGCGTGGGCGGAGTTTTCTAGGTCGGGTGGACTGGGGACGCGGATGGGGGGTTTTATTGGGGAAGTGGGATATATGCTCAGGGGCTGGGGGATGCCGTTTGTTGGGACGATTGCGGAAGGGGAGATAGCAGGGATGCGTGAGGCAGACAGATAGGTTGTAGAAGGGAGTTAATTGCATGATGACGAGTTTGTGTGGTGATGGAGTTGTGAAATGTGGAGATGACGATCGGGTGACGACAATAAGAAAGTGGAAGGCTGGGGGCTTCTGGGTTCGGATCAGGAGAAGATCTGATGAAGGCGGAATACGTTCAGGAAGCAGGGAAGATAATGGGTTTTTGATGAGCAGTGGACTTGTTGGCATGGGGGAAAACACCAGAAGGCAACAGACTGAGGAAGACAATGAACAATGCACTAAAGAGAGAGAGGAGCTGGGGGAAAACACCAGAAGGCAACAGACCGAGGAAGACAATGAACAATGCACTAAAGAGAGAGAGGAGCTGCTAAGAAGACGATGGACAATATGGGGTAACAAGGATATGACCTAACCCTAATGATCAAAATCTAAAATAATTAATCAAAAAGAAAATATAATTCTTCAATAGGTTTTAAATCATCAAGTCTACTTTTCGAAAAAGCCTTACAATGCCTATACATTGGCGTTCAAACCCAACTAACTAGACAACTAGCCAATGTGGGACTAAACCACAGACTTTACAAGACAAACTGGGAAAATATCAAATAACCTCTAGAACATAAGGCAATTGATAAAACATAATAAATATTACTTAAATGACTATTTCAAAGGCTACAATCGTCCTACATCACAAGGTTTCCCACATCTTGGACAGGTGTGGGTAAAGAAGCTAGTCGCGCTGCATCATTGCTCGGATGTAGTGAAATATATGCAAGGCACCATTCTCTTTGGAGGCAGGTAAAGAAGCAAGTTCAACAAAAAAAGATTCGAGTGGGATCTTGGAATATTGGCTCTTTGACAAGAAAGTCCTTGGAGATAGTGGATACCATGATTAGAAGAGAAGTCAATATAGCTTATTTGCAGGAAACCAGAGAGATTGGAGACACATGGTATACAATTTGGTATACAAGAATGGACAAGCACATGAATTACATAGGCATTATTGTGGATAAGATGTTGAAGATGATGTTGTCAAGATTATAAAGATGGGCTCATAGCTATCATGGTTGTTCTTAAGGGAAAGATTTACATCATCATTAGCGCTTATGCCCCCAAGTTTGGCCTTAGTGAGGAGGCTAAGAAAGGATTTTCGGGATATCATGGATGAATTGATGTAAGGAATACCAATAGAGGAGAAGATCATTATTGCAAGTGATTTAAATAGCCATGTGGGGGGCAGCAATGCTGGATATGAGAGAGTTCATAGTGTTTTTGGTTATGGCAACATAAATAGAGAGGATATTAGGTTTTGCAGTCACATATGATATGATTTTGACAAATACCCATTTTAAGAAAAGAGATTCTCATAAGATTACTTTCTGTAGTGGTTGCAATTGTGGTCAAATTGTTCTTCCTTACAAGGCAGGTGGATCGTAAAGTATGCACGGATGGTAAAGTGATCCTTGACGAAGAACTCACCACCCGACATAGGCTGGTGGTTTTGGATATCAACATGAAGATCAACAAAGGCAAGCATAACAAAAACCAAAATAGCAGGATCAAGTGCTGGAATCTTAAAGGAGAAAAGAAATCGGCTTTTTACGATAAACTCATCGAGGAGGGCGCTTTGAACTTGGACTCTGATGTTAACACTATATACATAATATGAGCTCATGCATTACAAAAATTGCCAAAGGAGTTTTGGGGGAGTCCAAAGGTTGTAGGTCTCTATAGAGAGACTTGGAGTTGGAATTATGAAGTACAAAAGCTATTAAACTCAAAAGGAGATTTATAGGAGCTTGCCCAAATCTTGAGATGATGCAACTTTTCAAAGATACTAGCAAGCAAAGAAAGAAGTTAAAAAGGTTGTCCAAGAGGTAAGGTCTAGATACTTTGAAGAGATTTATAAGAAGTTGGACACAAGAGAAGGGGAAATATATATTATATATATATTATATAAAATGGCTCGTTTAAGAGAAGGAAAAATAGAGACTTGAGTCAAGTAAAATGCATGAAATAAGAAGATGGTAGAGTGCTGGTGAAGGATGATGATATCAAGAACCATGGAGAAACTACTTCCATAGCGTTTCAATGGAGACACTGTGAATAATGTAAGAGATTCATGTGACATGCATACAAAAGATGATTTACACGACGAGTTACACTTTTTGAAGTTGAGAATGCTTTAAAAAGATGAAAATGGAAAAGGCATCTAGACCAAATGGTGTTCCAATTGATGTATGGAAGAGTATGGGGAATGAAGGAGCTCTGTGGTTAACAACAGACCAAGAAGATGCCAGTTAAGTGGAGAAATAGTACTATAATTCCCAAATACAAGAAGAAAGGAGACGTTGAGAGATGCACAAACTACCGAGGTATCAAGTTGATGCGTTATACTATGAAGCAAAGGCTACTATCTATAACGCACATACCAGACAACCAATTTGGTTTCATGCTAGGAAAATCAACAAAAGAAGCTATTTTTCTGATAAGGATGCTTATGGAGAAGTATGCAGAGAGTAAAAGAGACCTTAATATGGTTTTTATCGATTTGGAAAAGGTATATGACCGAGTAGCCATGGAAGTGTTGTGGATTTTTTGGAGAAAAAGGGTGTACCAATCCAATACATAAACTTAATTAAAGGCATTTATACTAGCTCGAATGCAAGTGTGAAGACTCCTGGAGGAGAGATCCTATCGTAGTTGAGGTACATCAAGGATCAATATTGAGCCCATATCTATTTGTTGTTGTTATGGATGAGTTGGCAAAGCATATTCAAGATGATTTTCCTTGGTGCATGTTATTTGGTGATGATATTGGGTTGATTGATGAAACTAAAGATGGGTTAAATGACAAAGTTGAACTTTGGAGAAATGTGTTGGAATCAAATGGATTGACGATTAGTAGTAGCAAAACTGAGTATGTCCATTGCAATTTCAAACATTCTAGAATTGCGAATGGTCGGGCCAAGTTGGACTGAGTAGATGTACCAAAATGTGACCAATTTCGTTACTTGGGTTATATTATTTGTTCAAGATGATGTTTGTCACACGATCATTGTAGGATGGTTGCAATGGAGGAGTGCAACTGGAATATTATGTGATTGGAAGATCCTTGAGATGAAAAAGTAAGTTTTATAGAACAACTATACGACCAACAATACTATATGGGAGTGAATGTTGGGCGGTGAAGAAACAAGGTCTCAACAAGATGAATGTGGTCGAAATGCGTATGCTGAGATGGATGTGTGGGATGACAAGAAAAGATTGCTTGAGAACTAATTAAGCGATGAACTTTGCAAGCGTGATCTATACACTAAAATGCATTGTTTTTATGTAATAAAATGTTATATAGGGTTAGGTTTGGGGGGGGCTCCTTCATGTGGAAAGTAAGGAAAAATTCTTTGTTAAAGAGTATATATTAGCCTATTTAGTTAATATGTTTATTAGTTAGTGGGCTTTTAGTGTCTGCCCATTTAGATTACTTGGGACACAAGCTTCACAGTTTCTCCCTTGCTTCTATATATAGGACATGGTTGTACCTCTTTTATTCATCTAATCTAATCGAATCAGTTCATTATAATATTCTTTCACATGGTTTTAGAGTAGTGAACAGTACATCGGCGTGAATAGTACACATCGTGAACAGTAACTCTGTCGTGAACAATATATCCGGCGTGAAAAGTAACTACGGTGTGAACAGTACGGCGTAAACAGTAACTCCAAGAGAGAGCAACAGAGGGGCGCCTCCGCCTGCGGGCGGCTACCGCCATCTCCATGGCTTAGGCCGCCCGCCCGCCAGGCAGATCCTGGACTCTATGGCTCATCCTCCTCTTTCTTAATTGATCTTATCTTCTTTACGTACGCTGACGTTATCCTTCTCGGCTATCTCCTATCTATCCATACATCCGTCGCCACATCATTCCTGCTGCCGCATCACGCAACCGTCAGCCACAAGCAGCCACGCCACTGCCGCCAGCCGCTTCAATCAGCACCGCCGACTAGGCCAACAAACGCCGCTGATGACCCTCGGCCCTACGCCCTGTGCCGTCAGCGCACATCTATCAGCGCCACCACCACATGTATCCAGCAGCAGCAAGCAGCCGTCGGCCGCAGCTGCCACCAATCCCAGGAGCAACAATCAACGCCATCGCAATCGCAACCATCGCCTCTGCCGCTGCATCGTCCTGACGTCCTCAGTACCAGCCTTCGCCGCCTCACATGAAGAGGCTGAGCACTTGATTCTGCATGCAACCTCACGACATGGAATATCTCCAGAACCGTGCAGGAGACCGGTATCATTTCCCTCGTTGCGGCCAAGTGCTACATCAGCCGAGCGACACAATCATCGCCATCTTTTGTGTCCGTCCGTTGCTGAGTTGTTGCCTCATTATCCAGCAACCGTATCCCCAGTTGACAATTGCACTCTTCGTCGTCATCATCATCCATGCCCATAGGTCACTGCTCCACATTGCTACCCTGCTGCTATTTATCTTGCCATCACCTCCCATTATCTCTATCTATTGCTGCCGCCTTGCTTCTGCTTAGAGAGATGCTCCATTACCCCTAATTGTTCCATCTTCTCCCCAGTTGCTGACGTCCTCCAATACTTCTGATATTCAGATCTTTACTCGGATCTATCTTTGGCTAATCGGATCCAATTTTAAGCCTAATTAGATTTTATCCATTTAATTTTCTACTCGGATCTTACATTGACCCATTTAGCATATTCTCTCCAATTATCGGTTTCATTCTCCACATATTACACATCTCCATATCACAAATTTCTCTCAAACCCACCAATTCCTTTCCCACCCACCATCATATGTGTATCCCTTTTTTCCACGTCGGGGGGGGGTCATATATCCATTTCTCCACACCAAACACTCACTCTCGTTGTATTTGGTGTGCGGGGGGGGATAGAGAGGAGAGAAAGAGACGAGAAGAGAGAGTGTAAGAGAATATGTATGAGAGAGAGTATGAGAAGAGATGATATATGTATTCAGGCTACTTATTCCAGGCTATTATGGAGCTTCGTATTGTTCAGCATATTTGTTCTCCACTTTCATACAACATTATCACTCTTGCTGCATTCTTGAGAGACAGATAGGTGCTTCTTCAGACTTCTCAGAAGCTTAGCAATTTCAAGCCTGCCAAGTTTACATCTGCAAGGTTGATTCATTCAGTTTTATCATCACCGAGCTATTTTTATCACGTCTTCTTCGAGCTGCATCTGCTGTATTAGCATCGCCTTCCGTTGATCTTCTTGGGACTTTCCTTGATGGATGATATCTCCTTTCCTGTCAATCCCTCAAGGTTCATGCGACAGAGTTATGGTACCTGCATCGTATCATTAGCATATCGTCTGTTCGTGTTCGTGCCACGTTATGCACGTCTTCCCAGACAATTTAAAGATTCTGCTACTGCTACATCGACACTGTGTATCCGCGTTCATGCCGCGTTAAGTACGTATTCTAGTGAAGTTGGCGTAGTCGTGGTATTGATGATCGTCTGCTCTAAATGGCAAATTACTGCTGCAATATTCAGGTTCCATTTCAGATGTTCTTTATTCCAGGAGCACTCCAAAAGACCTTCATCAGAGCTTGAGGATCTCCGACCTGCAGAATACTATTTCAAAGAAAAGAGGCGCCATCGTATAATTCAGGGGGAGTATTGTTTAAGGGGGAGTATCTATTTTGTATGGGGAGTGACATCTATCTTCTTTTATCATTTTATCGAGTCCTGTAACTCCAAGCTTGGACATGTGTTTCACCCATGATCCAGCTTGAGGGGGAGTGCTAAAGAGTATATATAAGCCTATTTAGTTAATAGGTTAATTAGTTAGTGGGCCTTTAGTGTCTTGGCCCGTTTATATTACTTGGGACACAAGCTTCATGGTTTCTCCCTTGCTCTTATATATATGACAGGGTTGTACCTCTTTTATTCATCTAATCTAATCGAATCAGTTCAATACGATATCCTTTCACATTCGTATTTCCTGGGATTTCAATGAAGGGTTTCAATGACATAATGTAGGTACTAAGTTATGTAATTTTGCAAGTATGAGCTCTATGCATGCATCATGCATGTACTTATCTGTGTTATGATATCATATATTAGATATATAGGGCATCCCCTCACATTTTACTTGGGTTGATAGTTTGTTGTTGATATTGACTCAATAGTCAATCATTTCATTGGCCCCATGAACACTAGTGTAGTGTTTCCTAGAAAAATCATTATTTGTTGGTGTGGTTGGCTTCCTAGCATCCTCATTATCTAATAAACCACCAATAGAATACAAGTCATCCACATAGAAGAAACTTAAAAAACACGCATTGCATAAGTATATAATAATTTGAATAGCTAATATTAGGGAATGCAATGCAGTTATGATACACTATTAAGTATATACTATGTATGAGTACTAAATGGTGAAATAACCTCGACCCCCTTTACTCCTCTTCAAAAAACAACAATAACACCAAGGATTGCAAAATTGAAATTTCCATCAAAATTTTGAGTTCTTTGATCCCTAAACAAAAACCTCAAAATCAAAATTTTTGAGTTGTACACAAAAACCCTCGAAATCTGTCGAAATTTGGCAGAATTCATCAAAATCATCAATTTTTTTTATCGAAATTTTGATAAATGCAATCTTGGTAGAAATTTGAACCGAGATCGACACAGTCGTATGCATGGAACAGAATTTCAATTGAAATTGCAAAATTTTGCTTGAAATTTCGTTTTTTCGCAACCGGACATCGAAACGTCATTACGCAGGAATTAGTTTGCAATTTCGCAAAAATCTTTCAGCTAGTCAAAATTTCGCAAAATAGGGGGTAATTTCAGTGCAAAAAAGTCCAGTTTGGGCCTTGACATTGTGAAATCATTGCGAAATGCAGCACCTGTTCCGCAAAACAGTGTTCAACCGACTGGATTTGCTTGGACTTTGATCTTTTAGCGATTTGTTTGTGATATCTTGCTCTTGAAGGCTGCTCTACTTGATTCTCAGGTATGTAACCCCTCTCCCCAGCCCATTTACTCCTATCTCTACTCCCTTTTAGACATATCTTAATAAGTACTCCAAAAATCCTAAATTTCTAAATGACATTTCTCTTAAAATTCTCAAGATCTTGGAGTGAACTTGTAAATCTAAGAAACAATAGTGTGAAATACGTATATCTATTTTTATTTAAAATGGCCAAAAAAGCCTTTTCAATGGAAGTTCTTATATTTTTGTTTTCACTTATGTAACCCTAAATATATTATAATATTAGCCTTATACAAAATGTTAAGTGTAAGTTGTATCTTGTAACCCTAATTTTTATTTTTTATTTTTCACTTGTGTAACCCTAAATATATTATAATAGAAGACCTATACAATATATATATTAACCTACAATATTGTAACTTGTAACTTTAAGTTATAAAGTCTGGTACTCTAGTTTTTTTTAACTTGAAGTTTACAAGTTTGTAATAGTCTAACTGTCTAACAGACTTGACATTTCTGTTTATTTGTGCTCCCACTCATCAAGACATGGATCCCACCCTAATCTCTAAGCATATAAATTTATCATATAATCTAGAGTGTCTATCTTTAAAAATTGTGTTCGCAAAATTTTATAACTTAATTCCTTCATTTTGTCATCGAAATTGCCATCGAAATTCTGTCGAAATTGTTTAGCTTCCATCACTTACAAACGTAGGAGACCCCCCACATATCCAATATGAAATATTATTGCATATTTGAGTAGATCTTGGCGTTTAGATCGTCTTGGTAAATTTTCATGATTTAATTCGCTTATTTGGTCGTCGAAATCGGTAGGGCTGTGAATATCAAAATTTCGGCCAAAATTTTGATAAATTTTTGTTTCTGGGCCATTGGACACGACATCGAAATCGGACATTTAATTCTATGGCCGCATGTTTCAGTACCAGATCCGATCAAAATCAAATTTTGGCGTAATTTCGCCAATTTTGACAAAACCTCGTTCCTTACTTGTATCATGCTGCACATTGAGTTCAATGCCAAAGTAGTGGGAGTTAGAATGACGCCTCTTGACCAGAACGATTGGTTTGACCATCTAGAGGAGAGGCCTTGATTCGGAACACACACCAAGGGATGCGTACACGGTTTGATACGTCTATGAGCGGTCTGAGGCGCAACATGAGTTTCCAAATCACAAGTGACCTCAACATAACCCCGTATTTATCCGGATCCCGCTTAGGCCCCAGGCTCTAGGTGGGCCGCCTTAAATTGGGCGCCTAGGTTTTCATATAACTAAGTGGATGCCTAATATCTTTTAGGCCCAAATTAAGACACCTATAGACCAAATTACTCACTTATCAGGTTTGAGTTTGGTCAAATCAGACCGAGTTTAGTTATTTCTGGGAAGAAATAGATCTGATTCAGGCCAAATCAGATTTAATTTGGGCAATGTAGGTTTGATTGGGGGAAATATGTATGAGTTGTGGAAAACATGTCTTCCTTGGGGAAATTAGGTCTGATCTGCCAAATTAAGGCTTGTTTAGGTCAACATAGGACAAACCTGGGGAATTTACGTCTGATTAGGTAATTATGCTAAAATAGGTCTGATGTAGGCCAAATTGTGGCAAATTAAGTTAAATTAGGTCCAATTTAGATCATATTAGGTTTAATTAAAACCGAGTAGGTCTAGCTTAGGTCATTACATGTGTGGTGCAGGTGAAATTTTGATTGATAAGCTTAGGATAACGAATACATATGTACATAGTGATGTATATATTTGAATATATCGAAATGTATACGCTAAATCGTTTATATATATGTAACAGATGAACAAATACGAAGAATGCTTGGAAACACCTAGGCTCCTGCCTAGGTGCCTAATCCCCCCAGGCTTCCCTTGGCTGGGAAGGACCGCCTAGCCACCTAGAGAAGTATGTATTACTCGCAACTGGCTCCGTAGCATGAAGTCATTCTTGGTCTGACGGGGTGCCATCTTGTAAAGAATCACCATATCTAGTAAGCAAATGCCAAACTTTGCGAAACCGCTCTCACTTGGTGGAGATGATTGCGTGTTGTTCGCTGCATCGAATACATGGGTAGAATGAAGGCAGACACAATCTTTCTTTTTCCTATAAATAAAAAAAAGTTCTTGCAAGTGTTGAATCCTCCAATTTATCCATGCCTTGGTTGTAGTGACTTGGGGATAGAATACACTTAATGCCCAAAATGCTTTACATATGACGAAGATTCAGAGGATGGAGGCGACAGTGCCAAGCCCACATACAAAACTCATGCTTCTTTGCCACTAAAAACAGCGCCACTGTTAGTTCCATCATCCCTTCTTCCCGTTGATCCTAGATGCAACTCCGACTTGATGACGCTGATTGGTCTAATCGTTTGTAACGGAAGGGTGATATTCAACTGACCAACATCCTTTGCACGATAACATGTCATTGGTTTACTTCATCAATTTTTGGTTTTGATCTTGGGACACGATCTTTCGTAGCGGAAGCAATTGATGAAGGACAAGTCCTATTCTTGGATTCAAATGCACGGCGATCTAGGAAGCACAAACACAAATATAAACACAAACACGGGACACAACATGGACAAGGACACAGACACAGGACACAACTATTTAAAAAAATATAGGACACGGACACAGCGTTGGACACGACATACCCACATATATACATATACACAATGTTTTAAAAAACGGTATGCGTTATGCGTGCAGAGAGGTCACCTTATAGAGTATATGCGGTATGCAAGAGTATATGCGGTTTTGATTTTGTTATAATTTAATTATTACATATAAAATTAGTCACACAATTGCATATTTACTTTTTTACAATTACATAGTTGGACCCTAAAATCTGTGATAGATTTAAATATAAAGTTTAAAGGAAAAGCTAAGCACCATTTGGAATGCATTCTAGAATTATTTAAGCATAAACTTCGATGAAGCACACACGAATTGGTTTAACACAAGTACATAACAATGACGACTAGCCAAATCATACAAAAAGATGCCTACATATCCTAGAGGTCCAAAACAACAAATATTAAATGAGCATGTGACTCATGTACAAAACGTCAACAAAATGGTATATTAAGAGAATGTTATCAATAAAACTATAATCTAATTTTGGTTGAGATAACAAATGTCTATCTAAAAAGCGCTGACTAATCGGCCTTATAAGCGGCTAAGTATATGTGGACCGCTTATGCGGTCCGCAGCCTTTTTTTGAAACACTGCATATACATAAATACACACATATATAAGCTTTTTAGATATATGCATATCTAAGAAGCACGAATATGGACACAGACACGAATATGGACACAAACACGGACACGGGACAGGGCAATTTTCAAAAATATAGGACACAAACACGACGTTGGACACGGCGATATATATACATATATTTACATAAATATATACAGTTAAATACATGTATACATATAATTTATTTGTACCTACAACTAACTTCGTAATTCTCCCCAGCAAGCACCATGATATCCATTTTATAGTCATGTATTCAGACCCACTGTTCCGGTCAATGTAAACTTTAGCAGAAAAATGATATAATAAGTTATTATAATATCCAAGAATGATGGATTACAGGAAAATCAGTAGAAATTAATTACACACAACGATTTAACGGTTACAATACTAATGGAGGTGTGGAGTATAGGGAAGAGGAGTGGAAGCATCAGTCATAGACGGGAGATGTGTATGGATGATGTTGATGGTGATAAAGCAAGAGGAGGATAAAACTATTTGTAGTCATGTAGGAGTTGAGGGTAGGGAAGAGATAAAAGCAAAACACAACTGTATGTTAGTGGGAGGAAAGGAGGGGAGGTGAAATTTTGATAGAGTAGGAAGAAGAGGTGGGTGGAGCAGACACATTATAGGACCAGCAAAGTAGGAAAAAGAGGAGAAATGGAAATTGAGAAGAAAATCAAGAGGAAGAAGAGGGAAGGAGTTCCTAGAAGGGAAGGAAATTGCTTCTATTGGCTGCTCTAGGTGTTGTCAACTCCTGCTGCAAATGGCTGTTACAAATGGCTGCTGCTTATGGCAGCTTCCACTCCTAGTGATTGCTGCTGTAAAGCTGCTTGTAGCAGCTCCATCTCCTTGCAGCAACTTCAGGACCTAGCTGCTACTTGCAGCAACTGCTGCAAGAGGGAAGGAGTTCCTAGAAGGGAGGGAAGTTGCTTCTAATGGCTGCTCTAGGTATTGGCAACTCCTGCTGCAAATGGCTGTTGCAAATGGTAGCTTCAACTCCTAGTGATTGCTGCTGTAAAAGCTGCTTGTAGCAGCTCCATCTCCTTATGGTGGCTGCTCGCAGCAACTTCAGGACTTAGCTGCTACTTGCAGCAACTGCTGCAAGAGGCGGTTGCATCCTCTCTCTACGGGAACAACAACAATTAGAGGGGAAGACTTGTTGGTCCCTTGTTGAGGGAAGGAATGAGGGTTTTGGTGAGGATTTGGGGTTTGGTCAAGGTTGGCTAATATTCTGTTTTCTATTTTGTTAGGTCTTATGTGGGTTGGGTTGGTTGTGTCCAGGAAGTATCCTGGACGTGTCCAGAAAGTGTCCAGCTTGCAGATATAAAAAATGTGGAACTGGACACGCCAGAGGAGTGTCCGCCGTGTGTCCACGGCATGTCCAGGTTGGACACGTGTCGGACGCGGACACGACAGCCTCCGGGAAGCGTCCGTGCTTCCTAGATGCATATACATATACATGTGCACAAATATACATATACATACACATAACATGGACTTAATATGTATAACATCCATGTATCCAAATCTTCAAAGTAACTGATAACATGAGATTTAAAGAAATAAAATTATAACAAATATAAAACCAAACCCAGAATTCACTTACGATATGAATGCAGACTTATAAGAAACCATAGTATGTTTCCATTATGAGATTATAAATGATCGATGAAGAATAATTTATGTAGAGTATATTTGCAATATCAATATGAAATCGAGTAAGTATGAATAAAGAATGATGAACTACAATGAATTTGTATGTCGAACTCCTAGAACATTGTATGATGTATAATAAATAATATATAATAACAATTAGTAGAAGGATGGGGAGCAGACATAATGGTACTATGATGGAATAAAAGAAGGGAGAGAGGAGTATGTAATTCATATTTCCCAATGTTTTACAAAACGTTAAGCGATAACCGTGCGGACAACACCTTGTAACTAGTTAAGCGGTAAGTGGCCGATTTTGAAAAAAACGGATTTTTTATATAATTTTATACAAAATTACATATATATATGTATATAAATATTAAATACTAATACTCTTTGGAACTTTTATATATATCTAAAGATTCTAAACACTCCACCCAACAATACCAAACACCCAAATAGTTTATTATAAGATAGCTATAAGGCAATAATTATAGCCATAATGTAATAAACAATAGATTTGACATGGATAGTACACCCTACATACATGATACAGAATTTTTTTTGCATCACATGTTTACATAGCTCAGCAGTAAACAATAGACTAATTATTGGATACCTTTCTAACTTATTGTTATATGTGTATATCATCAGTTAGTCATACATTACAGCATTACATTTAACTAAAGTATGCATTCTAAAATTAGATAATAGTTACATACACTTTACTTGTATAAATTACACTTTACAGCAGTAGCCTATTATCCCAACTCGCATACAAAGTATGCATTCTATATTAGAACTAGGCTTATCATAGGATATTTAATGTATATAAGTTTAATATATTATACTCAATAATACTTGGGACCATATACTTTATATATAGTTACAGGTGTACACCAAATTAAAAAAAAGGACAAAAACCGGCCAAAAAGCGGGATAAAAACGGGAAAAACGGAAAAAGGGCAAAAAGCGGGAAAAAACGGCCGATTAATTACAAAAACGGTTAACCTCCCAAAATTAATCGGCCGCTCAGGCCGTTTTTCAAATAACTGATATTTCCTTTATATAGGGACTTGATTTGGGCCTGCCGTGCCCACGGCGTGCCCAAACTGTCTACGGTGTGTCCAAGCCGTGTCCTTGCCATGTCCATGCTTTAGAAAAAAGTGGACACTTCTGGGCCGTCTCCACCATGTGTCCAGCCATGTCCATGTCCAGGACGGCCACAACTGCCCTGGGGAAGTGTTCATGCTTCCTAGGCGGCGATGCTTCAAATCAGGGTTTTATTAGTTCTTGTATTAAGCTATTGTGTTATAGGATTTATTATGCAAATGTTTCAACTCTAGGAGTTATATCTAATATTTGTTGGTGATTTATTTGTAAGTTCTCAAATCAACTATTTTAATTCCTGTTTTAGTACTGACATGAGAGGAAATATGCCAATTAGGACTTCCCACATTTTATCTATATGTACCCATACACAGTGTTGTCCGACAATTGAATTAGATGACTGAATTGAGTTTTGCAACTTTTTTTGCATAAAAAATCATGTAACTACTCTCGCAGGAGCCTACTTATACAGCGTAAATGTCCTACAGTATCTACCTCATTACATTACATGCAGTCATCAATGTTTTCCTTGGTGTTGTTGCTGTCGTAGAATCACCCACTTACTATATTCCAATTGGCAGCCGGTTTGATGGATACTGCAAATATTTCCTTAAGGATAACATCTCTTTTACTAAGTGCATCATTTCTCTTTCCACTCTATTCAGATTGAAACTCTTTCGTCGTCTACTGGGTAATGTTTGATGAAGTTGCAATTATCATCTTAACGGGAACACTTCTCTTTCAGATTGGAACTCTTATGGTGTCTACTGGGTGGTGTTTGGTGTAGTAGCAAACATATCTGTAAAGGGAACATCTCTCATTGAAATTGGATCTATTTCTTTGTCTACTGGATGGTGTTCAGTGTAGTTGCAAATAATTTTTAAGGGAATCATCTTTCTTTCAGATTGGAACTCTTTCTTTGTCTACTGGGTGGTTTTTGTGAAAATGCAAAACTTTCTTGAGATGTACGCCTCCTGTTTGTTAAGAAATACAGCAATGGGCCTTTCTACTGTTGTCATAAGTTCTGATTTACAAAGTGGAACATGCAGGCTACTGCCGCAATATTAGTTATCACAAAATGTATCTAAGATGCTGTGTCTCAGGGCAGAGTCTAGCACCTGACTATGATGCGCCATGCATCATTAGGATCTGCACTGAATAACCAACGACTGCCCCAGGAGGGGGTGGTTACTGCATGCAGGCAGCCGTAAGATTGAGGAAAAAGTCACAATCATTAATTAGAGAACAAGCTACTGTGGAAAATATCAATTGACATTGTTCAAGAGAGGACACCCACTTGGTTAGACACTTGGTTTGTTACCAAGAGATCTCAAGTTTGACCCCCGGTCACTGGATGAATAGAATTGTCCACTTTTTTGTTTTTAAATTAACTGACATTCAACCTTCAATGCATTTTTCTGTAACACTTAGTAGTTTGAAACTCATTAAGTACTAAATTGATGGCATCATTTACAAGAACACATTCTAACTAGATTGTGTCTGCATACACTTCTCATATGCCTGTATATGTGGCCACGATCCTTAGATGCAGTGACTGATCGGTTTATGGCTTCATTGTATGGGGAGACTAGGTCAAATATCACATATGCTACACAGACTGAACTTTGAGAATGATAGCAATCTAAGATGTTGGTTAGCCCTCTATCTACTACAATGATATAACCTTCAAACTTGTCCTTGATGTTGGTCAGTCCTATTATATTCATATACTGCTGGGTGAGCTACTCATGCAACTTTATTTTTCCCAGAATTCCAAACATCAACAAAGGCTTTATTTATTTGGATTTTTTTTTTGGGTTTGTTTTTGGCTTGTTTGATAGTTACATAAACAACATTACTCACTTTCTACATGATCTACAAATTTTGCTCTATGGGAAAAGCAATTAATAGTTACAGGATGGGTTTAAGGTTGACTCTCCACCATTAGAGTTCACATGACAACAATAAATGATACTATCAGAATAGACTGCCATGGAACGAGTAATCCGAACAGTTTTTCTGGAATATTCTCCTGCAGTTTGGTCTCTTACGTTTTTTCTCTTTCTTTTAAAAATGACGACATTAATCGACGCACGCCTTAATCCACTTTGTTTTTAGTTTTATTTACTGCTTCCATAATATGAATTTGTTCCCTTCTAGATATTATGACTTGGATGCTTATCATCGCCACAAGATGACTAAGCAAATGATGAAGGGCCTGAAGGAAGCACCCCAGACTGAACGAACAATATTTGATGATGAAGAACAGAAGAGGTAAGATACTACTTTATGGCGTCTGTGCTCAATCTTTGCATGTCATCGATGCTGTGGAAGGTCCATTCTACCAATATTAGACCTCTCTTGTGTATGTAGTCCCTCCTCATTTCCCTAGATTGGTCTTAATATGGCATGGAAGCAAAGCCCCTGATCTCAATATTGAGAAGACTAAAATACATTACATATACACCTCTAAGCACAAATTGGCTATCCTTCTACTAATTTCAGTATATGTCAATCTTGTAAGCTCGGTGATGACAATTTCAAAGTTTTTTTAACACTGCTCATTGTACCCATACATCTGTCTTTTTGCAATGTCTAAAAGTACTGTTTTACCCACTCCAGCACCCCCAAGCAGTCCAATTTTTCCTCCACGATGATAAGGAGCTAAAAGATCTACTACTTTAATCCCTTTTTCAAAATTGGTAATTTTGTATTTAACTGGATAAAAGCGGGCGCAGATCTATGAATCGGGGATGTTGTGCCAGTATCTACAGGACCAAATTATCAACGGATTCACCAAGAATGCTGAAAATTCGTCCGAGAGTAGCCCTACCAACTGGAACACTTAGAGGAGCTCTCGTATTAATCACTTCCATTCCTCTCGTCTGACCATCCGTAGCACTCATAGCTACAGCCCTAACTCGATTATTTCCTAATACTTTGCTTGTATGATTGTTTCTGTTGCAAACCATCTTTTTTCCCTTCAGCTTTACATGGTAAGCCGATTGGCTGCTAGAATCTCTTTTAGAAATATTTTATTGGTATTTTACTAAATTAAGAATATTTTCTATTTTGTTTTGAGTTTCTTTTTCTACCGTTTTGGGGGTAGGTTAAAATTTGCTTATGGATAAGGTATGTGTGCCACTGAATCTACAAAATCGGCTGTTCTCTGTCTGTATTACCTCTTCTCAGAGTTGATGTGTATTTGTTATTGTAGACAAGAGCTGCTCAAGGCACGTGAAAAAATGAAGGAGGAACAAGTCGAGGCATTAAAACGTTCAATGCAAAGTGGAATGGTAAATCTCTGTCTTCCTTATAATAACAATTGACACACTTGTTAGAACTGCTGCCGCCTAGTTTCTTCTTATAATATAGAAATAGCATTGGTGTATATGTACAGATCTGAATTTTTTTGTTAGTATTTTATCTTGTCCACGAGCATGGCCATGATATCTTCAATTTTATGATGTAATACACATCTTTCCTAAAATGTACAACAGATAGCTAATTTTAATTTTTTAATAAGCACGACTCAACCCAAAATTTGTTCCTCTTAATGCTAATGTTTTGATTAGTTGACCTGGTGAATCATGGCTCTTATGATGATTGATGAGTATTATGAATTTATTTGTTTCCTGACGTACTTATATGGAGCATGATTTCTTCTTTTTTTGCTTTATAGGAGATTGGAATCTCATTTTTAAAGGAGAATAAATTTACAACGATTTATTATGATCTAAGCCTCAATCCCAACCGTGTAGATGTCAAATTGTTTGGGTCATAATCTTAGTGAGATGTTATGAGCCAACATGTCTTCTTATTATCCCTCTTCACGAATATTTAGGCCCGCTCTCTTCTCTTTTAACTTTGTTCGACTTGGACTCGATGACTTTATCCCAGTTAGTGCCGTTGCTGGCTATATTGTACATGTTTAAACCATCTAAATGGTTCTCTTATAGTATGTCCTCAATACTTGTTGCTCTCTATTGTATTTCACCTCTGTAAGTAACTCTTAACTCAAATTATCACAGTTTGGGTGCATATATAATAATATACAAGAGCCTTTACATATTTACATATAGGTCCCTGAATCATTTTTACACTTACAAGTATGTCCCTATACAAATATATTAACACTCTATCAACCTGGAGCATATATATCATATGTGCCCAGCTTGTTATATAAGTATTAGACCTGGCAACCATTTAGGGACTTTGCAAACAAACCCACTAACTGAACTTTTAATCTGGTTGGTGACAATTGGATCAAGTTCTCCTCAGATCTTTTCTCATAGAAAATGACAATCATCTCCAACATGTTTGATTCTCTCATGAAAGATAAGATTATGGGCAATGTGGACACTTCAAGTCCATGGGAGTTTTGCATAAAACCAAACCCCTCTTAACACGTGACAGATCCATAGTAACTCACATGTTGCTAGAGACATAGCTTTGTACTCTGATTTTGCACTGGATATCGCTACTACAATCTGCTTTTTGCTTTTCTAGGATACTAGGTTTCCTCCCACAAATGCAGTAGCCATAAATAGACCTTTTGTCAGTACTGGATCCAGCCCAATTAGCATTTCAGAAACCCTACACCTATTGATGTCCATGATTGTGACATATAATTTACTTGGGTACATTACATTAGTACCCCATTCTAAATTAGAGCTAGGTATATCATAGAACATAAGAAGACAATTCTAAATAATGTAAGAAATTGATAGTTAGTACATAAATAAATATTAATCTATTGCTAAGTATTGACTATCTTTAATAATATAGCCACTAAGCAGAAACTGAATTTAAGGCAACAAGGCAAAATATGAAAACATAGGAAATGTTTATCAATAGAAATAATTATAATTTAAAATGATAGTTGACACAAAACAATCACAAGAATGTACGTTTTGAACACTAGGACATAGAAATATAGACCATTAAACATTATCACTGTATTGAAAAGGCCTAAGCGGCCAAGCCGCCCCTCAACTGCTTAAATCAGCTCCTAAGCGCCAACTAGGGCGCCTATCACCGTAAGAGAAATCAAAGCAAGCACCGCGTCAGTGGTTGAGGATGAAATTCAGACTTCACAATCAAGTATTGATGGAATGCTGGCGGTGATGGTAATTCCTTGATCTGTCCATTTGTCCATTGGAAAAGAGAGAACTCGTGAAATTAGCCACAACTAGAGGAGGGGGTGGGGAGTGCTCTGGATATCCTATTAAGAAATTTTGAGGGGGGGGACTTTTTTTCCTAGTCAGACATCACCCGCTTTTTGTGCAACACAGACCGACTAATGCGCCTATATGAAGCAATGCTATTGAGTCAAACACAATAAATAGAAGAAGAGGAAGACCTAAATTAACATGGGATGAGTTTACAAAGAGAGATTTTGAATCTCTACATCTCAACCAGAATATGGCCCATGATAGAGCTGAATGGAAACGAAGGATCCATGTAGCCGACCCCAACATAGTTGGGACTGAGGCTTAGATGATGATGATGATGATGATGATGATGATGATGACTTCACCCGCTTTTTGCCCGCCTTTTGCCCGTTTTTTTAAAAAATACTACTTAAGCATGTAGTATTAATTAAATTATTTGGTCCAAGTAGTATTAACTATAGTATATTCAACTTACATACATTAAATGTTCTATGATATACCTGGCTCTAGTTTAGAATGCATACTTTGTATGTAAGCTGTAACAATAGGGGACTGCTGTAATGTATCCAAGTAAATTATATGTAATTGCTCTTAAAAAAAGTAAAGTATATGTAACTATTATCTAGTTTAGAATGCATACTTTGATTAAATGTAATGCTGTAGTGTATGACTAATTGATGATATGCAACTGTAAGAATATATTTGTAAGGAATATGTGATACAAAATTATTGTATCATGTATATACACTTATTATTTATAGTTGTGTAGGATACTTTATCTATGACAAGTATATTATTTACTATATTATATATCTACAATCATTGTTTTATAATTGTGTTATAAACTATTTGGCTGTTTTATATTGTTGTGTACGATGTTTAGATAAGTATAGAAGTTCCAAAGATATAGTATTTATATACATATGTAATTTTGCATAAAAGTTTATAAAAAATTAAAACCTACTTTTTCGAAAATTGCCCGCTCAAGCACTAGCTTACTGCTTAAGCAGATACAAGGTGCCGTCCGCACGTTTATGCTCTTTAGAACATTGTGTAAAATACTGCATGAAAGTAACATAAGGCGACAAGTTAGCCTTTCCGCCTAAGCGGCTGCTGAGGCGCGCCTATGTGATTGCCTTAACTAGTATGTATGAACATACATATGATGTAGAAGAGTGCGATCAATCTCAATAATGTGACAAGTTTTCCTCTCATCCACTTTGTTCTCTTGTGGAGTATGTGGATGGATGATGCCATGTGTGAAGGTGAAATGGAGGAACTCATGTCTAAAATACTCTCTGGCATTATCATATGAAGAGTACAATATTAATTTTAAATTCGATTTCTGCTTTTGCATAAAAGGATCTAAATAATAGACTAAAGTTCATATTGTTCCTTCATCAAATTAAGCCATGTATCTCGAGAATAATCGTCAATAAAAATCATAAACTATCTAATTCCAAGTTTAATGTAACGCGAATCGAACGCCATGTATTGGAACACATTCAATCAAAAATAGACTTTGTTCTTTGATCTTTTACTAATCTATTGACAGACCTGGTATAGTTGCATAGTTGACACGATTCATACTGTAATTAGTCCATATTGGACAATCTTGGAATCATGACCTTGTGCTTCTCTGAAGATGCATGACCCATGTGACTGCACCACCAAAGGAGACGTTACAACACATGTGAAAATTTGCTGTAAGTAGAGTCCAGCTAGTTCATATCCTTCACTAATCATTGTCCCCATCTTTAAGTCCTATATAACACAAGTATCTGACTATCTGGTAGGAAAGTAATAGAGGCTTGTAGAGAACGCGTTAATTTGCTAATTGATGACAAATTAAAAGGAAACTGGGGAATGAATAGGGTAGACAAAAGGGATATATGTGGAATCACTGGCACCATCATGGTTCTCTTTATAGAGCAACAAAGGCATTTACAAGGATGACACTGGGAAGGTTGGGTTTATGAGTGTAGTGGTGAACATATCAGGTATCCCAGTGATATGATTAGTTGCACCAGAATTGAGGATGCAATATGACTTGGACATCGACGCCTTTGATGCATGTTAAATGCACATTGACAAATAAGACCTTTGTGCAATGGAGAGTGACGATGCGGCCTGCTTTGAAGCTCGAAGATGCATCAATTGAGCATATTATTCTATAGACAATGACTAATATGTAGCCTCAGTATCATAAATACCTACCATATTGGTGGACTTTGCATGGAATCCATATAGCTCATTTTGGAGTGTAGTAGTGGATTGGTGAACCACATACTCCTTATTGACCATGTTGACCACAAATGCTCCCAATCGAAGAAGACATGAACCTGATTGACTAAAAAAAGATCAAGTGACGTCAAATCAGACTTTATAGCACAGTTCAAGACTTTTTCTTCACCAAGAGCGCCTTCCTCTTCATGAAGCTATAACCATGGTTTAAAATTCGGTCAAAATCTCGAAATTCCGATTTCGATGGGTATTGGTCATAGAAATGCACCTCTCTAGGAACACTCAAGTAAAATTTCAATTGGGGTGGGGTGAAATTTTAACAAAAGATAGAATTTTGGTGAAAAAAGCCCATTTTGGGCATGCTTTTTGCAGATAACATTCAAATGGGTTCACAATTTCGAGAAACAACTCCCCAAAGCATGCTGCACTTGGAGGGCTACTTTGGTGTTTTTTGTATTCTCTTGCTCTTGAAAGCTTTCTTCTTGGGATCTAATGTAAGTTTACTATCCTTCCCATCTACATGTAGTTCATCCACTTCTAACCCCTTCTATCTATCTGAAAGGTTACTCTGAAATTGCTAGTTGCAAGCAATAGACTACAACTGAAACTCGTAGATTTATGAAATTATGTTATAAATTATATATATGTACGATTATTTTATAAATCTAACGTAATATATATCTTATTTCTCAAGATAATAGATAACATATTTCCAAAATTAGTTTTTGAAGTTTTTTTAACGTTATGTTCATATATATATTATGTAACACTTAACAAATGTTGTATTTTTAATTAAATACATTATATGAGTCTGTTTCAATAAAAATAGTTATATATATGCAATACTTCAAATATTAAACTAATTAATATATAATTTTAAGCCTTGAAAATGAAAAAACCCAGAATGTTTTAATTTATTATGAATGATTTCACGGTATAGACATCAAATTTTAACTATCAGTGGGAATAATATATAGTGAAATGTATTGAATTGATATATATATATATATTCAAAGTATTAGACTATTAAATATCAACTAATTTTAGTAGTTTGTACCTAATTGTTTTGAATAATCTCATATCTAAATTGAGAATAATTGTATTTTGTTCACCCTTAATGATCTATAGCATAAGTTATAAAGTTTCAATTGAATTAATTATTGACGTGGTGATCATTGTAGCTTGATTTTAGATTTTTCAGAGATAGCATCTTCTGGCGATAGTGATGGATCATCCCTAGTTGGTAGGGGTGAGGGTGATGTATAAACGAAGTGTTATAGATTTTTCTTGAAAAGTTCTATAAACTAATTGTTCCATTATTTTATAGAAATTGTCACTAAAATCTCCATCAAAACAATTTTGTATCTTTTCACTCACACATGTAGGAGCCCTCCACCCAATACCAACATATGATATTATTGCATAATTAGGTGTATATTTGTATTTAGATCATCCTGTTAAATTTTCATGATTTAATTCCTTTATTTGGTTGTCGAAATCTTTTTTAGAAATCTTATGTCAACATGAGTGTAAATGTCAAAATTTTCATCAATTTTTTTTGTTTTGAAGCCATGGAAACGATTGGTTGTGACCTCTTTCTTCTCTGACTTGACTTCAAACCAATGAACATCTGATGGCGTGATCAATGTGGACTGCTAGACCAATAGGGTTGCTTGGTAAACTCTCGTGTAATAATAGCAGAAATTACTAAAAAAGTCCAACTAGGATTACAAATAGCAAGCTACATTCAAAAGGTGCAACAATGTCTGAACAATGCTACTATAATACTCTGATTGGTGCTAGGAGAGAGAAAAAAGCAATTATGCCTCGTCGTCACTAGAGCCCCCTATGGACCATACTTGTTTAGGCGGCTAGGCGGTCCTTCCGACCCAAGGGAAGCCTAGGGGGCCTAGGCGCCTAGGTGGGATCCTAGGCGTTTCTAGGCATTCTTCATATTTGTTTATATTTTACATAATATATAAATGATTATTACGTATACATTTAGCTATATTCAAAGATATACATCACTGTGTACATTTTTATTGGTTATCCCTAAGCTTAATCAATCATAGCTTCACCTCTATCACATCTGTCATGACCTAGGCTAGACCTATTGGACCTTAATTTGACCTAACCTGATCTAAATTGGACCTAATTTAACTTATTTTGCCCTTATTTGGCCCAAGTAAGACCTATTTTGGCATAATGACTTAGTCAAACTTAACTTCCCCTAATTTGTCATAAACTGACATAAATGAGGCCTACTTTGGTGCAACCAGACCGAATTCCCCAAATTAAGACATGTTTTCCACAAATCAGCACAAATCAGACATATTTCCCCCCAAATCAGACCTAGGGATGGCAATGGGTCATGTTTTTGTCAATCCGACTCAAACCCGACCCAACCCGTATTTTTTAGACCTAAGCCCAAACCCAACCTAAAGTTAACTGGGTTTGAAAAAAAAATAATTCTCGCCCAAGAGCTATCGCACCTCACCCGATCCCTGGCGACGTCCGCCACGCTGATGTCCGTCTTCTCTAGATCACGATCACATCTTCGTACGCCTACATCTTCATGCGCTTCCTCACGTCACCACCCTTGCTTCTCCCGACTGCTTAAGTCGCCTGACCACATATACCAACAACACCACAACGAGCAGCATGGTCGCGACGGAGAGAAGGACCATGGTGGTAACCTTATCACCTTCCTTGCAGAACTCCCAAGGCTAGCCCAACCATGTCGCCGTCTCTTTAGTAACAACCAATCCCAAGCCTCTCCTCACACACCTCATTTTTCTACCTCTCATTCCCATCCTCCTTGGGCTACACGTTAGGACTGACGAGGATAACCCACTCTCCAATTAGTTTTAGCCGTTCACTTTGCCGGCCTAACACCGATGAGGAGTAGGACTGTAGGATTATGCGACGTACCCCCTATTTCCTTAAACCCTCATCTGTGGATATCTCTTCATCCCCTATCTAGGCTCGGCAGGTTCACAAGTCCCTGGATCGTCGTCCCAGGTCCGATTTCGACACTTGCTTGGCTGTGTCACTGGGTAGTTCCAGTCCTCCAACACACTTCACCGGCGCCCATCGACCAACAACTGTCCAACCTATCTATCTTCCTCCTCTAGATCATTGTCTGGTGTCAGTGGTGGTAGTAGTCTCGCCGAGGTGGTCTTCCTGTTGTACGCCATGCCACATCGCGCAGTGCAGGTGCCCATCCACGACACGAGGCACCTATTCTAAGAGGAGATAATTGTGATCCCATCCCCTATAGCCGCAATCGAGGAAGCTGATGCACCCAGTCTCTGACGGAATAGACCCTGCTAGAGAGTTCATGCTGGTGCGCCTTCTCTGTGAGATTCCAATATCCGGGCAAGGGATGCACCCACAAAAATGGACACACACCTGTGTTTCACCCAAACCCATGTTGCGTCCAATGAGTCCACCCGACTCAGCCCATGAACCTAATCTGACCCGTAATTTTGGTTTGGGTTGGGTCGGGTGAAATTTCCAAGCCTTCAAGACCTAATTTACATATGATTTGTCTTTAATTAGATATATTTCTTCCATAAAATAGCTAAATTGGATCCTAATACATGTAAATTTGGTCTGTAAGTATCTTAATTTAGGCCTGAAAGGCCTTAGGCACCACTTCAGTTATCTGAAAGCCTAGGCACCCAGTTTAAGGCGGCCCACCTAGAGCCTAGGAGGCTTAGGCAGGAGCCTGGATAACTATTGTATGGACTAGATTTGATGGAAGAAACAACCCACAAATGCATTTGGTGAGGGCAATCTTCTAATTGTAGTAAAACTGTTTAAAGTAACCTTAAGGAAGATTTGGAGACAAACAAGGGGCATAGCGGCTGACTACCAACATTGTAGGGTTGCTAGGACCAAGGGGAAAGAGGATTTAGAAGGGGATGCTACTTCAGATTCCGACTAGAGAGGGATCAATGATATCCATTGTTCTCATCATTCTACAATACGACTACTATAGTAACCACCAGAAAGTGATGTTCTTTGATAATTCTTGGTATTCACAACTCAGAAGGTCACCTTGGAGAGATTGACAACTCTCTTAGGGTTTTCCTTATGGTTCTGATACCATGTACATAACTCTTAACTCATTTTTCACACTGGGGGTGCTTGTATGTTTATTTACAAGAGCCTTCATAGATCTTACTCATAGGTCCATGACCTTTTCTCACACCTATAGGTTGGTCCCTATATATTAATAACTTTATAATCTTTATTCATCTTCTCATCCGTGCGGGTATACTTTTTTTTTTTGAAGGTGACGTGCGGGTATACTTAGTTCTGCAACACTCACTAATATATAACCCTTCCTTATATGGATATATAATATGACACTCACACTCATACATCGTTGTTGGTTTTTTTTCATTCTCCATTTTTAAGCTAGTAAATTCTGTTTGTTATTAGTTTTAATTCAATAGAAAAGCCTATAGCTAGGTGCTTCTAATTGTTGCTTCCAGTGGGCATAAGGACTTGTGCAATTTCTGCCACAACAAGTTGACCTCTAGTTGCCACAACAAGAGCCTTGTAAGCACCCATATTGTGAGAATCCATGGTACATCAATGGCATAAAACCATAGTGCCTTGCCACCTTAACGAGTTTGCCACACCTCCTAATACCAACCTCTGTATTACTTATTGAAAAATACTGCATGCACAAAGGACATTCCCATTTTCTAGAAGATCATACAAAGTCTATATGAAAAATGCTAGTGCCATGTGACACAAATGATTGTCTCTTGAGTCCCACTGAAGAGCTTCCAAACAAAGAGCTGTATTTAGGGAAAGGCTGGATGCCACAATCCCCAAGGCCAGTGTGTCCTAACCACACCGTTCCCTGCGCCCTACCACTTACAGCCTTAAGATTGTGAAAACTTGTTGCCCATTTCTCGTCATGCGTCTTTTATCTTAGTTGGCATGATAATGAGAAAATGCATTCAATCTCTTCCACATATCTATAAAAGCCACTAGAGAACTGTCATATGAAGGCCTAGAAGAGGGTACCACCCTCCGAATTAACAAACAATCTCAATATATGTTCTTTAGTTGGTATGCCCCAAAGAAGACAAAATCTATAGGCTGGCATTGTGACCCCAATAGTCTTCCTATGTACAGAGTGATTTTCCATCTCTAGGCTGATGAGACCGTAAAGAGCCCGCATATACTGTTTGTTCCGCATCAAACTGCACCTTTTTGTTGTTCTAAGCCACCTGTTGTTTCGCTTTAGTATACATGTAACACCCATTTTTGGTAACGGGCTATCTTCATTCCTTAGTCTCCATAACCACTTCATATGTTGGCTGCTGTCAAAATATTACAATGGAGTGAATATCCCTTCCTTAAGGACTTAGGAAGATCAATTTGGTCTTAGGAAATTGGATGCCAAATATCTATTGCAACACTCATCTTTTGAGAATAGATTTCTTCAAAAATGTTCAAGTCTGACCCCTAACGGTACCTGGAAGCACACTCACAAATGAAACTTGATAGGAGCCGTCTTTCACCATAAAGAGCATTCATTAGGTTGCCGACTTAGCTTTTGTTGATAGTTTTCTCTCTCTATATAAGAATATACGTGGACCATTTACATGTGGACCCTCATGTATGCATAAAACACACACACATGCTTTAATAACATATTAACTCTCCCCCTCAAGCTGGAACATATATACCATATGTTGCTAGCTTGTTACATAGAAATCAAACTCGAAAACCATGTAGGGGCTTTGTCGATGAATCTGCCAACTGGTCTTCGGATCTAACCGGAACAAGCTGCATTAATCCATCCTGAAGCTTTTCTCGAATGAAGTGGCAATCCACACCTCTATGTGTTTTGTTCTTTCATGAAATACATGGTTAGAAGTGATGTGAACAACAGCTTGATTGAACCTAGTTCTTCTAGAAGATGTTTGATCTATAATGACTTATAAGATGCAAGTGCCATGGTGCTCTACTCCGACTCGACACTGGACCTGGTTATATTGTTTGCTTTTTACTCTTCCATGATGCAGGGTTGCCACCCACAAATACATAGTAGCTATTGATGGACCTTCTGTTGATGTTGGAACTTGCCTAGTCTGCGTTGTAATATCCTTGGACCTTCTGTTGATGTTGGAACTTGCCTAGTCTGCGTTGTAATATCCTTGGACCTTCATATGACCATGGTTCTTATACAACGAATTCTTTCCACTAGTTCTTTTCAAATTCATAGAATGCGCATGACAACCTCAAGGTGATCAGAGCAAGGCTTCTCCATTAATGGATTTAACAACATTCATAGCAAATGCAATCTCAACCTCTCAGGTTTAGTTGCAGTCTGATAACTTAGTTACCCAACTAGTCTCTTGTACCCCCATGGATCTTCAAGAAGATTTCCTTGTTCTAAAGATAGTTTGATTTTTGGATCCATAGGGGGTATCAGTCGTTTTGGCTCCTAACATTTCTATTTCCTTAAGAGGATCAAGAGTATACCTACATTGTGAGATGACAATCCTGTCTTTTGACCTAGCAACTTCAATGCACATAAAATATTTCAAGCTGCATAAGTTTTGGTTTGAATGTTCCTGAAGAAAGATCTTGAGTTTTGAGATGACTTGCTGATCATTGTCAATAAAGACACTATCATATAGATAGACTATTAGAATTAGAAAGATACAACTAGTACAAGTGTGCCTGTAGAAGATATAGTGATCAATGCAACTCCTTTGAAGACCAAATTCGACTAGAGCATGGCTGAATCTTCCAAACCAAGACCTTAAAGATTATCTTAAACCATATACAGATTTATGCAACCTGCAGACTAACTCCTCTTGAGCAACAAATGCAAATGGTTGCTCCATATATATATATCTTGTCAGTGAGGTCTTTGTGCAAAAATGCGTTCTTCATGTCAAGCTGATAAAGAGGCCATGAACGAGTTGTAACAAAGAGACAGAAAAATGTGCATGGAAGCAATCTTAGCAATTGGAAAAAAGTGTCCATGTAATCTTCACCATGCATATGTGTATCCCTTGCTGCTAGACGTACCTGAGTTTGTTCACAAAACCTTCTGGGCTACTTTCACTATAAATACTTATTCACAACCATTTATTGATTTTCTTGGAGGTTATGAAACTAGGGACCAAGTCTGATTGTGCTTTAGAGCAGACATGTCCTTCTCCATTGCAACATGCAACTCTAAGCAAATCTAGCCTCTAAAATTGAATGAGGAATAAGAACATCAGACAAAGCAGATACAAATGCACAATATGATGGTGAAATATTGGCATACAAACCAAATTTTGAATTTGGGATGGATGGTGCGTATCTCTTTTCTTTGCATAGGGAAACATTTTTTCATCAATAGAAATATCGTTGTCTACTGGACTATTTGGCATAGAAGCGACTGGTGAATGGCTAAGATCATACTTGTCTAGGCGGCTAGGCGGTCCTTCCCACCTAGGGGAAGCCTAGGAGGTTCCGCCTAGGCGTTCTTCATATTTGTTTGCATTTTACATATATATAAATGATTTTGTTTATACATTCAGTTATATTCGAATATGTACATCATTATGTACATTTGTATTGTTTATCCCTAAGCTTAATCAATCATAACTTTACCTACATCACACCTGTCACGACCTAAGATAGACCTATTCGGCCTTAATTTGACCTAACACGATCTAAATTGGACCTAATTTAACTCCATCTTACCTAATTTAGCCAAAGCCAGACCGATTTGGGCATGACATGACCTAATCAGACGTAACTTCCCCTAGTTTGTCCTACATTGACCTAAACGAGCCTAAATTTAGCGAAATCGGATCTAATTCCCCCAAAGAAGACATTTTTCCCAAATCAGACCTATTTCCCCCAAATCAGACCCAATCTGCCCAAATTAGATCTGATTTGGCCTATATTAGATCTATTTCTTCCCCAAAATAACTAAATATGATCTAATTTGACCAAATTCCGACCTAATCTATGCTAATTCTGTCTTCAAGTGTCTTAATTTGGGCCTAAAAGGCCTTAGACATTCACTTTAGGTATCTAAAAGCCTAGGCGCCCAGTTTAAGGCGGACCACCTAGAGCCTAGGTGGCCTCGGCAGAGCCCAGGCGGGAGCCTGGAGGGCTAAGATCTATATTGTCCTCTTATTATACCGATAGCTATAGTCGTCCTGTGACGAGAGTAAACTTGAGTCATAGGAGGACTAGGTGGAAGACTAAGAACATATTGAGTAGTAGACGATGACTCATAAAATTAGCTCGAGACGGTTGGGTGCTTATTATCACCAAAATATGTCCTCAATATGGTTGGACATGCGTCCAGGTAGTCGGGCATTGCCCATGGCCGGCTATACATCTTGGGCAGGCCTAGGCGTTTTTTTTCCGTATAGATCATTATATATTTATATATCATCATATACATATTATCATTTATATTCCTAAGCATTGTCACTTGAGGAGGACAAGGAGGCGGGGGAGAACAACAAAGGAAGCAGGAGAAGAGGAGGAAGGGGAAGGAGGAAAGAGAAGAGGAGGCATGGATGAGGAGGAAGGGGGCGACAACAAAAAAGAAGAAAAAAAGGTTGTGGAAGACGACAACAAAAAAGAAGAAAAAGAAGGCAGGGGAAGACGACAATGAAGGAGGAGCCATGGAAAGAGGAGGTAGGGAAAGAAGTAGAAGAAGACATGGGAGGAGGTTGACATCTGCAATAGTAAAAAATAACATAAAAAGGAAGGGGAGGAGCACGAACATGAAGCCAAGGAGGAAGAATAGGAGGGGAAAGAAGAAGAGGAGGGAGGGGAGGAAGAAGGGTGGGTGATATCATAGCAGTAACAAATAACGAAGAAGAAAGAAAAAAACTCATTGTGAAGCGTTGAGGTCGTGCTGCTCGTTGCCGTTGTGGGTATCATGGAAGGCTAGTCGTGAGCAGGTAAACATGGAGGGGCATGTGTGACTTAGCCAAGAAGATATTTTTTTATCACAGATAAAACCTACTAAGCATACTCATTTTATGCCTAGGTGGGCCACCCACACTGTCCACACGCCCAGTGAGGTTGGGCCTCTGGAGTTGGGAGGTTGGGGGGGGGGCACCCATGTGTGCCTAGGTGGCACCTAGGCGAGTGCCCTTATAACACATGTTCTCAAAGATCACATCAGTAGAAGACTACAAGACAACCCAAAGGTGAGCCATAACACTTGGAACTTTTAGAATATCCCAAGAAAACACACTTAAGAGACTTGGGATTTAACTTAAGTCCACCTAAATGATGAACAAAACATACACCACCAAATGCTTTAGGTAAAAAATGATACAATGGCTCTTTAGGAGGAAGAATGTGAAGGGGGGAACTGGTTTTGGAGGATTGATGATGGCATGTGGTTAATGAGTTAGTGGTGGTATGGACATCTCCCCAATATTCCTCTGGAACACGATATGTACAAGAAGTGTGCTCACATTCTCAATAATATGACGGTTTTCTCTCTCCGCAACTCCATCTTGGGGTGTATTTTGTCAAGAAAATTGATGAATAATGCCCGGAGAAGAAAGAAATTGGGTGAAATTTTTGCTAAAATATGTCTTGGCGTTCTCAAAACGGAGAACATGAGCACGTTTGCCAAGTTGAGTCTCAATTTCAATGCAAAAGGATTGAAAAATAGAAAATAATTTATATCTGTCCGTCAAATAAAGTCACATAACATGGAAATGAATCAATAAAAGTAGTGATAAAATATCTATAACTCAGTTTGAACAATACACCACTGAAAAGAAACTCTACTATTATATGCTCCCTAGACCTAAAAACTAATCGTTGGTGTCTACCTAACTGACACGACTCACACTCTTAACTTCTCTCGACTGGACAAGCCTTGAATCACATTCAACTTTTTTGAGGATAAGTGACCAAGACGACATTGGACATGCGACGGTGATGCTGCAATGCATGCCGTAGGAGAGTCTCCCAAGTGGATATGATCCACCAATTGTGGTTTCATGGAATTCGATAAGATGGATAGGAGATTCCACTATGTGAGAGAACCTTGAAGCATATGTGGAGGCTGGTGGATCATCACTAAGATGCTTATATTTTCCTTGCCCTTTGAAAAAGATCCTCACAGTCCGACTCTATTGTGTGAAACTCTTCCTGTTCAACTTCCGGTTTATAATGTGCAAGTTCTGGGCAACGATGGTAGATGTTTGATCTAGGCATCACAGTCTCCTTTTTGTCAGCCTTGACAACCAAGAGAAGATATTAATCAACCGAGATCTTGAGTGGGATCACCAGGGCTGAAGCACGGACCAAAAGGCCCCATCTTGTTGTTCTGTATGGTGCTGCTACAGTAATTCCAGCTATTGTAGACAGAAAATGAAGGGTTGCTTTCTCCTTGATGCTCCATTGCCCTGGACCTTCTGGGGCAAGGCTATGGGGTTGGAGGCGCTCCACAGACCGAATTTGGGAGGGAAAAGCTCCCCTTATGATAGATGACGGGGTGCTTATTAAAGTAGGCGACAATTTAGGCTATCCCTACACCCAGTGGCGGAGCCAGGATTTTAAAGTAGGTAAGGCACACACATATGAGATGATTTGATAGATCGATTATCACCATAAGCGAGACAGGCCAAATGCATTGTCTTGTGGCGCCTCAATGTCTATAACGGGTTAAACATGATTTTACATTTAGAGCATGTTTGGTAGGATGTAGTCGGATGACAAAGTATATGTTTTTTGTACATGTTTACATTAATAACTCACACAACTACACCTGACTACAACCAATTAAACTAGCCCTTAGGTCAATTAGCATAGTCCAATCCTTATTGTCAAAGATGCCTTGATGTTGATGAAAATCAGAGCACAACACTAAAACTATATTTCACTGAAATATTTTACAAGTTTGCATAATTTAGATGGATGTTCATGTCGAAAGATACATGGATATGGTACCTTAGTTCTTATTGTCAAAGTTTCAAATCTATGTATTAACATCCATTACATGCTTACAGCTAGTTCTGTGGTCATTATGCTTGACAAGGGACGATTGATAGTCAAAATTTTGGATCTGATTCCGTTTTGGCTAGAAAGAGAGTGGCTGCAGTGTTCTGATGGACAGAGACCCTCTCTTCCTTCATAAGAAGGCCACTTGAGATAAGGAGGGGGTGAGAGCAAGGCCGCTTGGGACAAAAATCCAAAAAGGAGATGAGCACAACTTTCTAATAACTTCTGCTACAGTAAAACGCTGGAACATTTGACAAAAATAGAGGAACAACACTTTAACGATTAGAGGGGTGGGAGGAAGGCAACTTCTTTGGTTTTCTCCCACTTGAAGTGGATGACGACAACCCTAGGACTGAACACTGGCTCTGATACCATGAAGAGAATTGACTTGGTTGTTGACTTAACTTTGCCGACAATAATCTCTCTTTCTATTTATAAAGAATTTACATGGACAATTTACTTGTGGAATCTCATGTATACATAAAATACATACACATACTTCTATACCATAATAACACACCCAAACATAGAGTTCTTCCCTTCCAACCTTCCCATCTAGCGTGGACTTGGCCTATAAAAATCCCAATCTCTCACATTCTAGTGGAGAAAGAGGGAGCCTTTATAAGATAATGGAAGTGCACTTCATTATGACACACACTGTCAATTATAATTATTTTATCTTGCATTTGGCATGTGTATGACGACCAATTTGATTATCTGAACTTGATTTTCAGTCCTGAAACAAGATATATTGAATTTGCAAATGGAACTCTGTTCATCTTTTGAAAATGATCCCTTTGTCAGTGTACCACACAAGTATAAACATGAGCTTTCGGGTATGCATATCCCGTTTCACCTCCTCAGATGATACATCCCTAACCCATATTAGGACAAAGGTTTTCACCATGCTGGGATCCTGCCTGAGTGCCTGTGTTATTCCTGCTTTGACGATCTTAGACATATCGAGGTTCTCTTTAGGAGTTTAATACATCACGACTCCTGCCAATTGGCTGCCATCATTACTTGAATGATGGCACCCAGCAACAAGAGATAGAAGTTTAAGTTTATACCATATCCGTGTCCTTGTCTGTCAGAAATGCTTGAGTTACCTTATGAACGTGAAAGTTATCTTACTGTATCCCCACAAACCAGGTATAGTTACAAATGATCCGAAACTTTACTGTAATTTACTGGATATTTAGCAGACGTCCGAGAAGATAATTTATCACCATTCACATCTTGTGCAATAGATATCCTAAGACCACATTTGAATGGTGGCGTTCTCCATTGATGGGAAGTGCGTCACTTGTGCTAATCTATTCTGCCGGTTGGATGAAAATGAAAAACGGCGGATGAAGTCTGGTGGATCGAGATCTCACTAGTGATTGATTAATAAATCCTGATTATAGGGCGGGATTAGAATGGGATGTGCTCGGCGCAGCTTCTAAATGGTTTGTCACGCCTTCTGTGTGGGGACATCAATAAATAAAAAGCTGCAAGTTCACAAATGCTTCTCTGAACACCGTAGATGTGGTGCATAGTACGCTAATACTTGGCCTCTGGCTGTATGAGCTCGGGCAACTCTGTTTGAGACTGGGGTGCCCTGTTGCTGTCATCAATACTGTTCCTGGTCATCACTTATTTCTGTGTTATGTAAGGCATCAGTTATTTCCGTGTTGTGTAAGGCATCAGTCATCACACTCAACCTCAGCTAGAAACAAGGTCCATATCGAGAGCCATTGTTGGACGCAAGACGATAGCTATGATGTGAGCATCTGATGTGTCCGTTGTGATGTGGAAATAATCCATCTATTTGTTTCATCCAAATGCATTTTCTGGAAATCAAAGTCCCATCTTCCCGTCCTTAGGTCCCATCTGGTTCCCTACCTACCAACCAAGCGAGGATGAATGATTCTGATATGAGATGTCTTATTATGTACACCTCTAGGTGTCAAGCGCCCTTGTGGCAGGATTTCACCGTTTCAACTAAAATACAGGTGGCCATGCAGTCTGCTCTGCTCCTTTCTGCTTCACATGAAATCAATGCGATTAATTACAAGGATTCAGCGCAAATGCTATACCGAACACCACATAAATGGATGCGGTCTCCTAAAAATACACATGTATCGTTCACTGTTTGTAGCTTTGTATCCTGACTGGTGAGCAACACTTCGAGCTAAGTATTGGAATCTTAGATGGCCTGTTGTCCAGTCCTAAGGCATCCACAGCTTCTCCTAGGTTTTAGAACCGTAAGCATTTATCCCTTCTTTGGGCAGTGTTCTTTCCAGATTCTTTGAGGAGTTGTCCAGCACATCTGTACTTTCCCCATGGATCCCACATACTCCACTGATCACCTCCTTTGCTCTGCCTTCTATAATTGCCGTCCCTTTGCATACTATCCCACTCCGTGTGTCGTATGGCTGTTTTTATTTTATGTTTCGCCTAAATTCTATAACTGGTACAGTGATTAAGTGGTTAACTGATGATGCTACTGTTTAGCCAAACTTTCCACACCCCAATTTCTTAAGTACGGAATAAATTTGAGCAGAAATTGGTGGGAAGGCTACTTTATTGCTTTACTATCTGGCATCTGCATGTGGACACTAGAGACTACAAAGTTACATGCTCAAGCAAATATGGGTATACGTTAACCTGGCCTTTTTACTGTGCGATTGCGAAAACTTTTCTAGTTACAACACTATTAAAACTTTTAAGTAGTTCAAGTTAACTTCATGCTTTACTGCTAAAAACTGCATTTTTCCTTGTAGATGCTCTCTTGATTGCAGAAATGCATTAAAACAACTGCAAAAATCTGTTCATTCATTACATCCATTAGGGCTAGTTTGGTGGATGCAAAACCAAACCACACATCAAATTGTAAAAGAGGAATTCAAAAGTAATGAAAATAAACTACTTCATCATCTTTGTTTGGTATGAAGATTTGTCGAGATTGTTTGTTATGCGTTTGGTGGGATGTAGTTTGACGAAGGAAAGAAAGGCAGTGGGTTTTGGTGGCTCGTGGCAGCGGACGTGGGATACATGCCGGGATGGTGTTCCTCATTGACCGCTGCAGTCAGTGATAGGTTATGTGAACGCACAACCTTGGATAACGAATGAAAGCAATAGCTGTAGTGCCCATCCACCAAGGAAAACAGGTTGCGCTCTGAGCACGGTTGGTTTCCCTCGAAGTTTTGTATAAACAGTTTTTTCACGGTGTAGTTCATTTTCACAAATTGGAGATCGGCATGTAAACCATCAATTCATATTAGTTTAGACTCCTGCATTTGATCCCAATTACTTTCAAGTAGTAATTCTATAAATCATGTAGCTGGGCAGGCGTAGCCTTGCACATTTGATCTCTCAGAAAGGCAGGCATAACCAAAGTGCATTCTTTTTGTAGGCTCAAGCGATGAAGGAGCAGGCACTATTGAGGGAAGAAATGCAATTACAATACAAGCTGGGAAATTTTGAGGTATTTATTCCGATCATCCTCTTGTTTACTTGTTCTTTGATAACCCTTCTAACAACTGAAGGTGGTAACTTAGGCTGCTGCCGCCATTCAAAGAAGGCTGGATCCTGATGTTGCAATGTGAAGATGTTATTAAACAACAGCGTATGGCTTGGCTGCAAGTTTAAGGTGCTCATTGAGATGTTGTTGGGCTGCCACAGCAAACTCTAGTAATGCTTCAGTTGATTCCTCGTTTATTTTCCCTTGGACAAGAAAAACTAATGGCTTCATTTGATTCTTCGTTTATTTTCCCTTGGACAAGAAAAACTTAGTTCCCGCAAGGAAAAGTTGAGTGTAGAAACACAGGCAAGGGGTAGCGAGGCGATGTGTGATTTCTTATGGCCCTTTCTTGGATGGCAGTTGTAAGTTCTATTACATTTTAAAAAGTCTGCATGATAAAAAGCAGTCTTATCTCTTTGATGATATTGTTAGCACAGTGTATGTTAACGTAGTAGTGTCAGGGCTGTAACATTACTATTTTCCTGGCTTAACATCTATATACATATCTTAGATGTAGATCCGATAACATTTATATCAGAAATATTGTTCATGTTTTCTGACAAGCTTATGGGTAAGGCGTTCATAAAGACGTTTCATTGTTGATGCATAACTAATTTCGTTCTCTTTGATTATGTTAAGATTCGTAACCATTACGGAATCTCTATGAAAGCCTACAGCTAAAGGTCCCAAAGCTAGAATTATATGCCTGAGCTCAAGTACTACGTACAAGATCAATATATCTCAACTTTTGATCCCATATAGAAGCAGTCGGGTGTAGACTTGGAAGTATTATACCAGCAAATAAGCAAAATGAGTAAAAAAGAAGCACACATCTAGACCACGGCGCTCCGTGTGCAAGTTTTCGTTGGAGTCTACTTCGACAAAATTTAAGATACAAAATTGTCTATAACCAGCAAAAGAAGAAGATAGAATTGCAACCTTTTGAAGGTCTGGTATAAAACTACGATGAAAATTTTGTTATAACATAAGGCCCCTGTGAAATGAGCAAAATTTTCCTTCTTCCCTAACTTCATAATTCCCTTTAGAGATGGAAACTTTCGGATAAAATTCTCCGACTTAAGTGTCTTAAGCAAACAAAAATAAGTATATCATATTTTTTCTGGCGGCAAGGACAATATTTAATACACTATTGTTGTTTCTGTAGTGGATATTTTTTAAACTCAGTTAAACACTAAGGGCTGGATATGTTCGATTTTCACAAAATGTTATGGATGTCATGTATCGGTCTTAACTTTTGAAGTTTTAGATTTAAGCGAAACCCCATTGCAAAATGACAAATGAATAACAGCGCACATGACAAAAAGATTTCAGTTAAAAGAAAAATTGAAATCTTAATGAGTATATCTAATCATAGATTACATATTCAATAATTCTTTATAGAAGCCATCGGGTTATTCCACAATCCACGTTGCTTATGCACGTAGTTTTCAATAATGTTGCCCTTCAACTTAAGTTTGGCAAACGAGTTGATAGTCCCCCCTCACACACACACACACCCACACGCACACATGTACGCGCGCACACACACACACAGAGTCATGTTAGTCATGTTAGAATACACTCGAGTGTACAGATCACGTTGTACACCTCAATGGTATTTGCCTATCTAGACCATGTTTTTCTGAAATCAAATTCATTGATCTTTATGGTTACAATAATAACAGGCCATATACAAAATTTTAGCTCATTTGGATGAGTGTAAGTCACTCATCCAAGGACAAAAAAATCGATGCACAAAATAAATTTGAAATGCATGATTTTTGTCTCCTTTAGAGGTATTGTCTATAAGCATCCAAATGAGATGAGATTTATTATATAGTATGTTCTTAAGATATTTAAGAAGATCAACGGTTTAGATTTTTCAAATAATTGTCGCATCTTCAAAAACGACTGAGGACCGATACACTTGAGTGTACACTAGCCTGACTCTTTATATATATAAAGAGTCAGGCTAGAATACACTCGAGTGTACATATCACACACTATACTCAAGTGGTGTTTGCATATCAAGACTATTTTTTTGTAAAATATAAACCATTGATCTTCATTGTCATACTATAATTAGGCTACATGCAAATTTTAAGCTCATTTGGATGAGTATAAGCCACTCATCTAAGGACAACAAAATTGATACACAAAACTAATTTGAAATGTAAAATTTTTATGGTGTTCATAACATGACCTATAAATGTCTAAATGGGCTCAAATTTTATATATGGGCTATTTACATGATGTTTAAGAAGATCAACAGATTAGATTTAAAAAAAATATTCATCATGGAAAACTACTTGAGTGTATTCTGCTCCGGATAGACTCGAGTCTATTCGAACTTGACTCTCTCTCTCTCTCTATATATATATAAATAAATAAATATATATATATATAGAGGCTAGAATACACTCGAGTGTATTCGGAGCAAAATACACTCAAGTAGTTTTTCATGATGCAATTTTTGTTTTCAAAAATCTAATCCATTGATCTTCTTAAACATGTTGTGAATAGCTCATACGCAAAATTTGAGCACATTTGGACATTTATAGGTCATGTTATAAAGACCGCAAAAATTATGCATTTCAAATTAGTTTCGTGCGTCGACTTTGTTGCCCTTGGATGAGTGACTTACACTCATCCAAATGGGCTCCAAATTTGTATGTAGCCTAGTTATAGTATGACGGTGAAGATCAATAGTTTACATTTTGCAAAAAATAGTCTTTATATGCAAACACACTTGAGTGTATATATGCGATCTATACACTCGAGTGTATTCTAGCCGGACTCTCTCTCTCTCTCTCTCTCTATATATATATATATATATATATATATATATATATATATATATGACAATGATCCAGTGAGAAACAAATATTGGTGAGAGCATGAGAGGCATTTGAATAACTCTCCACATAGTCCCCCCTCACACACACACCCACACGCACACATGTACGCACACACACAGAGTCATGTTAGTCAGGTTAGAATACACTCGAGTGTACAGATCACGTTGTACACCCCAATGGTATTTGCCTATCTAGACCATGTTTTTCTAAAATCAAATTCATTGATCTTTATGGTTACAATAATAATAGGCCATATACAAAATTTTAGCTCATTTGGATGAGTGTAAGTCACTCATCCAAGGACAAAAAAATCGATGCACAAAACAAATTTGAAATGCATGATTTTTGTCTCCTTTAGAGGTACTGTCTATAAGCATCCAAATGAGATGAGATTTATTATATAGTATGTTCTTAAGATATTTAAGAAGATCAACGGTTTAGATTTTTCAAATAGTTGTCGCATCTTCAAAAATTACTGAGGACCGATATACTTGAGTGTACACTAGCCTGACTCTTTATATATATAAAGAGTCAGGCTAGAATACACTCGAGTGTACAGATCGCACGCTATACTCAAGTTGTGTTTGCATATCAAGACTATTTTTTTGTAAAATGTAAACCATTGATCTTCATTGTCATATTATAATTAGGCTACATGCAAATTTTGAGCTCATTTGGATGAGTATAAGCCACTCATCTGAGGACAACAAAATTGACACACAAAACTAATTTGAAATGTAAAATTTTTATGGTGTTCATAACATGACCTATAAATGTCTAAATGGGCTCAAATTTTATATATGGGCTATTTACATGATGTTTAAGAAGATAAACGGATTAGATTTAAAAAAAATATTCATCATGGAAAACTACTTGAGTGTATTCTGCTCCGGATAGACTCGAGTCTATTCTAACCTGACTCTCTCTCTCTCTCTATATATATATATATATATATATATATATATATATAGAGAGAGAGAGAGAGAGAGAGGCTAGAATACACTCGAGTGTATTCAGAGAAAAATACACTCAAGTAGTTTTTCATGATGCAATTTTTGTTTTCAAAAATCTAATCCGTTGATCTTCTTAAACATGTTGTGAATAGCTCATACGCAAAATTTGAGCACATTTGGACATTTATAGGTCATGTTATAAAGACCGCAAAAATTATGCATTTCAAATTAGTTTCGCGCGTCGACTTTGTTGCCCTTGGATGAGTGACTTACACTCATCCAAATGGGCTCAAAATTTGTATGTAGCCTAGTTATAGTATGACGGTGAAGATCAATAGTTTACATTTTGCAAAAAATAGTCTTTATATGCAAACACACTTGAGTGTATATATGCGATCTATACACTCGAGTGTATTCTAGCCGGACTCTCTCTCTCTCTCTCTATATATATATATATATATATATATATATATATATATATATATGACAATGATCCAGTGAGAAACAAATCTTGGTGAGAGCATGAGAGGTATTTGAATAACTCTCCACATAGATCGATTTTTCATAATACAACCGTATAGATTACAAGTATACCTTAATATTTACCTTCCAACAAAATTTTATCACCATCCGACTTGTAGATCATTCACAACAACAAAATACTTTTCGACGCTCTATATTGAATTTCAGGCTGACCGTTGGATGTAAAAAGTGTATATTGTATATATGGACGTGTAAATAATGTCTGATTAGAATGATTTTTTGTGAGAAGGCAAATAAAATGATGCATTTTCCATCTATACAGTTAGATTTTAAAAAACAGTTCCGAATTTGTAGTTATTCAAATGCCTCTCATGCTCTCACCGTAGGATGTTTCTCACTGGATCCCTACCCTATATATATATACACACACACACACACACACACACACACACATATATATATATATATATATATGACAACGATCCAGTGAGAAAATAATATTCTATAGTGATCAAATATTCGTAATCGAACCGTATGGATTAAAAATATACCTTGTTATTTACCTTCCTATAAAATTTCATCATCATAGGACTTGTATTGCGTGCACAACAAGAAAATACTTTTCAAAACTCAATATTGAGTGTCAGGTTGACCATTGGATGTAAAATATGTATATTGTACTTATGGACATGTAAATAACATCCGATCATAATGATTTTTTGTATGAAGGTAGATGAAATGATGTTCTTCCCATCCATAAGGTTGGATATTAAAAATAAGGTATAAGTTTATAGTTATTCAAATGCGTCTCATGCTCTCACCGTAGCATGTTTCACACTAGATCGCTATATATATATATATATATATATATATATATATATATATATATATATATATATATATAGAGAGAGAGAGAGAGAGAGAGAGTCAGGCTAGAATACACTTGAGTGTACAGATCGCACGAATACACTCAAGTGTATTTGTATATCAAGACTATTTTTTGCAAAATGTAAACCATTGATCTTCACTGTCATACTATAACTAGGCTACATACAAATTTTGAGCCCATTTGGATGAGTGTAGGTCACTCATCCAAGGGCAACAAAATCAACGCGCGAAACTAATTTGAAATGCATAATTTTTACGGTCTTTACAACATGACTTTTAAATGTCCAAATGTGCTCAAATTTTGCGTATGAGCTATTCACAAGATGTTTAAGAAGATCAACAGATTAGATTTTTAAAAAAATATTACATCATGAAAAACTACTTGAGTGTATTATGCTCCGAATACACTCGAGTGTATTCTAGTCTGACTCTCTCTCTCCCTATATATATATATATTGACGTATGCATACGTATTAACCCGCAATGTGCGGCAAGAGTCTCTTCGAATTTGAGTGGAGGAATGAAATTTGTTATTTCTATGTGACATGGTTTGCGCCAAAAGTAATGGATTCCCCACTTGATTTAGCAAACTCCTCTCGCATCAGATCTCTATAGCATGTGAGGGTAACGAAATTGCACACATTTACATGTATATACAGACACAAACATAACCACATAACCAAAGGTATCCTAACATATACACACGTAGTAAAACACATACGTTTACAGACGTACGCATATATACAAGCACATACATTCATATACACATCTACAGTCGCACACATATACATACACACACATAACAATCCATACATTACACACACATATATATGCGATTCAGTCTGTGCAGGTAACTGAGGTAGTTTATTTGTGCATCTATTTTGTAATAAGAAGGTATATATTTGTAATGAGACAACTAACGTTGTAATGGGATGACCAAAAATATAATAGAAAAACTCATTTTGCAATACTATGTAAGCTGTTGTCATAAGTATCATTTTTACTATATTCAGAAGGACAATAAAATTTTCATACTGTATTTAGAAGACGAGTCTTTGTATTATAATTTTAGTTGTCATAATTAGGTGTCTTTTTATTATAAAATCGATCCACAGGTAACACAAAATTAATTACCCGCGCGTGCAATGAATATATATATATATATATATATATATATATATATATATATATATATATATTACATATATTTATGTGTGTGTACACATTAATACACACAGTAGCATATACACCGACAAATATACGTACACATACTTATGAAAACAAATAATACATACAATTACATAGTGATACACAAACACGTGCATGCACACACACCCGCCACCCACACACATTCACACACACACTCGTACGCGAGCGCACACACACACCTGCACACCCACACACATGCAAATACACACACAAACACACACACACACACACATGCACAGACGCACACACAGATGCACATGTGTAAGCACACATCGACTTGCACACATACACGTAGGGATTAGCATCAGAACGAGCATAATTGATCCGACCTATGTTCTAACCCGTATAATCTGATCCATGCCCGATCCATGTAATTTATATGGGTGGGCCGAGTCTAAGATTGCAACCCAGTTTTTTATATGGGTCTGGTCAAGGCCAAGGTAAACTCAGACCCGAAAATCCAGATACCCGGATTAATTATATGTACGTGTATGCATAACCACGTGTTCGTACATGATATTTATCTATTGTAAGATACATTTGAGTACAAACTTTCAAAACCACATTTGACTGATATATATTTTGTCAATCATTTAATTAAGACTAAAGGATCAATAAACTAGAATAAATATAGGATACTCCCATTCATTTTATATTTTATGATAAGATATAACTTAAGAGATTAGATTTATAATACTTACATAGGTTTCGTAAATTACCTCAATTGGTACACTATTAGACCATTACTTGAAATAAAAATGTTCATCTTCTATTCAATGTAAATTGAATCCCATTAGTGGTTGGATGGTATTAATATATTACATAAATAAATGAGCTAAGACTGTAATTTTAAATGTGCACTAGTACAAAAATGATCTGTAGCATCGGTTTTTTAAAGCCTGCAGCGTCACTTTTTAACCGACGCCTAGGTGGGCGTCGCTACAGAATTTGGTCTATAGCGTCGAATTATTTAACCAAATAAAACCGACCTTACAGAGTAAACACCGACGCAAGAGGTTGTAAAAATTCTGACCTAGGCGAGAAAAAAGGAGCCTATAAGGTCGGTTATTTCATAAAAACCGACCCTGTAAACGTTCTCGGTCGAGAAAATTGTCGACCGAGAACGTTTACAAGGTCGGTTTTTATGAAATAACCGACCCTAAAGATTGAATACCATTTCAGTGGTAACTCTCGGTCGAGAAAATTGTCGACCGAAAATATTTCGGTCTCGACCGAAAACTCTCTATAAGGTCGGTTTTATGAGAAAACCGACCCTAAAAATTGAATAAAACATTTCAGTGTAAGACTCGGTCGACAAACTTCTCGATCGATAGTATTTCGGTCGAGAAGTTTGTCGACCGAGTCTTACACTGAAATATTTTATTCAATCTTTAGGGTCGGTTTTTTCAAAAAACCGACCTTATAGAGGACATGTAGACTCGATTTTTTACATAAACCGACGTTAGAAGTTCTATTTCGGTCAAAAAAATTTCGACCGAAGAGTGTACAATGAATTCAATCTATAGGGTCGGTTATTTAAAAAACCGATGCTAGAAGTTACAATTTTTTTTAAAAAAATTTCTGCAGAAATTGATATAGAACAGAAGAACAAGAAGATTCATATATTCTGGGAGAGGGGAGCATTGATGCTCAACCGTCACCATTCAAAACCACACATTCATAACAAAAATGATAATAAATATCATAATTTACAAAATGATAGAGTGCAAGTCTGAGATGACATATTACAAAAGTAAAAATATGAAAGAGTACGTACTCAAACCACATACATAAATGGAGCCGACACATTTAAACCAATGCTATTTCAACTTCACTTATAAAACACTCTGACCACTCTTCTCAGAATTCATTCAAGTCCACATGTGTGTAAGGCTGAGTTGTAAAGATCTGTAACAGAAAATGCACATGCTAATATTTTATAAAAATGACTACAATCACTTGTAAATTTATGATGTTATTCTTTATTACCTGACTTATAGTCTGAATGTCATGTGATGCTTGTTTGACAATAGCTTGCATGTATTTCATTACATAGTAGCCACAAGCCCAGTCATTATTTTGCATAGGACACTACAAATAACGAATTGTACTTAATGTTAGTAAACTACTATAAACAGCAGTTGAGATAAGACTATAAGAGTTGACATATTAGAATTGAAAAATTAATACATATAAGACTAAGCAGTTGTCAAAGTAGCTACCTTGACATTTTTCAAAGTTAATGTCTTTAATTTTGTGGGTATTTGTCCTCCAGCTTCACGAAAAGCCTTTATACCCCTATCAATTAAACGATAGTTGGTAAAATAGAAATTCTAAATAAAATATCATGTTGAAGCAATTGATTAAATTTATGCTTACTCCATAGCTGACAATTTCAGTTTGTGACTCCTTGTTGTTTTACCCATTGGGTCAAGATAATAAAGAGTCATCAATTTTGGGACAATCACCAATATTTCCCAATGTCTAGCTCTGAGTAAGAATAAAACAAACATTAAAATAAATAGTTTCATTCATTATTAAAATTATATTGAATAATAATACTTACTGGACGTTAAAAGGAATTAGGATAATTTCCTTCCTCTCACTAGCAAAATATTTGAATGCATCAGAGAAGTACTCATTCACTTCCTCAATATTATTTGTCTCCACCTGACTAGTGACTGAAGGAACTAAGAATGTAATATTCTTTATATCAAAGTTGGTGACCTCGGTATATAAATGGCTGTTAAACATTTGTAATTATTTTCATATGTAGAAATAAGCTAAAAATTTGTATTGGAATTTTCTATTTATATTGATAGATCCTTACCTTATCCATACTTCTATTATCGAAGTGTTCAGCCAATCATACCGGAACAACTCTATAATATCGTCAAGAAAAATAAAATTCTCAAAGTCCCTCCCAACTGCATCTTTTGTTAACTTGACCATCATATTTGATCCCGATCTTTGGTTAGCTAAGTATCGACACAAACATTTAGATTTGCTTCCCAATTCTTCGAATGTAGTTTCAGGAATGAAAGATGGCTTGGGCATAGGAGGACGACTAGCAGAAGTTTTACTTTTTGGTTTACAAACCTGTTAATTAAATTACATACTTATATTACATGAGTTTATATATGCAGTCAAATATGAAAAATATGGTAGAAATAAGGTATACCTTGTCATTGATAACCAAGTGTCTAGGCCAACCCACCATAGCACCTTCAGCTTCTTCAACTGTACTATATTCAGGATTAGGTATGGGTAGTGGTTTGTCCCCCATTCCGTCATACACAAGATGGATGGACACACGGCAGATGTCATCAGTAATTTGTTGGCAATGCAATGTACCACCAAGGTTGTACACTTTGCCCGCTGCCACAACATTATATTCTGGAACCTCCACTGCAAGTTTGCAGTTCATACCAACCTAGATTGAAATAATATAAGTTATATAAGAAACAGTAGAACAGATACATGTTACAACTATATATTATCATATATTTATCATACTAATAACACAACATATAGAACAAAAACTTAATGCAGATTGTTGTGGTGGTTCATCGGGAGTGCTCCCATGACCTTCTACAACTGTAGCATAGGCTTGTACCTCATCACTTGAGAGATGTGCAGTATGAATAGGTTGAGAAGGTTGAGTAGGCTGATATGAAGACATTATTTCTTTTACTTTCTGCGCTACTAATGCTTCAACATCCTCTTGTGTAAGACCTCCTGCACGACCTCTTTTAGATTGCGAAGGGCCAAAATAAGACTTGAATCCTATGCCAGCTCCTAATCCCCTAACACGGCCAGGATGCTCCTTCGTACCAAGAGCAACTGCTAGTTCATCCATGTAGCCAGTTGGGATGAACTTTCCTTCCTTCCTTTTCTCGTGGAGATCAATCTATTCATAGTTAATAAAAATATTAAATCACAATATCAATTAGATATAAATAAATCTAAGTTTGTGGAAGTTACTCTTTACTTAGTTGGGATAAACCTACCATCTTTTGTGCCACCTCCTTAGTTGTAGGGTTGACAATTTCACCGGCTCGATTCTTTCTAGCATCAATCCATGTCATGTGTCGGGGTGGTCGCTCAACTTGAGTTGTACTAGATTCTTCTCCAGAAGATGATTAATTCTCTTGTAGTTGGCGGCGGAAGGCATAACCACCGGGCCCCAAGCGATGGTCATGCACATTTTTAGCCCGTCTTTCCTTTTGAGCCTGGTGAATAGCCTGATCATTTAAAACGAGGTATTGCAATTTAGACTTGGCAAACATGTATAAAAAGATTCACCTCCTTAATTGTATAAAATTAAATATTCATACAATACATCACAATCTTTATTACCTAAAACTCTTCCGATCTCCTAGCTGCAACAAATCTTTCCCACACCTCAGGATCAATAAAAATATATGCATCTGTAGCTTTCTTCTTTTGTTTAGGATTATTTATAAATTCCCTTACAAGATATGTCTTAAAACCCCTCCATCATACACCACAACGTTGTAGCACTCTTTTCTTGTGATCTTTTTCATTTAGATGAAAAACACCCTATACATACAAAAGAAGCAATTAATAATGGTGTTTTGAAAAGGAATTAATTCCAAGCAAACTAAATTAGAATCAATAGATAAAAAACATATCACTTCCACTCACAGATATATCTTTCCATATGAGGTCTTTTTTGGCATTAGGAACATCATGCCAATTTTCTATATCTATTGGCACCTTAGTGCGCGCGGTCGCCCCTACGTAATGCTTGAAAGCACTAGCATGTTCCCCAACAGGTGCTCCTGTCATATCAAACTGGACTGGCAATTTATCCCCTTTAGCCCTGAGCTCCTGCAGCCTACGCATCAATGTAGGACCTCTACGACATTTTCTGCTCCATAATTCAATTTCTCTCCATGCCAATACCATTCATTATAACCTTGTATGATCCCATTGCATATGACATGATTCTTAATTTCCTCACCAGTATCAACTTTCAAATTGTTACAACAATTTCTACATGGACAATATAGCCTATCTGTAGGTAGTTTCCTATGTTCCTCAACAAATCTGATAAATTCATCAAGACCTTTGGCAAACTCTGGACTGCAACGGTTCTTGATAGACAACCAACTTCGATCCATTTTCTATATCACATTAAAATTAATTATAAAGCTAACAGTTTAATATTGATACTATAATAATATGTAAGTTTTTATTGATAGAAAGTGTACCACCTATCCCATTTTTGAATATTTAATCTCACTAGTAACTGAATAATGTATGTTTAGTTTTGAAGAAAATTTCAGCAGCATTTTCCCTAAGTTCTCCAAGTACATCAATGTAAATGGCAAATAGCCACTCACATATGTACCCAGAGAACAAATGGAGAAATCCTACTGAAATAATCTACAAAACTAAACATACATTATACAGGTACATCCTAAGTGAGATTAAAATATCCAAAAAAGTCCCAAACCGGGGACTATCCAAAGTTTACTCGTAATGAGTAAATTTTGAACGGGTTTCTAAGTTAATATATAAATGCATTATTTTCATATTTATATATTAAGTTAAACATCATGCATCAACCCTAAAGTGTCAATGTAGGAGTACACATGTCTAATCTAGTATTAATTTCTAAAATTTATATAATGATTACATATGAAAAAAGACATGCATGTTTTTATTATTGGGTTATCAAATCATATAAAATGGAAAATACTTGTACAAATTAGCAAAGTAAGGCCGTTTCCAACAGTCCAAAGATTGAATTCATTATAATATTCAGAACTATTTGTGAACATTACAGCAAATATGATTAAAACATTTATAGCTCCAACATAAATAAGTTCCAGGTCCATCTCGGTCGACAATTAGTCGACCGAGAGACCACCTGCACGCAGCGTCCAGGTCCACTCTCGATCGACAATTTGTCGACCGAGAGTGGACCTGGACACTGCGCGCAGGTGGTCTCTCAATTGACTAATTGTCGACCGAGATGGACCTGGAAGCAGCAATGGCGGCGGGCGGGAATGAAGGGGAACAAGGAACGAAGGAAGCTCGAACTTACTTGGAAATGGCAGCGAGCTTCGTGGAGGAAGAGACGAACTTCACGGAGAGGCGGCGACCTTCGTGGAAGAGTGGAAGGTGGCGACGACGAGCTTCACGACAACGAAAAGTTTCACGACAACAAAGAGAGCTTCACGGCAACGACGGGCTTCATGGAGGAAGAGTGGAAGGCGGCGACGATGAGCTTCACGATCCTCTTCGCGGCGAGGACGAGCTTCATGATCCTTTTGGCGGTGTGGAGAGGCGGCAACGGCTTCACGGAGAAGCGTTCACGGAAATGGCGGAATGACAAAGTGAAAAGGGGTTTCGCGGCGCCGCGGGAGAGAGGTTAGAAAAGAGAAAAGGGTTTCGCGGGGGAAAGAAAGACTAAAATTTCAGCTTTTTGCACGGAACGAAAAACTATAGCGTCGGTTAACAACCAAAAAACGACTCTACAGATAAACGGTGCCCGTGTCGGGTTGTTTAATATAAATCAAACGCAAACTCGGTCGATGAATTTGTTGACCGAAAAGACCTATAGGGTCGGTTATTTGATAAAACCGACGCTACAAGTGCTAATACGAAGAAATCTGGCTCGTTTCGGTCGACGATTTGTCGACTGAATAGGAGCAAAATTTCCTTCGTACAAGTACCTCTAGGGTCGGTTTTTTCATATAACCAACCCTAAAGGTGCTTATACATGTTTAATATAAATCAAACGCAAACTCGGTCGACGAATTTGTCGATCGAAAAAGACCTATAGGGTCGGTTATTTGATAAAACCGACGCTACAAGTGCTAATACGAAGAAATCTGGATCGTTTCGGTCGATGATTTGTCGAGCGAACAGGAGCAAAATTTCCTTCGTACAAGCACCTCTAGGGTTGGTTTTTTCATATAACCGACCCTAAAGGTGCTTATACATGTGTGAAAAACTAAACTGGATATTGTCGGTCGACAATATTGTCGATCGAGACAACCTATAGGGTCGGTTATTAGAAAAACCGACCCTAGAGGTGCTTCTAAGAAAGAAATCTGGCTTCATTCGGTCGACAAATTCGTCGACCGAATGTGTGTCGGTCGACAAATTTGTCGACCGAATGAAGCCAGATTTCTTTCTTAGAAGCACCTCTAGGGTCAATTTTTCTAATAACCGACCCTATAAGGGGTCTCGATCGACAAATTCGTTGACCGAGGAGCTCTAAAGTGCTTCCACAACCCTAATAATTATGTTATGTGAAACTTTAATATATGGTGATGTCATATGAAACCCTAATATGGGATAATGTTTATGTGAAACCCTTATATGGAATGATGTTTTGTGAAACCCTAATATGGAAATGTTATATGAAACCTTAATATAGGGTGGTGTTGTATAAAAACCCTAATATGGGATAATGTTATGTGAAATTTCAATATGGGATGATGATATGTGAACCCTAATTGATAAAGATGGGAAACTCTAACCCTAATGAGGGAATAGAGATGTTATTTTTGTATTGCATGATGTTGATATGAAATTGATATGGTTGATATGAAATTGAGATGATTGTGTAACAAATATCCTGAATACCTTGGTCAGATGACCTGAAGGTAATAGTTATCTGATAAGTGATAACCACGTTTAGTGATGAACTAAGGGTTTGAATACCCAAAATCAGCAAATGTGATGATGGTGGTATTGAGGGATGTGAATTCCCAACAATGAGACAATAGATTGAGATCCCAATGCTTTATAACGTTTTGAAAAGTACTGAACTCTATTAAAAAATTCAGTCGGTCGACTATTTGTCGAACGAAAGAGCTCTAGGGTCGGTTATAAGGAAAAAATGACCCTAAAGTCATCCTCGGTCGACAATATTGTCGACCGAATTTGTCTCGGTCGATAATATTTTCGACCGAGATTAACCCTGTTTCAATGTTTTAAATTAAGTACCAAGTGTGTGTGTATGAGATTAACCAAGTGATGCTTTGTCAAATTTAGCTATAATTTATTTTTCAATCATTTGAAATAACAATATTCTTATATAACATGTATATGTCCAAATGAAGCCATGGAAAACACTTTTATTCATAACAATTTAATGCCCATACACTTTATAAGATGAAGCATGACATACTTGCTTTATAAAAAGATATCCATTACAATCATTACAAACATATCTCATAATCTCATTGAAAAGACCGAAGGATTACATCAATGTCTGGATCTTTTCCAAGAAAGGGCTCAGCTCCATAATATTTGACCAGTGTCTGCCACTCCAAGGCACCTGTCTTGGTTAAGGCATAAGCCTCCAAGAAGGTGGGAACACGATCAAAGCGAAAGTTGGCAGCAATGTCTTGAAGTTGAATTGGGGAAACTGAGTATGTGTGAGATCAGGAGATGGTGGAGGTGGAATTTGATAGTAGTTGTAGGAAGGATTGTATGGATTTATCATGCCATGATTAAGGGAATAGGGATATTCATCATGTTGGTTAGGAGAGAGAGCTTGCATCCTTTGGTTTAAATAAGTCATGCCATGGTGATTATAATCCAATTGCCTACTTAGGTGATATTGGGATCCAACAATGTATGTCAAAGTGTTTGTAATAGGATCATGGGGTAGGTTGGTAGGAGGAGGTGGTGGAAGTATGTCTTGGGTGGATGTCTCCCCTTCAGTCCTAGCCCTTTTGTGGCCAAAGTCGATTCCCATCTTTTCCACCGTATTTTTACTTATCTTTTGGGGTTTTCTATCCCATGTGTAACCTAAGTCGTCCTCAATATTCTTCTTAAGAAAATGTTGAGTGATTTGGCATACAAAGTCAGCATAAGGTGGATTGCCAGAAAACTCAAACATATTCTTAAGGATGATACGAATAAAGTTTATGGGAATACCTTTGAGAATAGCATTGATAAGGCACATACGAAAGGTGGGTACTTCAGATTTGTTTGCTCTAGGATGGATATTGGTGGCAACAATGAGATTTATGATCCTAGCTTCAGGTTTTAAATTTATGGCATAATAGGTACCCCTATCTTCATGGCAAGTCGTATTTGATTGAAAGATGACTTTTTTGACATCACTAAGGCTAATTGTAGTGTCATCTTGGGAGAGTTTGTTGAGTGGATTTCCTCTGGTGAGATCAACAAAATCTTTATATTCTTCTATGTTTATGTCAAGCATATCAAGAATACCCTCCTCAGTAAAATGGAATCCATACCCACCAACCATAGAGGAGAAGGAATCATGGTCATGATGTGGGGTTAAATTGGCATAGAATTCATTAACTGCTTTGGAGGAGTAGGAATGGAAGGAGGGGATCAGAAAATCAGTCAAATGTTGCACCTTAAAGAGTTCCTCCAAATCGACAATGTTCTGGAAGTCCATGACGTCGACTGGCCGTCGTAGAAGAGGAGGCTTTGAGGAGAGCCTGAGGTAGCGGTCGCCTGCAGCTGCGTCTTTGAAGGGGACGTCGTTGATGAACGGCAGCTGATCAACCGTCCTTCCTTTCCTGCCTGCAACTTGCTTCTTTCCACACGTTGATGAGGAAGCCATTTCGTTGCTTTGAAATGGAGAAATAGCAAGCAAGAATTGGATGTAGAGAAGCTGAATATTTTCACAAGAATACACTAGAGAGGAGCTAGAGAAGTGAGAATGTGAAGGTGTGAAGAAATGGATCGTTTTGGGTGCTATTTATAGCAAAACAGAGCCCATTTCGGTCGACAATTTGTCGACCGACGGCCACAACGATCGTCTATCGGTCGGCCAACGGTCGATCAAAAAAATAGTCGTTACGACGGTCAACGGTCGTATTTATAGCCGTTAACGGTTGAAATTCTAGCCGTTACGACGGTTGATTTTTTTAGCCGTTACGATGGTTGATTTTTTTAGCCGTTACGACGGTTGGTTTTTCTAGTCGTTCCTCGGTCGACAATATTGTCGACCAAATGGACTTCTAAGGTCGGTTATTAAGAAAATACCGACCCTAAAAGTTACTTATACACATGAAAACTGACTCCTTATCGGTCGACAAATTTGTCGACCGAAAATGCTATAAGGTCGGTTATAAGTCCAAATCTGACGCTAGATGTGCTTATACATGCGTGAACTATCTGGATCCAGAATAGATATCGGTCGACGAATTCGTCGACCGATATGTTTCGGTCGACAATATTGTCGACCGAATTGACTTCTAAGGTCGGTTATTAAGAAAATACCGACCCTAAAAGTTACTTATACACATGAAAACTGACTCCTTATCGGTCGACAAGTTTATCGACCGAAAATGTTATAAGGTCGGTTATAAGTGCAAATCCGATGCTAGATGTGCTTATACATGTGTGAACTATCTGGATCCAGAATAGATATCGGTCGACGAATTCTTCGACCGATATGTTTCGGTCGACAATATTGTCGACCGAATGGACTTCTAAGGTCGGTTATTAAGAAAATACCGACCCTAAAAGTTACTTATACACATGAAAACTGACTCCTTATCAGTCGACAAATTTGTTGACCGAAAATGCTATAAGGTCGGTTATAAGTGCAAATCCGACGCTAGAGGTGCTTATACATGTGTGAACTATCTGGATCCAGAATAGATATCGGTCGACGAATTTGTCGATCGAGAAAGAGCCAGATTTCTTTTGCATAAGTACCTCTAGGGTCGGTTTTAAGGAAAAACTGACCTTAGAGGTACTTATCGGTCGATGAATTTGTCGACCAAGTGAATCGGTCGAAATATTGGTCGACCGAGGAAGGCTCTAAGGTCGGTTAGAAGTGCAAATCCGACGCTAGATGTGCTTATACATGCGTGAACTATCTGGATCCAGAATAGATATCGGTCGACGAATTTGTTGACCGAGGAGGCCTTTAAGGTTGGTTTTGTAGGAATAACTGACCTTAAAGGTGCTGATCCGAGGAGGACTGTAAGGTCAGTTATAAAGAATAAACCGACCCTATAGGTGCTTGTATACGTGAAATTCAGCTCTTATTCGGTCGACGAATTTGTCGACCGAGGATCCCTGTAGGTTCGGTTATAATGTAGAACCGACCTTATAGTTCGAGGCGGGAAGCCAAATCCAAGCAAATTTTTGCCGCCGGAAAAATTGTCTATAAGGTCGCTTATTTTAGAAAAACCGACCCTATAGAGATGTACTACAAGGTCGGTTATTTTAAAAATAGCGACTCAAAAGGTCTTGAGTGGTGCCCGCATTTTTTATAGATATATAAGGTCGGTTATTTGGAAAACCGACCCTATAGAGATACACTACAAGGTCGGTTATTTTAAGAAAAGCGACCCAAGAGGTCTTAAGTAGTGCCCGCGTTTTTTATATACATATAAGGTCGGTTATTTGAAAAACTGACCCTATAGAGTTACATTACAAGGTCGGTTTATTTAAAAAAACTGACCTAAGAGGTCTTAAGTGGTGCCCGCATTTTTTTAGACATATAAAGTCGGTTATTTGGTAAAACCGACCCTACATGTAGTGACGTTATAACCCATTTATGTACTAGTGGTGTTTGGTATATGTTCTATCTTTGTAATAGTATGTTAGTGTATTACTTAGAGGTGTAAACGGTGCGGGTACGGTGCGGGTCTAGTCATACCCATACCCATACCCATACCCATCTAATTTAGCGGGTCTGGTTCCGGTTCTAGACCCGCATAATACAAAACATGGATCCGCACCATACCCGTACCCGCAATAATAGCGGGTATGCGGGTAAGCGGTTCTATAAAACATCATATTGTTTATGTAAGAGAAATGACTATGTTATATATATTTTATCACAACAAGATATTGTTATCATATAGTATATTAACATGTAATAGTTATATTAGACAATGCTATATTCTATACAATAAAATTAATTGAGTAATTATTTACATATTTGTAGTCATGATCATAACATTTAATTTATGTAGAAAGTAATGTAGATTAGTAGACATTTTGATTTTAAGTTTACATATGATGTTCGTTATTGTAACTAGAATAGTTAATTCTTAGTTATATGACTAGTCTCAACCTAAGAGTAGGATATAATCTCAATAATTATATTAATTAGACTAATAAAGTATGATATATATAACATATTATTTTAGTAGTTACATATGTATAGTGGGTACACGGGTATAGCGGGTCTGGGTCCAAGCATACCCATTATTGGACCCGCTTATATGCGGGTCCAAGGGTATATGGATCTAAGGGTATGCGGGTATAAAAAATTAGACCCGTGACGGGTTTTTTAAGGGTTCGGGTTTGTGGGTCCGCGGGTCTACCCGTACCCATTTATAGCCCTAGTATTACATCCTCTCTTGATACACATAGATTACATGTGCCTAGTGGTATACATTAAAAAAAGTCAATATTTTGTCTTATGTATATGTTGGAAATATCTTCATATATTATGTTATCTGGGCCGACCTGAATCTGACCCAAAATCCATCTCTAATATGTGGTACGAATATGGGCCAAGTTTTAGAAACATTGTTTAGGTCTAAACTCAACCCAAAACCCAGTTTAAAATATAGGTTTGGGCATTGACTTGCCAAAACCTGGGGTGACCCAGCCTGATGCTCATGCCTACATATGTGCACACGTGTACACACACACAAACACATATACATACATACATACACATTTACGTAAAATGGACATACGCATATACAAATAGATATACAAAGATTCACATCCACATACACATACACATCCTAACACACACATGAAACAATATACACATATACACACTTACAAATATATACTCATAAATACACATACACACATATATCCATATAGCCGACAAGGAGTGGCTCAAATAGTCAAACACGGTGTCCCCTAATAAAGGGACCCGAGCTTGAATCCCAACGGCCACCTTGATTTATCACCCTCTTGGATGTTCGGCCTCCGTCACGGTTATGGGATAGGGGGTGAGAATGCCTCTCTTAATCCTACATATGCATATATACAAACATTTTTTAAGGTAAGTTAGGAGGTACTCTTATGCATCCTATCCTCCTCATGTAGGTAAAAACCCATTGATTTCTACAATTCCTCTCAAAAGTGTGGATCACATCACCAAGATTTGACATGCAAAAAAAGTATTTATGACCTCCTACCAACTCCTCCCTATACAACCTCTCGGACCCTTAAAATAGCTAAAATAAAATAAAATATGTATCCTATGTTGTATCTTCTTCCATCTGTATAAAACATTTGGTATATGTATCTTGTTCCATATACACATATATATAGGCATATCAATACAAATTAACACATAGACAAACACACACATTGTAACGTCCTCAGATTTTGCCTTTCTGAAACCCCTTGGGGCCCAGAGGATGAACTCTGAAAACGTTCGACAATCATATCAAAGTGTGTTGTGGAAGTAATATGTGCATATATAATAAACAATTATACACATACACTAAAATATTTCTCAACATTCAAGATATTTATTAATTACGACATGTTTAGTTACAACTTATATTTAATATTGAAAAGAGAATTTTACACTTTCTAAACAAGCATTCTAACTAGGATCTAATATGATAGGTAAAACATGTACATTTCTTACTGCTCGTCTTTTCTCCCATGCTAGATCTGACCTAAAGCATAGGTGAAATAACAGAACAACACACAAGGTGTTGTGTAAATGGATAGAAATATACATGTATTTATGAGTTTTATAATTCGAAAAGATTTACAAAAAGAAAGAAAGAAGATTCATAAAATAGTTCTTTAATGAGTGAAAGATACACATTTTGATTAATTTTCTAGATGATTTTTATTATCAAGGTGGACTAGTACCAAAACATGTATGTCGGGTCCAACCCTATGTACCAAGTACTCTGGAGAACTCCCTATACACCATGTTCTCTAGGGAGGTGTACTAGTTGACATTAATCCATTCCCCACAGGGAGATAATGAGAACCTTAATAACTAAAAAGCATCTATACACAATTTATGCTTTCAAGTGACAAAACATTGAGTTATACATAGCAATACTACATCTAATATTTGCAAATAAAAGAGCATACATAAAGATCATGATTTTAACCAAGAAAACTATAGTCATATAATTAAATAAAACCTACATACAAGAGTTTATAGATTCCTTATACATCCATGATCATCTATATAATTTGGTCATCACTTTATTATTAATAATAATTCACTCTTTAGTAAAGGACCATCACTATTCTTGATATTTAGGTACAGATTAGGGTTTAGCCAAACCTAGGTTCAATCTGATCTTAGGATGACGTCTACTTTTTTACTAATCTAGAGGTCATGGTTTAGGTTTGGTTCAATTTTCATAATTTTTTGATGATTAGTCTTTTTTCTAGAATTAAGTGAGTTTAAAAAAGCATCTAACAAGTATATAATAGAAAAAGACCTAGTACATAGGTATATTACTCAGATTAGAATCCAAAAATGGATTTCAATCATCATTAGGATTTCATGAGAGTTTTCAGAGAATTAATATCAACTGGATACTACTTATTTCGTTCAATGAACCCTAACTAGGAGTATTAACAACTTAATTAAATACTATCATTTTAAGTGCTTTAAGGGTATAATCTAGGGGTACCATAGTAAAGTGGACATTTTTATTATTCATTTGTATGCCCAGAGAGCAATCATATGATGATTGTGATGGCATGTCATATAAAAGATTTGATAAAGGCAATCTTCCATTTTTTCTATTTTTCTCAGTTATGAGATAATGAGGAAACATAATGAATGTCTAAAGAAAGACATTACTCAATGACGTATGTCTTCAGATTGATGACCTGAACAATGAGATCATACAGATGATAAGAGTATGTACATTCTTATTATGTCCCTAGTCAGATGTTAGTGGGGATGGCTGATAGACAATAATAACACATAAGACTAGAATGTGTGTCGGTTGATGGAAGAGTCTCATTAGTCATGATATGTGATATCAAACCAAACACATAGATACTTGTTAGAGAATAGTGTATTGCATAGACCCACCGTGAGAGTGACACATAGAAACCATAAATGGTAGTCAGAATCATGTCTAATAGTGATGGTGGTGATTATGGTTCTCAGACCTAAAATCACTTCACTCATCACATGTTGTTCTATGCGTTTTGACATATCTGATTAAGGGTTATCATAAAGGTGATGATTGGGTACACTATGACACATGGGAATGTCTATGAGTGATGTATATGGGATTTGTCCCTCCTACTAGAGTTTGATATCCAGGCCACTTGATAAGCGAGACTGAGAAAAGCATGCACATGCACATGTGAATCAATATATGATATTGAGGTCACATATAACTCAGATAGTATGCTCTAGTTTGAGAAATATGGATTGAACGCTGAGAGGATGATGATTCCATACCTTAAGTTCAATCTAGATATCAGTGACAAGGGAATTATAAAATTACTATAACACCAATCACATATTGTAGGTTGAAGTTGTTCTTCAACTTTCCATATTACTTGGATATCAATGATGTATTACTAGATACCGCTCATTGCTTGTGATGCCATAAATCAATTATGGGCATTCACTACCAATAAAACTTGGAATTTATAGGGTCACACACATAGAAAACTCTTGGAATAGGATTTTAATCATGAATGATAAGGGAATTGATTACTAAAGTATTTAGGTATTTCATTTAAACAATAATTGATTGAGTGGACTCTGAATCGACTGGTTCAAGTATTGAATCGATCGGTTGGAGTGTCAAGTTGATTAGAAATTGCATTGACTAAATTCTAGATGAGCCATGGCATGAACTAAATGGTTCACTGTGTGAATCAATCGGATCAAGGTCGGCCAATCAACTGTTTAATGCGATGAGACGCCCGATTCACAGAGTAATTCAATTTTATCAAGGATTAGTGCTGATGTCATGTTAAGCATTAATTTGAATATTCTTACTAATATAATTATAGTTGATAAACAAAATGAAACAACTGGTTCACTGGGTGAACCGATCGACTCACATGCCAACCAATAAGTTCACTCATGAATCAATTGTTTTGCCACTCACACGTTGAAAAAATCTTAAAATTCCAATCCCTTTCACTCCCACTCATACTGGGAACCCTGACCATAACCCTCCTACAGATAGAGGGGTATTGTGGGCTTCTTAAACAAAACTCAATTGACTCTAACAATTGTTTGATATCTCTGGTTGTGGTAACCAAGAGAACTCAAGCAAGTCCTACCCAATAAAGGGAGGAATAGCAAGGAAGAGAAATTGTGGGAGAGAAGGTTGGTGACTAGTACAACAATGTGTAGGGACAACTCCTTCATGTCAGTTATACTAAAACGACAAGAGTTCCTGATGGTCCATGTGGACCACTATAGAGGCGAGGAGGCTGTTGTTTTCCTCTAGGAGGATAATGTCAAACTAGCGTATGTGGTAATCGATCAGAAGTTGTAGAAGACAGTGTTTGAGGGCAACTTGAAGAAAGCTACACAATTGCAATGAGGAATTGTCACTGGACTTTCTCCGGGACTAGGTATGACCTCATAAAACCATCCTTCATATTTCATAGTTATTGAAGATCCATTGTTTCATGGGAATATGACAAATATATTTTTGTTTCCACTTCCTTCTCTCTTACCGTATTTTCCTACAGTGGTACTAGAGCCACATCAATCTACTTTGTTTTGGGATTTACACGCGTCGCCTTGAAATTGGTTTTGATGGTGGATTTTTAGCATGGTTATGGTCAATAACCCTAATATTTGTGTGTGGTTGAATGGTTTGTTTTATTTGTGTTTTACACAGTTTGTGTACCAAGCCTCTACCTTCTTCTTCCCATATGTAAAAGTATCATTCTTCCTTCATATGCTCCCCTCAAATGCCAAACACGGTTTCACATTACAATGTAAGAAGTTCAATAATATTAGGATAGTTTTTCTTACAAACGATGAAGAAGGCGCTCAACGCCAGACGAGCATAGTAGCTGGAGGATCGAGAAGGATAGAGGATAGGAGGAGCTGAACTGACTGACTGGAGACCCGTCCCATCATTTGGAGATGTCCATACATTGGTTGGAGTGGAAGCTAGACAACCAATTCAGATGACCAATTGACCAGTCAAGAGGCGAGCTGATCGATTTAACGATTGAACCGATCAATCTAGATTGGTTCAAGCACAAATTTACACCAACAATAGGTTCATACATGTGATGTAGACCTAGTTGGTAGTAATTCCTTGTGGCTCCAAGGAATTATAATTGTATGCCCGTAACCATCGCCGATGTTTTATATTGCATGTTTACTTGGCCATAACCATCGTTAATGTTTTATGTTGCATGTTTACTTTTGTGGGATAGAGCATATATATATGATACATATTATAGTATGTAGTGATTGGATATGTATATATATTTATAAATATATAAAATCCTCAATGAAACATATTAAGTATAAGATACTTTCCATTAGAAAGACACATGAAAAGTTTGATGAATTATGCGTGGTGTGCTATCCATCTCGTAGAAGTGTGATGATAGTTATGTGGGCCTACCAAGCGGGATGCATTTCTATCGTGTTGGCTTTTGAGTCAGGATTAACTAGGCGTCCTTGATGAGATTAAGTACATAAAAGCATGCATATACTATGTCAAGGAGTTGTGCATGCCATCTATCTAAGAATTACATAAAATGTAATTGGCAAACATTGCCTATCTTAATGATTGATTATGGACACTGGCGTTGGCTGGGTAATAACTCAATTATTTTAGATCTTAACTGATTAGAATTTTGTGGGTTGCAATATTCTGAATTGATAATTGAGGATTATCATTTGAATAAAATAATGAGAGCGGTAGTCAATTAAATGCCTAATTGAATACTGACAATTTTTTTACAAATCGAATCATATCAAAAATGGGTTTTTGATACAATTGCAAATTTATCTTTTTGTATCAAATGGCAACACACAACAATTATTCTGTGTGATTAGTCTTTGAGAAGGACAAGTTAAATGGAAATAACTTCCATGACTAGTTCAAGATGATAATAATTGTTCTCACACAAGAGCACAAGCTCTATGTCCTGGAAACACCAGATCCAGATGAACCTCTTCCCTCTGCACCTAAGGCTGACAGGGTTTCTTACAAGAAGCACACTGAAGATTCCGTTGCTATAAAAATTCCTAATTATGTGCTCCATGAACTTTGAGTTGCCAAGACATCATGAAAACATGGATGTTATTGAGATGGTCACACATCTTAAGAACATGTTCCAAGATTAGGTAAGACTGGAGATATGATGTCTCCAAGACACTATTCAAATGTAACATGGAAGAAGGAGATCCAGTAGTTCCTCATGCACTCAAGCTCATTGGGTATGTGGAGAACCTTTCTAGATTGAGATTCTCCTTAGGTTAGGAGTTGGTCACTGATGTGATTCTACAGTCTCTGCTAGAGTCATACAACCAGTTTGACATGAATTACAACATGAATGATTTTGACAAGCCATTGACAGAGTCACTTGGCATGTTGAGAACAACTAAGGCACAAATGAAGAAAGACAAGCCCAAGTCTGTGATTATGATCAACAAACTAAAGGGAAAGTCCAAAGGCAAAGGCAAAACTAAGAAGAGTTGTAAAGCTGGACAGATGTCTAAGTCTTCAACACTCAAGGCAAAGGAAGGAGTGAATAAGGGAGACAATTTTCACCACTGTCACCAACCTGGACACCAAAAGAGGAATTGCCCTCTCTACCTAGAGGAATTAAAGAAGAAGAGGGAGGGGATAGAGATCTCCAATTCATGTATATATATTATAAGAAAAATCTAATTACTTCTTCATCTTGGGTATATGATACCAGATGTAGATCTGACATATATTTAATATGCAAGATTTGACAAGAAGTAAGACTTTGCGAAAGGGCAAGGATGGAATCTGCTGAAGTAAGAGTTGCTGCGATTTCTATCTATATATAAAATTTATCTTAGCCTACAAGGTATGTAATAGAGTTAGATGAACTACTATTTCATTGTGCCAATAATAGAAACATTTTACTTTCTGCATCTTATATGACATGGATGATTATGAATAAAGAGTAGTTAACGTACTATGATCTTATGTGGCAATGGTCTTTGTTTAAAGAATACAAAACAAATGTTTATAACATTACCAATAGGATTAAAAGTCGATAACTCAAACAATCAATATACATATATAATTGTATCTAGAGCACATATATGAGAAATGCATTTCTAGAATCCATGATGATGTTTATCTAGACTCTTGTGGTTATTGAACCAATAAGAGACATGCAAGCCTTATTTATGCACAACATGACAAAAAACCCTCACAAAGTGTAGCGGGAGAATAAGCATTCTATTAGGACTTGTACGTAATGATGTACATAGACTTCTAGAATAAATGATACAAGTAGTTATTTGTACTTCATTATATTTACTGATGATCTCAGTAGATATGGTGATTTGTATTTAGTGAAATACAAACATGAATCTTTTGAAGTGTTTAAGAAGATTATGAATGGATTACATAAATAACTTTGATAATAGTATTAGGATACTTTCATATGATCAATGTTGAAATACTTTACATCAAAAGTTTGAGAACCTTCTGGAGAGAATGTGATAGTGTATCACAATGAACTCTACCTAGAACATGATCATGTATTAAAAAGAAGGAATCACATCAATATGAGTCATGATGTGATTATTATTTAATCTAATCTTCAATTTCCTCATAAATACATGCTTTACACTAAACAATGTACTGTCTAAATGGTTTAAAAAACACCATATGAGATATGGTATGGAAATGTCCTGATATGTCTTTTATAAGGATTGAAACTTATACAAGAAAAGAGTTTCTTGAAAAGGTTAATCCACAAGACCATATAAATGTTAAATACTACCTTGAACATGTATTGACTCACATGAGTATGACTAAGAATTTCATAGTATCACTCACCAAGTGGATGGGATATCACTCCAATGGGAGGGAATAATTCCATCTACATCACTCACAATAATCCACATATATCAAAATGCATATATGCACTAATTGTATAGAAACCCTTTTCAAGGTCACACTGAGTAGTGTTAAAGCACATTGAAGAACACACAATCATTATAGTGACTTCAGGTCTAAGGACCACAATCACCACTATCACATTGAGATGTGATTTTGACTGCCACATTGGCTTCCATGCATCACAATGAACATGGGTATGCCCAATAAACTTGTTCAAAACAAGTACCTATGTGTTTGATTGGATATCCAATATCATGACTAATGATATGTAGTCTTCAATCAACACACATATTGGTCTTACCGTATTATTGTTGTCCTAATTTCCAAAATAATATATGAACAAGGATTAAATAAGAATGAATACTCTTAAAATACACATGATCTCATGTTACGTTTCTCAACCTGAAATCACATGTCATTGAGTCATTCATTCTTAGGACATTATTATATTTATTCATCATCCCATATGAAACAAACACTATAAACAGAATTGCCTTTATTAATAATCAAATCAATTACAAGATGTGCCATTATAATCATCATATGATTAGCTATCAGGGCATATCACCAACATGAAGACATACACACATATGACACAGTTGCACACACATTCAAACATACACACATACACATTATAAACATATATATACACATACACATATATAGATACTCACATATACACAAATAAACACGCACATATATACACGTACACACTTATATGTATAGACATACATATTAATACAAACATATATACAAAAATACACATATAAAGATTTGCACAAAAATATGTGTACTCATATAGACACGAATACATATAACAAAAACACAAATACTGAGACAAAACATTTTCATATATACAAAAACATACACACATCCAGTTGTTGAGCCCAAAAATGTAACTAGGGGGTACTAATTAATTGGGAAGTGTCAAAAATTAGGGACAATGCAAAGAAAAGAACAAAAAAGCCCCTAAACCTCACTAGATGATCTCATCAACAATAAAATATTAAGAAAGAGGGATTCTAAGTATACCTTATCAAAGAGTGGATTCTATGAAGAGTTCCTCATAGGATGACATGTATTGTTGGTTGTGGTGCACACAAATATGTCAAACATTTTAAGACAAACATGGTTCACAATGAAAATGAGGTAGAACATCCAAATGGATATCAAAATATATCTTCATATAATAAGACAGAGGGATTATATGAAGAAATTATAAATTTTACAATATGAAATTCTTACCTTGACAATTTAGAGAACAATAATGGATATTCTAGCCATTTCAAGTGAATGCAATTTAATGCATACTATAAAATAGACTATGATTATCTAAAAGTAGGGCTCCAACACTTCCATGTACTCTACCTAGGAAGGAGGTGAGAGAACATGCAATACTCTATATAATGGTACATATCCATCATGTAAGAGAACCTGGGGCTTAGCTGAAATTACCACAATTCCATATATGGGAAAAGTTGTAAATGGAATCCAACCTCATAATGTACTTCAAAAAATACATAATGATAGTATAATAAATTAGACATGCATTTAATAAGGAGGAAAGATAAGCTTAGTTCAAGCAGTTCATAAATTTATGGATTCCATCAGTAGAATGGAACAATGAGATGAGATTATGTAACATGGGTTGCAAATTATCAACGGGATAAAAAAAATAGACTCAGTTTGCACTTCAACAGTCCATAAGATAAATTTAGTAAATTGGACCCAATCAGGTCAGGTAGTATAGAAAAGTGACATACAAAGAAATATGCCACAATCAAGTCAAAGAGAGAAAGAGAGAGCAAAACTACAAACCATTGTGCAAGAACTCATAAGGAGAAGTGACATACCTCAAAGATGCGTCTCAACAGGAAATGTCCAAAATTAGATCCAATTAGGGTACTTGTTCATCTAATATTATATTCACATAGATGGACAATTAATTAAAGTGTGAATTATAAATCCTAAAATTATAAACTTCTTGTTTTAGTGATAGTAGGTTACCAAACATATTCCACTATTTAGGGTTCATTTTTCAAATTCCAAAACATGTCTTATTTTATTTTTCTAACTGAAAATGAATTGTTATGAATGAATCATAAACATTGAACTATTAAATAAAAACCAACAAAAAGACCAGACTATCCCCACGTCACACATCAATGATTGATTCATGACAGGGTAGTGTAGGTTAGAAATCCTTAATAAACATTGCATGAGGCACTTTAATCCACAGTGAAAAGACCACAAAACCCATGGCAGCGTGACATAAATCAATCAAATCTAAAGGCATAGCACTAACACTTGCACACAATGTATTACATCACTGTAACCCATGAACAAGCTGAGGTTGTCAATTAATATTCAGAGTGAGAAACCAAATTCGATATTCATCTCAATACTACATCAAAGAAGGCATCATCCATATTACTCAAGTTCTAACAACACCAATGAGCCCAATAAGAGCCCAAGAGATTAGCCAGAGCTCATATCATGGTTGGAAATGATAAATAGACCGGTGACTGCACAATAGGTTACTAACATGAGAACTACACACATGCATTGACTCAAACACTCACAAAAAACCCACATCAAGAGAAAATGACCATAGAATTTCCCAAAAGCCACTGAGACTGAAACACATATAAAAAAGAAGAAAATAGGGGGAACACCTCAAATAAAGGAAGATGATGGTGTAATGAACATCATGAGACCCGAAAATGAGGAATCAAGCAATTTGCACGTCTCCAAAGGCCTCAAGCTTCATTGCCCAATTCAAGGCAGGCGTCGTTGTCCAAGTGGCAGATGTGGTGGTGATAAATAAAGGTTTCCCAACTATAGTTGAGGGTAGTGTGGAGGTTTTTGAGGGGTTATATATATAGGCAAGGTCTTGCCATGGCTAGGATTTTCAATGGAGATGGGAAATAGGGGGAAAGGAGAACCCTAAGTATGATTGGGAGTTTGGGGTGACAAAAGTGGGAATATATAATTTCTAAATAGATTGAAGAATGTGAAAATGAATAGAAAGAGGGGATAGGAGGATCAAGGCTAGATATCAAGAAGAGAGGGGATCCATTGTACTATTTACCTAAAAGGGAGTCTTGGTCAAGGTAAGAGATAACATCTGAGCACACACAAAAACCATATAAGCATCCATACATGAGATGGTAGTATCTAGTTGTGTGACACATTAGACTTAGACAAATAAAGAAATCAACTGATTAAACAGAGTTCCTATGCAACAATGATATAATTGTCACACTTTCCCTTAGGTCTTAAATTAACACAAAACTAGGTACCTAAGCTAACTAGAACCCATGGATTCTAATTTTGAGGTTGGATTTATTTTTGAGACTTTCTTTTATGAGTTCTAATACAATTAGTTTCACTTAATTGTCCCATTATTTATTATAATATTACATCATTATTGTTATTTAATTCATTAAGTCATTAGTGTCAAAATTAACTTATATGATGGCACATTAGTTATCCCCACTTGCATTAATTATCCAAGTATCGTCACAATACACACACACACATATATATATATGTGTGTGTGTGTGTCTGTGTGTGTGTGCGCGCACGTGTGTGTGCCATATTATTGCCCACATGGGTCATTTCTTTACATCATATCACTAATGTGCATATTTAAGTCATTATGTGTGTGTTAACAAGAAATGTGACATGTTACATATTTACTAGTTCAACTTGGATAATAATACACAATTATGTTAGTAGGCTCATTTAGTGTGTATTATGACATTTTATGTGATTATGTCACCTACTATCATTAATCTATTATGAATCTCACATAGGATGTATAGTTTAGGGTTATTCAACTCCAACAAAGGGTGTTGGTTGGCATGGTTATAACATACACCTCATCAACATGTATGAAGTTTAGGGTTGGGTTCCATATATTCAAGTCATCATCTCAATAGGGTTTATGGGATCCAATGCAAAGTTAGTCTCACGTGTAACCATGTCTAGGCTACATTTGAGTTATTCATTATTTGTGCACTAGGGTAGAAACATGTGAATTAGGGTGCATCTCTATACTTGTTTGTTCAAATCTAAAGATCAAGCATACTATTAGCATTTCTAGAGTTTGGATAGGTATATTTTGGTATGTTAGAGTCTCTCTAGTAACATATTTATTAAGTATGGATTTGTATTAAAATCCAAGTCTTCAAAACATACATTTAGTGCATGCCATTATAATAAATACAATAAGGTCCAAGTCATACTTTCTTCAAGCTATTAATATTGTGAGGGAGTTTCATGAGTTAATGTTATGTGGGTTGATGAATTCACTAATAAATGTTACAATCCATGCATGTGTCTAACATGACTTCTATCAAACCCAATCACTACCTTCTACATCACCCACAACATTTGTCATTGATTTATTTAACTCACATATGGATTCTAACTCCTTGTTAGAAGACATCAAACTGAACCAACATTTTTCCATGAATTATGATTGCCTCTTAAGATACAATAGTTGAACAATCATTCTAACAACAAATTTTACTATTTGGTTTCCTATCCTAATTAAGGATATTAATCCAATTATTAGGATTTTTAACTAAAAATAGGACTATTAACCAAAAAGGGGAAAAAGACAAGAATCCATTATGAAATAAAAGATTATCCTCATAGGAATATGGGATATTGCTTCAAGATTTAAGCAAGGATTTTGTTAAGTGTATAATTTTGTTCTCAACATTTTATAAATATAATTTTAATATAAGGAAAGGTGTCTCTCATGTTGTGTATGAATTCTTCAAGTTTATTAGTGTCAAAGTATGCATACCATCATGTCACCATTGTAGTAACTATAGGTTGAAGGATCACAACACCATTCTTGTATTGAGAGTTGATTATGACTATTATATAATGATCCATTAACTATTCTCAAAGCAACTCTAATAAGTACACTTGTACTCTAACAAGTAGCCATTATATGATTTTGTATCCAATACCTATCGTACACGATACACGGTCAACATCACCACATATACTGGTCTCATGTGAGTTATTGTCATCCAATCCACTATAATATTTGACTCAAGACATTTATGATTAGTTTTATTACCATCCATCAGTATCTCATGTTCCAACTATGTACTCAAAGTCTCATGGATATGAAACAATCATCCTAAGGACATTTATATTGTACATAATATTATAGTAAAATATTTAGATTAGTAAATGAAATTTAATTTATCATACAAATCAAAAGTATAAGAAATTTCTATACCATCAACCAATGATTGTCTTATAGGGAAAATTCATCAACAATCTCCCACTTGTGGTAAATTTTATCTCTAGCACTACGTCATGCTTAATATATGACAGTGGCTTAGTTAAGTGACCAAAATTTTGTATCTATGTCAGTATCCTATAGATCTTTAATATCCTTGTTGAAAAATATCATGTATGAGATGGAAGCTTCAAATGGTATTCTTGGAATCTGATGCAATCTGAAATCCTTGGCTTACATGATGGCCCCGTTGTAGTCGTAATATAGCACTATTTCCTTACTATTTTCAAGAAACTACTACAAATTTACTAATGAACTTCATTATATGTACATCTTTATTCACATAATCAGATATCACAATAGATATTCGTTCTATTATATAACCAATAAATGTATATTCCCTAGAACTTTTCCAACTAACATCACACAAAAAAATGCAATCAGTAACCATCCTTGTTATTTTTGGAATCTCACATTGGATTGATACTTTTCAACCAGTTCTTCATCATCTACATATATAAATTGCACATCATAAGCTATTATAAAAAACTTGAGGATGTTATTGGCTGCATGACCTTTACTGACATATAAGATGTTTCAACATCACATAACTCTTCTTAAATGATAGATCCAATTTTTAAGGCATATGGAAACTTATTCATGTTATCCATCTTCTAAAAAATATTTGGAGAAATTGGCCTTAAAATTTGTTATACAATGAGAAATATGCAAGTTACCATTCTTAGACTCTTGCATATTGAAACACTTTAATACTTTGTAAATCTATTTGCTTTCACTCAATCGAGGAAGCTTTCTTGATCTAGCTCTATATCTTGATACATACAATATAGGTGGCTTCACCTCAACCCTTCATTAATAAACTATTTCACATCCACATACTCACCTTTTATATAGTCGTCTCCCCCTGGGCTTCTACCTCTTCAGTTGTCTCAAGGTGCCTCAATGATCGGAGCCTCTGCCTGCTTTGTCTTCAACGTCTGTCCTTCTCAACAGTGTTGTTACTCGGTCTGGGTCTCATGATGCAGTGCTAGAGGATTTAGTGGTGTGCCCTAGTGGTGATGTGGTTCGCTTGGGCGGCACAGAACATGGGCATCTTTCCCTGATTGTCAGACCCTATAGAAGTTGAGACCCCCTTTCTCCTCTTCCCTTCTTCTATTGTGTTTCCTTTTTTCCTTTTCTGTCTATCCATATCTGTTGGTCCTTCTTGGGCCCTGTGGGTATGCCATTAGATTCCTTGGTGAATTGCTTGGGTAGGGGATAATTCGGGGGTCTTCGACTGGGAGGTTGTTGCTTTTGCCTCCCTACTCATTCCTTCTCTTCTCGAGCTTTTGCTTAAGGTTGAGGGGGGAGTTGTGGGTCTCTAAAAGTGGTGGTGGAGTTCCCTGTTGTTGTACCCCACCCATTAGTGTCCTTCCTGCATTCTTTTCTGCATCCTCACTTATTTCACTATTGTTGTCTTGCTAGTTAAACCTGCAAGTGCCTTTTTGCGGTTTGTTTTCCTTTCTATCTTGTTCTTCTTGGTGTGTTTTTGTGTTTGTCTAGTTAGGTTTTGAGTTGGGTCTTGTTTCCCTTTTCAGCTTATTTGTTGTGTTGTTATGAGTCTAGTGAGAGGTCTGCCTATGTTTCTTCTAGTATGGAAGAGAGGATGTGTTTATCAAGATGATGGCTTCTATGATGTTGACTTTTACAGTAGGGGTTCAATCCATAAAAGAGATACCATGGATCGTGGAAGGGTTCCAGTTAAAAGGTGCTTCGATCATCTTATTGGGGAGGAATCTGTGCAGAAGTGCTTTACTCAAATCTAATATTTCTTATATAATGTGGGTATACTCTTGATTATGATGTTGTCAATTTTATTTGAAACTTATGTCTTTATAGATGATGTATGGTTCTTTTAATATATGACTAGTCTTACCTTAAAAAATATATATACAATATAGCAATACTATAACCCTCCCACTGACCTTATTATCATAATGTTCATCTTCATTCTTTCTAAAACTAAATTATTAGGCAGGTTCATAAAAATGAAGATTCAAATTCCTAATTCTTGATTAAGTTCATAGATTAACCTTTGTAGTTTATAAAAAAAGAAATTTGGTTTGGAATCCATGTGATGTACCTCATAATCATGATAAGATACAATGTAAGCATGATATTATTATATTTGAACACAATAATTGTTGAGAAAGTTTCATCATAGTCAACACCTTGAACTTACTTGATAACTTCTTTAATTAAACATCCTTTATAATCCTAGAAGTTCAATCCATCTCCTCTTATTTTTGAAGACACACTTGCACCCAATGGCATTCAATCATTCATGTGGTTTCACCAAGGTCTATATATTGTTGGCATACATGGAGTTCATTTTAGATAAATATCTTCCTTGTAGGTGGTTAGCTCATCCTAGTCCATGATGAGAAATTTCACCATATTGAGTCACAAGAAACTCAATTCTCTCTAGCCCATAGGAACTCCTACTATATTTATGAGATTCACATGATTCATAAATAATTAGTTGTTCCAAACAACTTGTGGTGCTTCCTCATTTTTCATATTCATGTTCATTGTTACCTCATGTTTCTCAAACCTTTTAAAGTTCTTTTCTACCAAGACTAGTAAATCTAGAGATGAATTATTTCTCTAGAAAGGTACCCATTCTAGCAAGAGATACTTTTTCTAGGATGAAGCATAAAAATAGTACCCTTTTGTTCTCCTAGTATACCTCACAAAATAACACCTACCATTTTTGGGTTTTGATTCCTTAGAAAATAACACTTAATTGTATCTTCACAATCCATATATATATATATATATATATATATATATATATATATATATATATATATATATATATATATATATATATATATATAAGACATATTTGGATGATCCCAAATCCACATCTCATATGATGTACAACAAATTTAGAAGGAACATGGTTTAAGGTAAAGGTGGTGGTTCTATATAATTTCTCCAAAATAATTTTGGAAGTCCATCTTGGCTTATCACAGATCATACTATGTCCATAAGAGGTACAATTAGTTCTATTTGAAATAGCATTATGTTGTGGCATACAAGGTAAAGTCAACTGTGATACAATACCACACTCCTTGTGAAAATCTTCTAACTCTTGAGGTGTTCCTCACCTTGATTATATTGAAGCATCTTAATATTCCTTCCTAGTCAGTTCTATACTTCACATGGATATCTTGAACTTCTAAGGGATTATAACTTGTGTAATAAAATATATAGAAGTTTGTATCTACCAAAATAACTAGTAAACGTGATGAAGTATCAGAAACACCACCCCTAGTTGTTGAATAAAATGCCACATACATCAATATCTATGAGTTTTAAGAGACCAAACATCATATAATGGCTACTAAAGGTGCCTTTTCCATCATTCCCAATAAACAATATTTTCATGTCTAGCGATGTTCTAAATCAAATGCGTCTTAGTATGCTTTCTGAGAGAGCTTAAAACTGTGCTTCTAGTATATATGTTCCACGAGGGAAATGATACTTGATGTTTAAGTTATATAAACTAGCCTAATTATGTATATGGATGTCTTAAGATCCAACGATGTAAGATACCAAGAAATGTCATATAAGAAATTGTCCAAGTAAATTAAGCAAGAATCATTCTTGATGAAGAACTATTTCATCTCCAGTCATGAAATCAATAACATGAGAGTAACAACTATTATATGATACTATTACAATCTCTTAACTTCTAAGATAAATTATGTACCACTACAATAGAAACATGTAAAGAGTGGTTCCCAATAGGGGACCCATTTGAATGGTGTAATACATAAGTCAAGAAATTACCAAGCATCGAGGAAACATAACTATTTTATTTGTTGTAGATATCCCAATACATTGATCCTCAACATAAAAAGTGACATTACAAAATACAAAATTCTACTACTTATATAGACGACCAATTATAGAGGAAAAACTGACCATCTTAAGATATCCTCATGTTAACATTGCCTTACAAGATCCCTTTGATTCCTCTAGTGTCCCTACACCTGGATGGAAGGGAAACATCACCTTGAAAAGGACAAGGAAGACCACTATCTGTCAATAACCACTGAGTATATGCATACAAACAATATTTAGTGAATTATAGATATCACGAACACAAAAAATAAGTTAATATACAAGGAGGGTATATTAATATTTAGGTAAGTTCAATAAGAATTTTATCAAAATAACCAAGGAATGAGAAATAAAGATTGAGGCATATCAACTTAGAAGTCAATTCATGAATACAAATTACCTTTTAATCATAAACAACAACATATAAAAAGTTCTTTTTAGCTTGCAACACAACTACAACAATATAAATTAGGGCAATGCAACCATAAACTACTAGCCATGGCATGAGGAATAGAACCTCATCACCCAATAGAAAAAACATGGCAGGGGGGATAAAACCCCAATGCCTGGAAGGAGGAATAAAATGTCAATGCATTTAAATATATGATGTGGAAGGGGAATAAAACTCAGTGCCTGGTAGAAGGAATGAAACCTAAGTGCCTAAAAATGGTTGAACTACTATTATATATTACTAGTCCAAGTATCACATGCAAACAAAGTAGGAAAGATCAAAATGCAGTCCAATTTAATAATCATGTTAAAACGGGATGGAAGCATACAACATATTGCAAGGGGTCAAACGACCCATCTACATGAGATGAAGATTTCAATAATCATAAAATAAATATATGAATATTAGTTGGGAAACTTGGAATATTCAAGAGATTCAAATGGAGGCGTGTAAATCAAAATATGCTTCATGAAAAACAATTTGGATCCAGTCATTAAATACCCAAATAAAACTAGGAATAAGCACATACCTTAGAGTCATACCTATTTATTCCATAATTCTTATTAGGATCAGGTTCAGGGCCTTATGTAACCTCATCATAATATTTATGCATTACATTGATATTGATTTCATTGAATTCATCAAAGAAAGAGTGACCTTATTGTATGTTTGAAATCAGGTCTCAAAACTCATCCCAACAATTTTGATATTTTTTTTTGATTCTGTATATGTATGTATCGGAAATCTTTGGTAAATATATTCCCGACCCTCAAAGAGGGGCAAAATTACAAGCTACACCCATAAGTGTAGTTTACAAAATAAAGGTCTAGATTAGACCCTTAACAAAAGAAATGAAAACTAGTACTTTTAGTACTTACAAAAAGACCAATTTTGAATCAAGAACTGAGATACATTATTCAACTTATACGTTTTATAATGCATCTGAAGTTCTTTCTCCATCCTACTGAACATCTCTAGTTCATCTCTAGGTTTTCCTCCATGCTTCCTAGAGTTTCTTTCAATCCAGATAACATGGATGCAAAGGGTAACCGCCCAAAGGATGATCACCTTGTCTTCGTTTCTGGTGAAGTGCAGGTTCAAAAGACATTCTTGCATACTTGAGAATTTGATTCCACATTTCAACGCAGCTCTACCCCAGATGTATCGCCACCATTTACATCTTGATGTAAGATGTTCAGCTGTTTCCAAATCTGTATTACAAAGGCAACATCTGCCATCCGCATTAGGATTCCATTTCAAAACCTTTTCCATTGTAGGAAGTAGGTTCCTATGTGCTCTATAAGCAGTAAAGCTCCATCTCGGGTTGTGTTTATACTTCCAGAGGTTTGTAGCTGCCCTATCCTTCTCTTGTTTCTGTCTACAGATGTCCCACATGTTGGCATCAGATGTATTCAGAAACAAAGGCCAACGTTAAGTGATTCTTCGCCAATGAGTAGAGAATCCCCACCTATGATTTGGTTGACTGAAATCGTTCAAGCCATATCTTATGATCATCCACTTTGCCCAGACTGAATCACCTTGCAGCAGGATCTTTGTTCTTTTCATCGTATGGAAGTCATCTAGGTTTTCCAGTTTCTTCAGGCCAAGTCCTCCCTCATCTTCTGGAAAAGCAATCCTCTCCCAAGAAGCTGGATGAATGGATGAACCCCAAAGGAAGTCACCCATCAGGATCTCCATTCTTCGCATTGTAGATTTGGTAACCTCCCCTTGAGCCATCCAATATTGGATAAGTCCCATGGCGCAACTTTTTATTAAGACAAGTCTGCCCGCAAAAAAAGCATGGTACCAGGCCATTTCGTGATCATGTCCTTGAGTTTATCAAGACACGGATTGAAATGTCGTCGTCTGAGATTACCACCTGCTAATGGGAACCCCAAATAAGAGGTGGGAAGTGAACCCAGTTGAACGCCCAAATAGTCTGCAAGTACTTGCTTCTCGGCTACAGATTTGGAGAAGAAGATACTTGACTTCATGGTGTTAAGCTTCATGCCTGATTCATTTCCGAAATCCTCTAGAATAGTTTTCAGGTTTGCAAGACTTCTGTTCCTTGCTTCACAAAAGATCAAGACATCATCAACGAAGAGAAGATGAGACATCACAGGAGTATTCCTAATTGTGTATGTTCGAATCTTCTTCAAGCTGACTGCATTATCGATTTTCTTCGTGAGTCCTTCCATGGCAATGGTAAACAGCAGAGGAGACAGTGGATCTCCCTGTCGTAGCCCATTTGAATTTTTAAAGAACCCTTCAGATGCACCATTGATAAGCACTGAGAAAGACGGAGTCGAGACACATTGTTGTACCAGTTGTATCCACTCTGTACTAAATCCTAGTGCCTCCAAGCATTTCCAAAGATAGGACCATCGAACGGAGTCATAGGCTTTGGTAATGTCTAATTTAGCACAAGCAGAAGGAGAACTCCTAGCTACATTGTAATTAAGAGTAAACTCAGCTGCCAATAAAGCACAGTCGTGTATACTTCTTCCTTTGATAAAACCTCCTTGGTTGGGGGAAATTATCTTAGGCATGATAGAAGATAGACGGATTGTAATAATCTTCGTGATTATCTTATAAAGCATAGAACAACAGGCTATAGGTCTGAAATCCGCAGGAGAAGATATGACTTCTTTCTTTGGGATCAAAGCAACAAAGACATGATTAATCTGCCTGACCATGTTTCCGCCATTAAAGAACCATTGTACAGCTTGAAGAAGATCATCTTTGACAATTGCCCAGTTTTCACGATAGAAAAATCCATTAAAGCCATCTGGTCCAGGGCTTTTAGATGCGCCAATGGACCAAACAGCTTGTTTAACTTCATTAATATCCAGAATCTTGCACAACATATAGTTGTCTTCATCAGTAACCAGAGAAGACCACCCAGAGCTGTCGAAATCAGTAGAGCTTTGTTCCTGATTATAGAGCTGTTCAAAGAAATTGGAGGTCTCCTTTGCAATAGCTTCCTCATCAGTGAGAAAGACTCCATCACTATTGTATATTTCAGCAAGTATATGTATGTATGTATGTATGTATGTATGTATGCATGCATGCATGCATGTATGTATGTATGTATGTATGTATGTATGTATGTATGTATGTATACATATCTTTATAACAAACCAACATTTATTTATGATATTTATAAGTACCATTTACAAAATTATATTAAAAGAACAGCTGGATAATGGTTGATATGCTCCTTTGGCACTTTTTACTAATGCATTTTGATGGGTATCCGTGTCTGTTAACCACTAGAATGTTTGAGTGGCAAAGAATTTGAGAAGCTTAGAAAAGACTTTACTACCCCTGAGTTCCCAAACCAAGGCATGGGACCAAATGAGCAAATGTGGGAACTCCTCTAGGGATCAATCCCATCCTTATTACCATCACATGAGCTCTATTAAAGCTTTTTATTGGAAGGAACTCACATTCCTCAAATTCTAGCATATAGGTGAGGATTTTGTAGTGTTCCCAACTTTAATTTGAACTTGTTGAGCCCTTATTCTTGGTCAGGGGTTCTTAGAGCAATGAGGACAAGAGTCCATCTTGAGCCCAGAATGAGAGGGATTTGAGTTCTGGCAAAAGCAAAATGAAACGACAAACGAGGGAGCTATACCAATTTGGTAAGGAAGGATGAAGCAAGAGGCGTTGAAGTCTTGAGGAACAACAAATCTAGTAGTCAAGAAAACATGTCAAATAAACTCCTGGTTTAAACATTCTCATTTGTGATAACATCATCACATATGCATGATGATAGGGAAAAACCTAAGATACTGACCCAACACTAATCAAACCAGACAATGCGATACTTCCCCATGATCTCCTAAGTGTTCTGGTGCAGTCTATGGGGTTAGAGGACTACCTTGGTTTCTGATTGAAGCCCAACTATGAGAATAGGTGAGGTGGAGTTTGTATTTAGGAGAAAGAGCAAATGAAGAGACAAATAGAATGCAAAGAGAAAATGATGAGACAAATAGAATGCATTAAAGGACAGAGAATCTAGGATATAACCGCATGATGAATTTCTCTATAGTGATGTGTGGCCGTGTGTCAGAGCTTAGGAGTCCTATAGGAAAACTTAACTCTAGTCAGTCACATGGGGAGAATGCATGAGAGATTTTTTATTCTTGGTGATTAAGATGAGATAAGTGAAGGTTCATAGGTATCTAAGAAAATGTAGGGTTCACGATGGAGGAGAATGAGGCTATTGTGTACGGTGGTCGGAGAGGCAAGGAGAAGCAATTTTGGGTGTTTCATGAGTCCATTACCATTTCAGTTGAGTAAGGAATCATAAGAAATGGAAGAACCCAAGGAGTTGAATAGAGAAGAAATCATGCAAAATGAATCACTAGGGAGAGATAACGATTCAATAGAAGAATCATCGCGGTGAAAATTGTAACATACTAGAGGGAAGAGAAGGGTGATGACCCATGTGTCATTGGATCAGGGGTCAATGGACATGAGTTGTTTGATGTTGATAGCCCCTTACGTAGATGAAGAATTTGAGTTTTGTGACAATGCATTAAATGGAACTTAGGGAAAAGACAATGATTATATTAATTCAACTTATGTTATTTTATGCCTTTCTTTACTTATTTGATTGAATGGGTAAATGTTTCCCAAGTATGAAATTTTCAATGTATAATAATTTCAATATGAGGAATCTATGTTTGACATTAGTTGCATAGTTTGAAAACCTTTTATAATATATTTCATGACTTCTAAGTTAAGTTTTCACTTTAAGGCATGTATCCAACTAAATTGGGAATGGGACATGGGTCGATAGGGGGCCCACTCAAAGGTATAATACATAAGTCATGAAATTACAAATAAGCATGAAAGTATAACTATTTTATTTATCACAAATCTCCCAATACATTGATCCTCATCATAAAAGGTGGCATTACAAAATACAAATTTCAACTACTTATATATATGACCAATTGTAGAGGAAAAACTGACCATATTAAGATATCTTCATGCTCACATTCACTTATAAGATCCTTTTGAGCTCTCTTATGTCCCTACACCTGGGTGGAAGGGAAACTCACCCATAAAGGCAAAAAAGACCACTATGTGTCACTAACCATTCAGTATATGCATACAAACAATATTTAGGGAATTGTAAATATCATGAACACAAAAGGGGTGTTAATATACAAGGGGGTATTAATATTTAGGTGGCTCAATAGGAATTTTAATAAAAGAATTAATAACCAAGAATGAGAAATTAACATTGAGGCATTATCAACTTGGAGAGTCAATTTATGAATAAAGAATTTTTTGTCTTTTGATCATTAACAACAACATATAAAAAGTTTTTTATCTTAAAAAATACAATAATATAAAGTACAGATAGGGAACCATAAACCACTAGCCATGGAATGAGGAATAAAACCTCATCACCCAACATATAAAACATGGATGAGGAATAAAAATCCAATGCTGGGAAGGAGGAATAGAACCTCACCGCTTATAAATATATGATGTGGTAGGGGAGTAAAACCAAGTGAATGGTAGGAGGAATAAAACCTCAATGCCCAATATTGGTTGAACTATAATTATATATTATCATTCCAAGTATCACAGGCAAATAGAGTAGGCAATATCACAATGAAGTCTAATTTAACAATCATGTACAAAAAGGATGGAAGCATCCAAAATACTACAATTGAGGTCAAAGGACCCATCTATAGGAGAAGTAGATTTCAATAACCATAAAAGAAATATGTGAAAAAATGGGATTTTGGGAACATTCAAGATATTTAAAAAGAAGAGTATAACTCAGAATATGCTTCATTGATAACAATTAGGATGTAGTCCTTATAAGCCAAAATAAAATTGGGAAAAAGCATATACCTTAGAGTCATACCTACTTGTTCCACAATACTTATTAGGCCCAGGTTCATGGAATTATGCAACTTCATCATAATATTTATTCATTACATTGATATTGATTTCATTGAATTCATCAATTAAAGAGTGACCTTACTATCAGCTTGAAATCATGCCTCAAAATCCATCCCAAAAGATCTGTTATATTTTTCTAATTCTAAAAACATATACATGTATATGTCCATATCTTTATAAAAAAACCAACATTTTTTTAGGATTTAATAAGTACCATTTACAAAATTATATTAATAGTATATCTAGCTAATGAATCCTATGTTCCTTTTGTGCATTTTGACTAATACATTGTGACGGGTATCCATATCTTATAACCACTCAAATGTTTGAACAAAAAAGAATTTTAGTAGCTTAGAAAAGACTTTGCTACTCGTAAGTGCCCAAACCAAAGCATGGAGCCATAGGTTCAAATGCGGGCATTCCTCAGGGGAATTAATCCCCTCCTTCTTTCCATCACATGACCTCTACTAGAGATTTTTCTAGGAAGGAACTCACATTCCTTGATCCTTGCATATATGTGAGGATTTTGTAGTGTTTCTATCTTCAATTCAAACTCGTGAGCCCTTATTCTAGGTCTGGGGTTCTTAGAGCAATGAGGATGACACTCCATATTGAACCTAGAAGGACATGGATTTGAGATATAGAAAAATCAAAACCACAAATGTGGGACCTACCCCAATTTGGCAAGGAAGGATGAAGCTTGAGTTGTTTAATTCTTGACGAATGACATATCTAGTAGTTGAGAAAACACGTCAAAGAAACTCATGGACTAACCAATCTCATTTGTGATAACATCACCATATATGTGAGATGATAGGGAAAAACCTAAATTACTGACCCAACACTGATCAAATGAGACAATATGATACTTCTATACAATCTTGCAAGTGCTTGGGTGCATCTCTAGGGTTAGGGGTGTTGGGTTTTAGGGGAGACAGAGAAGGCAGCGGAAACAAAAAATTTTCTCCCCCAACCCATACCGAGGAAACGCGTCAATGTCTATATAATAGGAAAGGATGGTTTGTGGAATCATACCTTGTCCCGAGGCTTGCTCGGCGACAATACCTCACGCAATGCGCGGTCTTCAACTCCGGACTTCGACAGTGTCTGTGCAGCTCCTGGTCGCACCGGGACTGACAACTCCTACTCGAACCGGACTGTCAGATGACAGTTGTCCTCCTAAGCGGCAGTGTCCTCCCGCCTCTGTATAGTCCACACGGACCACCTGGAACTCCACTCTCCTTGTCCCACAAGGAAGTGGAAGGAGTCGCACCCTCCTGTTGACGTACTAGTCGCCAACACGCTCTCCTGCCTCCTGTTGCAACTGCAGTTGTCCTTCCCTTGCTGCACCTCCCTTTTGCGGGAAGCACTTGCTCGGGCTCTCTCACGGTTACCAAAACCAGAGAGAACGACAACTTGCAGAGCAACTGGTTGCACTGAGCTGTACTTTGAGAAGCCCCCAATACCCCTATATATAGGAGAGTCATGGGACATGGTTCTCCATCTCGGGCAATGCGGGACTAAAGCAGGAGTAGAAGGGTTCGAGAATTTTCCACAAAAAGCAACTGGTTCGCAACTTGAAATGATCGGTTCACAACTGAACCGATCGGTTCGGCCATTGAGCCGATCGGTCGGACCTGAGCCGATCGTTTGGGGCCCTCCAACCGATCGGTTGGTGCCCTGAACCGATCGGTTCATGGTCCTAATCCGGCTCAAAAAGACTTTCCTTGTTTCTTTCCCAATTGGTATCGAATACCAATATTATTCCCAATCGAATTGGGCAATTTGAAACGAAAGGAAATTCTTGCCGACATGACTTTCCCAACTGGTCGGTTGCACCAGTTGAGCCGATCGGTTCAACTCTTGAACCGGTCGTTTCAACCTGGGCATGAGCCGATCGGCCTGGACACTCCAGCCGACCGGTTCAGCAACCTCAGCCGACCGATTCATCACATGAACTGATCGGTTGGGAGCACAAGTTGGGCAAAATCAGTCAATTGCGATTTCAATCAATCCGATACTCCAATCAATGCGTCCAACACCTTGAACCATACGATATTGAGCTATCGACTGATTGAGTGTTTAATTGAACTACTAAACTCCTTTAGTAATCAATCTAAACATTTCTTTGTGGACAAAACTCCTCTTCCAGGTTAAATCCTATGTGTGTGACCCTGCAGGTCCATTTCATGTTGGCAGTGAAAGTCCATAACACTTATGACTTCACAAGCAAAGAGCGGTGCCTAGTCACACATCAGTGCTACCCAAGTGAAAGTAGAAAGTTGGAGAACAACTTTCATCCTACAATTCGTGAATGGTGTTACAGCGAATGTATAATTCCTTTGTCACTGATATCCCGAATGAACTCGAGGCATGGAACAGTCATCCTGTCAACGCTCATTCACTTCCTTGATCTCAGAGTAGACTGGAAGAGATATGTATGACATCAGTATCATATACTGATTCACACATGCGTGCACGCCTTTCTCAATCCTACTCATCAAGTGGCCATGGATATCAAACTCCCTTAGGAGGGACAAATCCCATATCTATCACTCGCCCCTCAAAAGCCCCATGTGTCAAAGCCACCCAATCATCACCTTTATAACAACCCATGTTTCAGGACTGCGTTTGATGATGTCAAAGTGTGCCCAACGACATGTGTTGAGTGCAGTGATTTCAGGTCTAAGAATCACACTCACCACCATCACTGTGAGTACTGACTGTGACTACCATCTCATGGTTCCATGTGTCAAACTCACGGTGGGTCTGTCCGGTACCTTGTTCTCTAACAAGTACCTATGTGTTTGGTTTGATATCTCTATATCATGACTAATGAGATTCTGTCATCAACCAACACCACATTCTAGTCTTGTGTGTCATTGTTGTCTATCTACCTTCCACAATGACATCCGACTAGGGACATAACAAGAATGTACAAACTCTTAGCATCCGTATGATCTCATCGTTCAGGTCCTCAACCTGAAAGCATACGTCATTGAGTACTGTCATTCTCTAGACATTCAATCTGTTCTATCACTATCTCATATGACTGAACCAGAAAGAATTGGAAGCTCGCCTTTTATTTTTATCAAATCAATCTTAATGTATCCCACCAATCATCACATGATTGGCTCTCAGGGCATACATACCAACAGACTCCCACTTGCACTGCGAGCCAATCACCCATGAATCATATTCATAGTGATCTTCAAACATGTCCCACATGTTACTGCGCTCTAGTGCCAACATAGTGAGAAATGACAACACCTTGCCAAAGTTAGTATAAATTGCATGTCTCTCATCTCTTCGCTGTACATCACACGTATGAGATGGAGTTGCCGTAATATGCGATCTAGTATTCCATTGCTAACCTTTAGCCACATTGCATGATCAAGGATTCCAGACTTGTCATCAATGAGCAGAATATAATTTCATCTTATGAACTTCCAGATCCATATAGGATCTACTACTGTTCTCTAACACATAGATACTCGACATTTTCCTTTTAAATGGTTTTATTGGAACACTTCCAATTATCAACAAACTTTCACTTTTATACATCTTATGTATATTTTGCGAATAATTTTCTATCCTTTCGGAAGTTCGCATCAATGTAACTCTTTACATCGAACTCTTCCTTATCTTCATAGAACTAGTACTTCACAAGCACTCATCAAGTTCTCATGGTATTCCAGTAACCCTTACTGGAAGTAGACAGACATCCACTCGTCATGTCCTACATACGAGTTATCAGGATGAGCACATCATATTGCTATGTCCTACATACAAGATGATGAATGCATTTTATTCTTGCCATGTCATACATGTAAGACAATGGGATGATTACATACATGATAGATCCATATCTATTCTTAGTGTTCGCATTCTTCATAAGAATTAGACACTTGGCCTTGGGATACTAATATCCATATAACATGGACAAGTTTTCTCCCACTGAATCTGTGCATACTGAACCCTTCAGTACAGATTGCCAATGTATGCTCTCTCTTTTCCAGGTCAAGAGATTTGTCGAGAACTATCTCTATAGATCTCTATTCCTATCATATAGGAAACATCTCTATCTTCCTTAACAATAATTTCCACTTTTGGATTTCCATTCTAGAACATTTCCATTTCACATCATCATGTGGAATGTGAACACACTCCCACTAAATCACAGATCCCTTCTTTATCTTTGACATGTCAGTCAAACCCTTTGACTATATCATCAAAGTAAAGATCCAATTCTGAGTTGCTTGTACTCAATCAATCACATTGATTAGTCCATTGTAACTTATAGACTTCATTTGCATTAGTGGATTCATAAACCTTATAGGTTGTGTCACATACACATCCTTGTTTTATTTCTCATAGGAATGTGGTTTTAGTATCCATATGCCAAATGTCTCAGTCATTAAGTTGCAATCAACAAGCATCATCCTTCTCAAAATGTTATCCATGTGTCTTAACACTTAAGACTTATTTGCACTTATGGATTTCATCCAATGAGTGCTACCATCAAGGTCATACCTTATGGTTCACATGGAAATCATTTAGGATGTAATGGTCTTATACCATAACTCAAAATCTGATTCCTCATATTCATCTAGATAGTTGACTCATCATATGAACAACTCATCACATAGATAATTGAGGTGTATCTGTCAAGAATGTAAGAATTCACAACCCTTGTGATTCTTAATGTCCTTTATTAGTGTGGGGTATTCTTTTATTAAGAAGAATTCAGTTATTCGATAATCATTCTCTAACTCCTTAGAGTATGATTCCTTCTTGATTTAGACATCACCATGCCTTAATCATGAGTTCACTATGATACACTATCATAATCACTCATAAGGATCTCAAACATTTGGTCCAAGTATTTCATTCATTGATCTCATCAAGAATTAATACTTTACCAAATTTGTACTTCATCTATGACAATCTTGAACACTTCAAGATGTTCATATTGGTATTTCTCTAAACACCATTTGAAGTATTAGCATTTGTTCCAATTGGTATGTAAATACATCACATGTATTATACCTAATAGGATAATCACTCTCCCACTACCTTTAGTGAAGATTGATTAATCATGTCCAAGATATTCATGTCTCTTAATGGTTCTCTAACCAAAAGAGTCTAGGTTTATCCATCATATGGAAACTAGAAATGAATTTCTCATGATTGATGCTAATTTGATTGTTTGAGTTATCAATAACTTTAGGTATCATTTTATCTTATGCATACCATGTATCACAAGATAAACAAGGCATTGCCACAAAGATCATATCTTTAAGATTGAAACATCAACTTTATTACTTGCCATCATTGTCATACAATATGCAATAATAAAGTGTTTCTATCTATTGGCAATATATGAAATAGCAGTTCTCAACTCTATTTCGTGCCCTTTAGACTGAAATAAACTGAAAGGTACTCCTATCTATGGCAGCAACACTTGCTCCAATGATGGGTACTTCTTTCTTGGTCCTTTCACAAAGGCCATCACTTCTTTGAGATATTGCATATCATATATGACATATCCATATCTTGGTATCATATACCTTAGATAAAGAAGCGGTTCATTTCATGATACCTTAGGTGGAGATCTCCATCCCCTCCTTCAACTTCTTTTGTTCTTCCAGATATAGAGGGCAATTCCCTCATACACCCTTTCCCCATGTGCCTTGAGGCTGAAGACGGCTTGGATTGCTGGCTAGCATCAAAACACTTCTTTGCTTTGCCCTTATCCTTGCCCTTAAGAATTACCTTTCTCTTTGATCACATCAAAGATTATGGTTTGTCTTTCTTCATCTTTGCCTTTACTATCCTCAACATGTCCAACAACTCTGTCAACGTTTGTCAAAGTTGTTCATGTTGTAGCTTATCATGAATTGTATGATCCTCGCAACATTTGTAGTATCATACCAATAGCCAACTCTTGGCTCAGAGGGAATCCTTCTTAATCAGGTTTTCCACATACCCAATCACATTGAGTGTGTGAATACCTTACTGGGTCTCCTTCTGTCATGACATACTAGGACAGTATCTTGGAGACATCATATGTCTCATGTTGTCTCTGCAACTCATAGTTCAGAGAACACAACATCAAGCACTCCTCATCAATGTCATGCTCAGTATGCTTCCATAAGCATACTTTCAGCCATTGATGTGGTGGGATCGAGTTCATCTGGTACTGGTATAACTAGGACTTGGAGCTTTCTCTCTCTGAGAACACTTCTCACCATCCTAACCAGTCGTGGAATTATTCCCATTTAATTTGTTGGTCTCAAAGACCCATCGCAAATAAAGTGATTTGTTGATTAACCATTTATTTTAACAAAAGGAAATATATGCAATTTTAGTCCAAAACTCTTTTGACTTGTTTGATTGATTTGAAAAGTTTGACGATATAATTAGACCTTTAATTAATTCTCGCTCCCACTATTTTAGTTCAAATTGATAGCCCTCACCATCAATTCGGAAGATTGCAGCGTACAACCTTCTAGTGGGCAAGATCCTGAAATCCTCTAAGCCATGGACCAGCTAGGGCTGTCACCCACAACATAGATCTCTCAGGTAGGCAACTTTTGCCAATTGCATCATATGCAACTCTTGATAAGATGTCATCTACAACTCCTTGCAATGATCATCTCCATGCCTCAAGGTACTAGATCCCATCTAGATCACCTTGTTAAGTCCGACCCAAAGCAAACACGATGAACATGCACCCTGCTAGGGCAGACCCACACATTCATCTTTCACGCTTCCACGAGGTAGACGGTGCACCACGCTAGGGCGTGCCCACACTTGGTCGAACAAGTTTTTCACGTGTGTCGCATTTGGAAGGCATCTAAAACTTAATATTTTAATGAGGGATTTGGTTTTATATACATATACATATCCAATCACCACAATACATAGTACGTATCATATACATGCTATATCCCACAGAAAACATACACAAACGATAAAAAGCGATGATTATGGCCATCCTAATGTGATTCCTTGAGCCAAGAGGAATCACGGTCAACATCACATGCAACCTGTACAAGATGAACTCTGTGCCTTGCCATCCGAGTTGATCAACTCATCACATGAATGATCTGTACTCTCCAGCCGGTCGTTTGGGTGCCACCAGCCGATCGGTTGGCTCCTCCAACCGATCGGTTCGCCTGGTCGTCGTGCATCTCGTCATGTCCGCCACCCGCTCGTCTCGCTCCTCGAACCGGTCATCAACCAATCGGTTCACTCCTTGAACCGACCGTCTGGAAGGTCAACCGATCGGTTCACTCCTTGAACCGATCGTCTGAGCAGTCGTCTTGATGTCCGCCGGTCTTTGACATAACAAGAAATAAAATCTATCCTATTTATTACATTGCTTTAGAAAGGAGAAACCCCGAGTTACATTCGGGGGGAGCAAAGGTAGGAAAGAATCTCGAATTATTTCGAGTTACATCAGGAATAAGAGAGGGAAGATCGGTGCGCAGACCGAGATGCAAGCAACCACAAACAACCACACACAGATAGGGGTTTATAGGCCATAATCACGCTACACACATCCACCACAAAACTCGTTTAAGGGCGACGCGTATCGAGTGCATTAATAATACATATCATATATGTAATTTGGGATTTGTGGATTTAGGATTGGACATGCATAAAGCCGATATTATTCGCATCGTATGCAATAAATAAAGGCGACAAACCAAAATCGATCATATCGATATTCCTAAAACATAGAGCAGTTGACGTGGCTCTGATACCACTGTTGGGTTTTAGGGGAGACAGAGAAGGCAGCGGAAACAAAAAATTTTCTCCCCCAACCCATACCGAGGAAACGCGTCAACGTCTATATAATAGGAAAGGATGGTTTGTGGAATCATACCTTGTCCCGAGGCTTGCTCGACGACAATACCTCGCGCAATGCGCGGTCTTCAACTCCGGACTTCGACGGTGTCTGTGCAGCTCCTGGTCACATCGGGACTGACAACTCCTACTCGAACCGGACTGTCGGATGACAGTTGTCCTCCTAAGCGGTAGTGTCCTCCCGCCTCTGTAGTAGTCCACATGGACCACCTGGAACTCCACTCTCCTTGTCCCATAAGGAAGTGGAAGGAGTCGCACCCTCCTGTTGACGTACTAGTCGCCAACACGCTCTCCTGCCTCCTGTTGCAACTGCAGTTGTCCTTCCCTTGCTGCACCTCCCTTTTGCGGGAAGCACTTGCTCGGGCTCTCTCACGGTTACCAAAACCAGAGAGAACGACAACTTGCAGAGCAACTGGTTGCACTGAGCTGTACTTTGAGAAGCCCCCAATACCCCTATATATATAGGAGAGTCATGGGACAGGGTTCTCCATCCCGGGCAATGCGGGACTAAAGCAAGAGTAGAAGGGTTCGAGAATTTTCCACAAAAAGCAACTGGTTCGCAACTTGAAATGATCGGTTCACAACTGAACCGATCGGTTCGGCCATTGAGCCGATCGGTTGGACCTGAGCCAATCGTTTGGGGCCCTCCAACCGATCGGTTGGTGCCCTGAACCGATCGGTTCATGGTCCTAATCCGGCTCAAAAAGACTTTCCTTGTTTCTTTCCCAATTGGTATCGAATACCAATATTATTCCCAATCAAATTGGGCAATTTGAAACGAAAGGAAATTCTTGCCGACATGACTTTCCCAACTGGTCGGTTGCACCAGTTGAGCCGACCGGTTCAACTCTTGAACCGGTTGTTTCAACCTGGGCATGAGCCGATCGGCCTGGACACTCCAGCCGACCGGTTCAGCAACCTCAGCCGACCGGTTCATCACATGAACCGATCGGTTGGGAGCACAGGTTGGGCAAAATCAGTCAATTGCGATTTCAATCAATCCGATACTCCAATCAATGCGTCCAACACCTTGAACCATACGATATTGAGCTATCGACTGATTGAGTGTTTAATTGAACTACTAAACTCCTTTAGTAATCAATCTAAACATTGCTTTGTGGACAAAACTCCTCTTCCAGGTTAAATCCTATGTGTGTGACCCTGCAGGTCCATTTCACGTTGGCAGTGAAAGTCCATAACACTTATGACTTCACAAGCAAAGAGCGGTGCCTAGTCACACATCAGTGCTACCCAAGTGAAAGTAGAAAGTTGGAGAACAACTTTCATCCTACAATCCGTGAATGGTGTTACAGCGAATGTATAATTCCTTTGTCACTGATATCCCGAATGAACTCAAGGCATGTAACAGTCATCCTGTCAACGTTCATTCACTTTCTTGATCTCAGAGTAGACTGGAAGAGATATGTATGACATCAGTATCATATACTGATTCACACATGCGTGCACGCCTTTCTCAATCCTACTCATCAAGTGGCCATGGATATCAAACTCCCTCAGGAGGGACAAATCCCATATCTATCACTCGCCCCTCAAAAGCCCCATGTGTCAAAGCCACCCAATCATCACCTTTATAACAACCCATGTTTCAGGACTGCGTTTGATGATGTCAAAGTGTGCCCAACGACATGTGTTGAGTGCAGTGATTTTAGGTCTAAGAATCACACTCACCACCATCACTGTGAGTACTGACTGTGACTACCATCTCATGGTTCCATGTGTCAAACTCACGGTGGGTCTGTCCGGTACCTTGTTCTCTAACAAGTACCTATGTGTTTGGTTTGATATCTCTATATCATGACTAATGAGATTCTGTCATCAACCAACACCACATTCTAGTCTTGTGTGTCATTGTTGTCTATCTACCTTCCACAATGACATCCGACTAGGGACATAACAAGAATGTACAAACTCTTAGCATCCGTATGATCTCATCGTTCAGGTCCTCAACCTGAAAGCATACGTCATTGAGTACTGTCATTCTCTAGACATTCAATCTGTTCTATCACTATCTCATATGACTGAACCAGAAAGAATTGGAAGCTCGCCTTTTATTTTTATCAAATCAATCTTAATGTATCCCACCAATCATCACATGATTGGCTCTCAGGGCATACATACCAACAAGGGGATCACCTTAGTTCCTCACCATAGCTTGACCATTATAGTAGGTGAGACAGAGTTTGTTGTCCATGAGAATTAGATCAATGAAGAGATGAATAGAATGCATAAAAGGACATGGGGTCCAAGATGTTACCACATGATGAATTTCTCAATGGTGATGTGTGATTGTGTGTTAGAGCTCGAGAGTATTACAAGAAAAGTTAACTCCATCTAGTCATATGGGAGAGTGTGTGATAAATTTTTGATTCTTTATTATTAATACGGATAGGCAAAGGTTCCAAGGTATCTAAAACAATGTAGGATTCAAGGTGTAGGACAAATGAGGCTATTGTGTAAGGCAGTCATAGAGGCAAGGAGAAGTGATTATGGGTGTTTCATGAGTCAATCATCATTTAACTCGAGTAAGGGAACAAAAGAAGTGGAAGAAGCCAAGGAGTAGAGTGGAGAAGAAATCATGAAGAATGGATCACTAGGGAGAGAGAATGAGTCAATAGAAGAATCATCATGGGTGAAAATTGTAACGTTCTAGAGGGAAGAGGAGGGTGACGACCCATGTGTCATTGGATCAAGGGTCACTAGAGATGAGTTGTCTACTCTCAAGACTCCCTATATATATATATATATATATATATATATATATATATATATATATGAAGAATTTGTGTTTTATGACAACACATTAAATGGAAATTAGGGAAAATATGGTGATTATGTTCATTCAACTTATGTTATGTCATGTCTTTATTTACTAATTTAATTGGATGGGTATTACCCAAATAGTATGAAATTTTTTATGTAGAATAATTTCTACATGAGGAATCTAGATTTGACATAAGTTCTACAATTTCAAAACCATTTATAATAAGATTTCATGACTTATAAGTTAAGTTTTCATTTTAAGGCATTTATCTAACTAAATTGGTCAATTATGATACAATGTTTTGTATCCTCTCATATTTTCTCATTCTTTAGTCTTAGGACTATTCTGGGGTGTCAAATCAGTTTTGTGCCTATTAATTGGTATTTATGTAATGTACACATGAAGCTTCAAGAAAGTGTCACATCTATGACTATACCACCAGAGAAAGAGTAAATTACACAAAAGTCCACAAGTTACATAAATTAGTAACTTGAGCAAACCAGATGTGATTTGATTCACATTTTAAATGTAGCTTCATCATTTAGTGTGACATCACAAACTAGAGTTAACTTTCAAGATTAACCATCAAATTAGTCCAATTATGCCAAACAATAATGTTAATGATTAAGTAGGGTTAGGGCTTTATAGTCTAGAGGTTGAAGATGAAGCCTCCTCCATTGCATCCCGTTGAATGGTTGAGATTCAAAGGAATATATTCCTTCCTCTGTGCCTAAAATTAAATAATGCACATGACACTGAATGTGTCACATTCAATCGCCCAACTTTGTTCTCAAACATATAATAACTGAAATACCTAAAAAAATGTTCATAACTTTTAATTGGTACACCTAATCATAATGAATTTTAGGTGGAGTTAGATGATGTAGTTATCTATCAATGGAAAAAAAATTGAGATTTGAATTCAAATGTTGACTATTATAATTTCACTAGGTTGTTAATACACATTAATCACCCTAATGTGCATTTAGGGTTCACATTATTTCAAAATTTGTATTTCCACAAGGTCAAAACATTATAGTGGGTGATTAGGGAAATTAGGAAATTGATTTGAGAACTTATTAATATCCTTAAATTCCCAAGAGAGAAAAAATAATAATGTAGAAAATCACTTTATCACACGATCTCGTTTTGACCTTCAAAATGGAATGCAGGTTTGATTTTAGTGTCACTTGTTCATAACAAACTAATATAACCATCACAATTATAATGATTCTACCATATGATGCTTACAACATTTAAAAGTTCAAGTCCATCATAGAATTTTGGTTTATAGAAATCCCATATTAACGAAGTCCTCCATGCACTCAACATATTTGAATAAGGTGCTACTTAGACAAGGCTCATAGGGAAAACATGTTCCAATGTATTAAGCCATATTCTCAAGCGAAATAATACTAATGAAGTTCATGTACTAGTTCACAAACTTTTCCTTGTCAAGATTGTACTTCTCAAGGACTAGTCACAATGATAAGTGGTCTGTCTGATTCTAAAACACTTCAGGAATATAAATCTATAACTTCAAAATGAAGTTCACCTATTTCATTGGATAACTTAAAAGTGGGTCGAGATCCGTACTTTGTTGAATCATGAGTCAACTTTGGCTAACTTTCAACATGTAACATACCGAAACTTTGACATATTCTCTATTTGGCCCTTTCCCAATATTTTCGTATCATTTCTATCCTTTTTGGCCGTGATGCTTAAATTGTGGAATTTATAGTGGTTTGGTGAACATTTGTTCAATAATTATACCAATGGAAGGGATTATGCACAAATACTTCAGTGAAATCTTATTTAAGGATCTAAAATTTAAAACACCACTTTAGTAGAATAATGGTATATTAATTTGTGCTAGAAGTGCAAGGCCCTAAACCTTGATTAATGTATTAAACAAGATTAATTACCATAATTAAGTTCTCTAAACCTTAATATAACTTTTTGATGTGATTTGAAAACATAAAATGATCCTAAGTTTCAAATTTGGTTTGATTTGGATGTTGTTTGTGCAAGTTGTGCAATTTTAGGTGCATTCTAGACTTTTATGCAATTTACCCAATTGGGAGGTTTTCTTTGCTAATTATCACCTGAATTTTAATCCTTATATATTACCTTACCATTCTCAAAATTTTAAACCATGGGGCACCTAGTTTCACCTTGGTTTGAAGGTGTTTCTCTCTAAGGGCATTATAGGGATTACCCTCTTTATAAATGTGCTTATCTTTAAAAGCTATCAACCAATGGGGTTATTTCTTTATTTGAAGGACGGTGGGGATGTCCTAGAAGGCTCCATGGGATTTTAGGACTGAACTTTGATATACAAGAAGAGTCTATGAGCTATCCTCTTGCATGGCCATGAAGCCCTAGCCTAAGGACATATGGAAAGTCCCATAAACACCTCATACTTGCCCCCTTCTTTATAAAGTCATGCCTACCCGTTCCCACCTCCCAATCCAAGAAGCAATCCTCTCCTTCTCTTTCCCACAGCTTAGAGCATCGTCCCTTCTATGTTTGGCCATGAAGTTGCTATCCCAAGGTAAAAGAGGGTGCCTACCTTGGTGAAGAAGGCTCCTAGGGTTTCAAATTTCTCTATTTAAGATTTCTTAAGCTCCTCCTTGGTGATTTTGACCAAAACTAGTAAGAATCCTCCTTTCCTTCCCTATTTTCATACTGTTAGCATTCCTCCCACCTTCTTCCAGGTCAAAACCATGACCTTCTATGGTAAAACTCCACCTAGAACTCTAAAACATCTCATCTCTATGCTCTTTTGCTAGGGTTTGCACCTCTAAAGTGGAGAAGGTGATCTTTGCTCAAGAAAGGAGCTTGGCTTGGAGAAACCATGCCTTCTAATCTTGGGATCCTTTCAGTTTGGACCTTCTTACCTTCTTAGAGGCAAGTTTTGTTAACCCCCTTCTCATATATTTCTTAGTGCATGCTTAAAACTCATGCTTCTATGTTTAAAATCAATGATTTCCATCTCTTTTTACCATGTTCTTCTAGGGTTTTGGTTTCTTACTGTTTTACCTTCTCTAGAAGCTCTAGTTTGGTTACCTATGCAACTTCAAACCTGATCTTGGATCAAATGGTGTTTTCTTCCTCTCCCTCTCTTTAATTATCTCGATCGGTTTGATGATGTGGCAATTTCCTATTGGTCAGTATTGGAAAATTTCATATCTTCTAATCCGCTTATCCAAATTTGACAAATAAATATGTTTTGGAATTGAAAAATTAATCTCTATCTTATAAAATATTTCAATGTTTGATTTCATGGTTTGATGAAAGGTGATTTTTGTGAAATGAATTTAATTCATAAAAACCATAAAAAGTACATCTTAATCCTCATAACTCCAAAATTAACATAAAATATGTTTTCTTGATTAGGAGAACCTAATAAGTTCATTGGTGATATTTTCAAAAGATAAATCTGAATTTTGCTAAAAAGTTATGAAATTAGGGTTTCTGTACATTATTGTGCACTATGTACTCTAATACATATTAATACATTGAAAATAGGGAAAGTGGAACTTGGACTCAATTAAAGTGGTAAAAGTTAGTAATTGATATCAGCAAGAGAGGTATGTGAAATCCATCTTTATGTATGTGCATTCCTTACATCCTATGTTGGGATAATTGCAGCCAAACCCTATATTTCCATAATGAGGCTTAAATGAACACTAAATCTTCTAGCCTTGAATCGTAATGTTGTTCACGCCTCAAATCAGATTATAATTTCTTCTTGTTTGGGTCTTATACCCCATTGTCATTCTTATTGAATATTATGACTGCTCTTGCCGTGACTACTTTTCTAGCATGTAGATTTATGTTCTATTTAATTTAAAGTAGTAGTACTTATGTACAACCACCCATAGAGGACATGTATTTAATCACCCTGGGGAATGCTTTTATTCTCCCCTATATAATTGTGTAGGTGACTGGGAATGTCTTATTCTCCCTCACCTATAGGTTAGAGGTCCGGTATGTGCCTCAACCCTACTTAGTTAGGTAGACATAATTATCTTACATGCAAATCTTTTTAATATAATTATTAATGGCAAGTTTCTTTTGAATATAGCCTCATACTCTTGTTCTGTTCATCTTATGATGAAAACTAGCCTTTATTTACATGTTTTCTTTACCTTGATATCCTATTCATATTTGTTGACACATACTTTATTTTCCTTTTCCTTTTGCTGGGTGTTTTTCCCAACCACCCAGTTTAGGACAAGTTGTTGAGTTGAATCAGGAGAACATAGCTTTGGGCATGGACCTAGCACTTGGAGATGTTGTTCTGGAGACAATATTTGAAGTAGTTTAGACTTCCCTCTACTTAGATCATTTTTTTGTATCTTGTTGTAAATCCTAATGGGAGATTTTGATGTATTTGTGTAATCTTTTATGAAAATTGAATATAGTCAATTATTTTTTATTCCGCTGCTACACTTTGGTCTTTTGCATACCATTATAATAAATTTGGAAAATTTACACCTATTCCAACATACCTTTGAGTGTGTTTGGAATGGATGTTTTATTCTTCAATTTTTTTTAGTAAGGGGGTGATCCCGCCTCCTTACACAACAAGTCAATTATTTAGGTATGTAACTTTTTCCCACTAGATCGTATGCAACCCTTGGGAGGAGAAACAATAATTATTCAACTCCATCATAGGGAACACCCATTTGCATGCATCGAGGTACTTAACTAGTTAATGTGACTAGTTAAGTTGAACTCAACTAATGATATTGGTTAACATTTTACCCTACTTTGATAGACTCGACGTTCACCTCAAACCTCACCAAGATGGTAATGCACTAATAAACCGGAGGCTTGAATTGTGTTGAGTGTTGGAAGGCATATTATGTTTGATATTCAATAGGGGATCTGGTATAATACATACACATACACATACCCAACACACACACACACACACACACACACACATATATATATATATATATATATATATATATATATATATATATATATATATATATATATATATATATATATATATATATATATATATATATCAAATCACACACCACAAATTATAACGATGAATGCTATGATTATGGCCTAATATCAAAGTCACACTAAGGTAACAAACATTGCAGTCATCTAGGTTTTCCCGCATTATATGCACAGACACAATAGTTTAAAATTTAAAACTTGATTTCATCAATCATAAGTGGCCACCATAGATGTTCCATGGTCAAATGAAAAGATGATTAGATGAAGAAAAAAAGGAACCATGATAAAGAACATTAGATGTAGATCTGATACCAATATTAGGTTCATGGGAGAAGAAAACACCACGAAAACAACTTCTTTTTAGAAACCCCTTGTCCAATGTACCTATGTCAGATTAGGGATTGAAATTTATTCCTTATCATGAAGGCGGTTCAACGATTCAACTTCAAATACTAAAAATAAGTTGGGACCATCCAATCTAAATCATTTTCTAATCTTGCAACTTTTGAAAGTTAATGTGAATTAGGACATAATACACATTTATAATTATATATATGAGGAACTTAGGATTTTGGACATGTATCATATGTTAGCATTTTGTTTAGACTAAAACTTTTGAGTCTTAGAGGTGCTAAGCTCTATGAACGATTTAAGGTATGCAAAGATGATTTCGGATAGACTTTATGTAATGACGCATAGTCGGGATTTAACTTCAATAATAATATGTACAACCCAACAACAATGTACAGTTGAGAGGATACTTTAGCACTCAAATGATGTGTACCTGTAAACTATATGCATCGTTTGTCTTATGACTTTGATTTGTTTCAATAACAAAGGAAATCAATAATCCAATAATTGGAAAGAATCAATGTCCAATGGAATTTGGACTCATTGTACGATGGACTTTTCTCTTTGTAGTATAAGAACGAAGTTCCAATAAGTTAATTGATTCTCCACATTGTAGTTTAAAAAACACCACTTGTTTCGAATATTGGACAATGTTTTAGTTTTTTGCTGGCCCGAAGGTACGAAGCTTGCTAAAATTTTGAATTGACAAAGATGGTTGCTCTATGTATGTTTGAGACTTCCTAAGCTCTAAGTCGTGCAACTTGAAGCCATTCCGCTGGTGCCGTTTCTTATTGGATCTGGATCATATAGGCCTAGCTCGGGCTAGCCCCGTTCTGTGGCTTAAAAAGGATTGGGCTTTTCTTTGAGAGTGATTTCTTAGAAGTACTTTGGGCCAGACAAGTTTTTTGCGTAACCGACTCTGTAGAGCGAGAAGTAAATCGCCGCCTTATGAGTCATTATTCCCTCCTCCACGCCACAAGTTCGCTCCTTTTGGGGGCAACTGAGATTTTTCCACTATCCGGCCACTGCATAGAGCCAAGCGTCGACCTCCCAAACCACAAGCCCTAATTGGTACATCCGATCAATCACACGATGCCGTCCACCGCCGCCGTCGCCGCTGCTGCGGTTGCCAAGCGCGCCTCAGCTAGGCTTATCCGTGGCTTTCTGCGTCCTGTTTCTACCGCAGCAGCGGCTGTGGCAGTGCCAGCGCCCACCCCACCGGCTGCTGTGTCAGGCGACGACTCAAACGCCATCAACATGAAGGGCGTCAGGATCTCCGGCCGCCCTCTTTACCTGGACATGCAGGCCACGACCCCAGTTGATCCCCGCGTTCTCGACGCGATGCTCCCGTTCTACATCTCTCGCTACGGTAACCCCCACTCCCGCACTCACCTCTACGGTTGGGAATCCGACGAGGCCGTAGAGGCCGCGCGCACCCAGGTCGCATCCCTCGTCGGCGCCAACCCGAAGGAGATCTTCTTCACGTCCGGCGCCACGGAGTCCAACAACATCTCCGTCAAGGGCGTCATGAGGTTCTACCGCGACACCAAGCGCCACGTCGTCACCACCCAGACCGAGCACAAGTGCGTCCTGGATTCGTGCCGCCACCTACAGCAGGAAGGCTACGAAATTACGTACCTTCCTGTCCGCCCCGACGGCCTCGTTGACCTCGATCAGCTGGCTAACGCCATCCGGCCCGACACCGGGCTGGTGTCCATCATGGCCGTCAACAATGAAATCGGAGTCGTCCAGCCCATGGAGGAGATCGGGAGGATATGCAAAGAAAAGAAGGTATTTTTTCACACCGATGCCGCTCAGGCGCTGGGAAAGATTCCTATCGACGTTGATAAGATGAACATCAGTTTGATGTCGCTGAGTGGGCACAAGATATACGGCCCCAAAGGTGTCGGGGCCCTGTATCTGCGCCGACGTCCTAGGGTTCGAGTGGAGCCCCAGATGAATGGAGGTGGCCAGGAGAGAGGGATAAGGAGCGGAACCGTTCCCACCCCACTGGTCGTTGGCATGGGAGCGGCCTGTGAACTTGCTGCCAAGGAGATGGAATACGATCACAAGAGGGTTTCTGCACTTCAAGAGCGGCTCCTCAATGGTATCAGGGCAAAGCTTGATGGCGTCGTTGTGAATGGGAGCGTGGAGCAGAGGTACCCGGGGAACATGAACCTCTCTTTTGCGTATGTTGAGGGGGAAAGCCTGCTGATGGGCCTGAAGGAGGTGGCTGTCTCCAGTGGAAGCGCCTGCACTAGCGCCAGTCTGGAGCCCTCCTATGTGTTGAGAGCTCTGGGAGTTGACGAGGACATGGCACATACCTCTATAAGATTCGGGATTGGAAGATTCACCACTGAGGCTGAGATTGATAGGGCTGTTGAACTCACTGTGAATCAGGTGGAGAAACTGAGGGAGATGAGCCCTCTTTATGAAATGGTGAAGGAAGGGATTGATATCAAGAGCATCCAGTGGACGCAGCATTAGGTTGAGGCGCGCTGTATAACAAGCCAAAAAACTAGGGCAGGAGCCGAAATAGAAAGAGAGCCATGTATATAGATCTACTGGTCCCGAGCTCCCATTATGTTGAAGCTCATAGAATCAGGTTTGGCTACTTGATACTTGCTTGGAATACGAAGCTAAATGTTGCTTGAGATTGTACGAAAGCAATGCTTGTTATATCAATAATGCCCTTGTGTATGGTATGCATGTAGAAACTCTCCTTAAATGAGCGTTGTATTTTCGTCTGACTTTGTTTAATTATACTTCTCTGAAATTTTTGTTGAAGTGTTGATATTATGGATTCTATTACCATGGCTTAGAATTTTTGGACTTATGCAGTGCATATAATTTATGACTTTCACACACAATTTAATATTTTTATTATACTTTTCTGATTTTTCTGTTTTAGTGTTGAATTTATCAATTCTGTTACCACGGCTTAGCATTTTGGACATACCCAGTGCAGATAATTTATGACTTAACCCACCATCTGAGTTAGTTTGGTTATACTCTGATTTTTTGAAGTGTTGATTCTATCAATTCTGTTACCATGGCTTTGAATTTTGGATTTACCCATTTAGATGCAGTGCGTATGTTTTATGACCTTACCGGTATGAAATGTGAAGTCACCACCAGTCTGATTGAACTGTTCTTCAAGGCTGGGGCCAATACTCCTCTATGCAGTTGTGGCTTAATAGATGGATCCAGAGTCGCCACCAGTCTGATTGAACTGTTCTTCAAGCTGGGGCTGATACTCGTCTATGCAGTTGTGGCTTAATAGATGGATCCAGAGTATGTTAGCTAATGTGTTTGGCTGCCATGGAAGTATTAAACTGAGGTTACTTTGATCTGATATGTTATCGCCTCTTTTATACATGTGAAGTCTAGCTAACGAAAGTTTAACCTGTAATCTTTTATTTTCTGAAGATGGGGCCACTCTGCATTCATCCTGCGCCCCTCAAGCAGCCAAACACAGGGATCAACAGTACAAAACGGTCCCACCAGGTCAACAAAGGAACATCCTTGCTATACATAAATACCAGTAAAAATCAAAACCTTAAGGTCATGTTTGGTTCAATGGAAAGCATTAAGATAGGACATGGATATGGAGGTATATGAACGGGGCGGTATGCTTGCTTTCCAATCTTATGTTTGGATGCTACCAAGTATAGCTGTATAGGATTAGTCACAAAATCCGACTGAACATTTTAACTTATTTTGTGTCATGTTTTGATATTAGCCAATCGAACATTACTGACACCACCGGGATGAGCCAACAAAAGAGAAAAGATATGGAAAGAAACTGGTTGCAGAAAGGACAGAAGACAAGAATGCAGAGCTGCAGAGGCAGGCCGAGGGGGAGAGAAAGACGGAGGTAGAAGTTTGTATGTACAGTTGCGTGTGCAAGGGGAAGAGTTGAGCAAACGGGCGCCATGGGCGTCGGGGACGGGAGGCCCTCTATACCGTGCAAATATCTTGGGGATCGGCGGAACATAGAAGTCCTAATGAGCTGGGATTTTTCCACAACCAAACGTGATATTTAGTTATTAGTGGGATTAAAAATCATCCTATGGGGAATCCTAACCAAACGGGGCCTAGTATATTCCATCTATAAGACCCTCTATTCTCCATCAAAAAATAAGAAAAGAGAAACATTGCATCCCACAAAGACTGGATGCCAACTACCCCCACGTGGGGTAGCCATATCTGTCAGCATTATCACCACCTGTAATCCACCACCTGGAACATGTAGATGATCACAATAAGCTGAATATATGCATGGCATCATTGTAGCTTCCACAGGTCTCTATCATCTCACAATTGCAATTATTGTCGCCTCAACATACAACTGGTCATTGATCTCTGTCTTTGTTTTTTCTGTACAAGCTCGTGTGAGGGGTTTAGACAATTTTCTTTTTAATAGTTGAATCGAACATGAAGTCCAGTTCATTGATGTTTGTTTCACTCCATCAAACAAAAGCTACTGAAACAGTTTTTTTTGTAGAAAAACCATGACACAGCAATACCTTCCTAGGCATTTAATAACTTTATCCAATCATAGAGAAAACGAAAAGAATCAGTCTTCAACAAACAAACTACCGTTCAGAAAGGAACTCACTGAAACTTTCAGTAACTAACACCATGCTCTGACCGAGACAATATTCAAGCCATTAATCTAAGCGGTTAGATATCCTCCTTAATGCTTGGGTACTATTGCAAGCTTAGTAGCTAATTTAATGCTTGCGTTTTTATTTCCAGGTAGTTTATGCCTTAAAGGCCTCCTCCCCCTGAATTTTGGACCAGCAATCTATATAAATACATCTGGACCTAACCTATTGATGGTTCAGATTGATATTTATCCATGCACTGATTTATTAATTTGACATACTGATTTTGTTATTAATAAATTTTGGAAACCTTTCTAGTTTCTCTTACTTTTGACTGTCTGTTCCTCGTCAACCAAGCCCAATATTTGGATTTCATCTATTGAACCACCGGTAAATGTGGTTCCTGATCCAATGGGGGTCGGAGACATCCCAACATCAACATCCATGTTCAAACCGGTAATTAATCCTTTTATAGCTTGTTTTTCTATACATTTAAGATTTGACAACACCTTATGTAATTCTTTTTCTATTCAGGGAAACCTGCTGGGCTCACTGGTAATGTAGGGGAAGCTACTTGAGTACAGAGTACGGATCAGGGACCAGCTTATGCTGCTGTTAGTGGTCAGCAACATCCTAGTTCTCTTTGAAGATTATCATCTAGAACTATGCTTACAGCTGTTCCTGGACATGCTTCAGGGGGTGCCCACTCATAGTTGTAATGTCACTTTGCCTGTTGATACGAGAATTCACCTTCAGATTCAACTCCATCAAATGTAGTGTCAGGCACCACCTCGTCAGTGATGCATACAATGATGCTTCTGGCATATCTCCTGTTTCTGGGGCTCGAGACATCGATGGTATAATGACACACACACATGTTTTGAGGCCTAGCTAGTAATAACTCATACAGTAATTCATTCTGGAATAAACACTTGTCGGTGGAATATATTAGAACTTCTTCTTTAAAGACTATAGAAAAAGTAGTACGGTGAGATGTTGTTGGTGGTTAGTTGGTGGTAGTGTCTTGGAATTCTATATGAGAAAATATTCCTGATTTTTCTTACAACAGAATTCTTATATGGTGGTTGTAAAATAACTTCGCAGCTAGCTAGCCAATGTAATCTAATCCTAGTGCTCACCATGAGTAACTCTTCTTTTATTATTAGGTTCTTCTTGGAATGATACAGCGAAAAAGACCGTCAATGGTTCTGGAAATGCCAGGGCTTCCTTGATGGCAGAAAGTTCTAATGTGGGTACATGATTGGTTAATGGAAACCTGACATGCTATTAAATTCATTAGCTTAAATTGTTACTTGTACTTGCTCATAGTAATACTTTATTTTTAACTATTGCTTACTAGTGCTGAGCTGTGAGCCTAAACTTTAATTCTAATAATTTTACGTGAAGACCATTCCAGTGGTATTAGGTGTCTGATGCTGGTGTTGTGCCAAAAAGTTAAGAAGCAAGACGGGCTTCTAAAGTTGGAAGATATTCATCAGCATGGCGTTGAAGAACCAGGCATCCTCCATGAGTTTTGGTGCCTAAAGCACTAACCGTCTTGCAAAAGGAATGGACAATGCACCTTTGTTTATTCTGGTAGAGCATGATTGCGAGTGACAATCTGACCTTGTTCCGCATCATGTTGTAGAGCGATTTGAGCTAAACATTGCCCTTTTTAGATTCAGCACAGGGCTCGACATGAACCACATTGCACAATACATGGATGTTAGTCATTTTGTCCAAGTGTTGTTTAGTGTCTATACACACACGGATTGTATATAATGAAAATAACTTTTATTTACTTTTTGTCTCCAACATGGTTTCAATTGCATTGGAAGTGCTGACTTGCGACAATGTGTTCATATTACCCACAATGACTTTGCTTTTATCTATAAGTTCTTTTGGCAATATTATTGGTCTTACTATTTGTGAAAGATGGTTACTCCACAATTTGTTGATTTGAAAATTATGTACTTGCCCAATTGTACGATTTTTGTTTCAGACAAGCTATTGACAATGATCCTCATGTTCTGTTGAGAGAGTTAGTGAAATTCCTGTGCAACCTAGGCATAATGATGATCAAGGTGATCAACTTCAAAACCAGCCTACTAGCATAACCAATGAGTCATTCCAAGTGATCCCACCAATTTGGAGGCCCTTATTGAGGAATAATGAGTTGATGCACTCTCAACACAACAAAATCAAGTGCCACCATCTTCAAATACACAACCACAAGCCATAGAGGATATTGATCTAGAAATTCCGGTTGCATTGCCTCCTAATATTCGAGCTGAAGTGTTAGCTCAACAATAGGCCCAATTGCTACACCAATCACATGAACATAACAATTGGTTCCTTCAAAGCTAGCAAGTGCATTTGCCTTGAGATCCCCTTGTATCATTATGTAAATTTGATATTCAAAATGATGTATGCATATTTTTGAATGGCAAGGGCAAATGTGTATCTCTAAACACATCCATATAATTTAAACTTCACTATAGGAGCAAGGCATGACGTTCTCCCCATGTATATTCATTGTTTCAATAAATAGAAGTATGAATCTTGACACTATAATCATGACTTGATGATTTTATATTAAATAAACTTATTCTTAAGCAACTACTCATTCAACACATGAACTAACTACACACATATGTAGTACATGTGTTTCCCAACGCATTAACTACACATACAATTGTAATAAATTCATCTTTTCGTTGCACATAAATTACATTTGCAATTGTAGTTATACATTTAATTATAATTTCACCTACATATATATATATATATATAAAGACATTATTTAGTTAAATTCTAGGCTACGTATGTACTTGTATCTATTTGTTATTTAACTACATATTTGAGAAAAGTAGCTATTATAAAGACATTATTTAGTTAAATTCTAGGCTACGTATGTACTTGTATCTATTTATTATTTAACTACATATTTGAGAAAAGTAGCTAAAGGGGTCATGAAAGGAGCATATACTATAATTTTCATATGTAAAGAAAAATGTAGCTGAAGCCTTTAGCTGCTATATGGGGTTTTTGCTATATTTTCTTGTAGTTAAAGACCTTTTTTGTTGTGTGTGACTCTCTAGTTTTTTATTGGATTCTAAATAGATGTAAATCATGTCTCCCAAATCTCTTCATTGTTATAGTTAAGGAGGCATGAGATCACATTGCTTATGTGTATTCTAACAAAGGGAATGCACCCCGTGTAATTGATTTGTACAAACGTTTGTTTTCTTTGAAACTTGAAGACATCTCATCTTTTGCTTCACATCTCACAACTTTAAAGGATTTGTGGCGAACTCAAACCTCATCATCCCTTTGATGTATGTCAGTAAAATTACCAAGACTTTAAACTACAGTATAACCATTTTTCCTTACACATTCTCCATACATGATCTCAGAGTGAAGAAGATGATTGGTGGGGGACATGAAGGTTGAGACGGTTTGTACTTTATGCAGACCGTGTCTGTAACACCCCTGACCTGGGTTATAAGCTAACCCTAGGTGTTTTGCCTAAACATGAAATTAAAAGTTTGTAATTATCCTTTGGTATGTAATTAAAGCTTTTATGGAACATAAGTTTCCCTTTCTGTCCCTTATAAACCAATGTTGAAGTGTTGGTTGCAATACGGGGACCTATGTGCAATTTGCCCAACCAGAGGGGTTAAACTGCAAATTTCACATGTTTATATGTTCCTTTAATGTGGAGACAACATAGGAATGAATATGATGAGGTTTAAGGGATTTCCCCAAGCTTGAGCACCAAGGTGCAGTTGTGGAAGCAAACCCTGTACTTGAAAACCCTAAATTGGTGTAAAATGCAATTTACCCAATTTGAGGGGTGCAACTTGTAAAATACATCATCTAAAACATCTTTTATGGCTCTTGGCATCATTTAGAAGAGGAATGATGAAAAGATTACTTTATGTGAATAATCATATAGTAAAGAACACCCTTGTGATTGAATAATCAAGGTGTATGTATAATAGCCCTTTTATGTATATGCTTTAGTGATGGGTTGATCCTCTTTGCCTTCAATTCTTGACCTTAGAAGGAGTTTGTCCTTAGAAATAAGATGTGGGGACGTGCAAGGAAGAAAGGGAGTACTTAGATGAGAAATGAGGAAAACATATGTTCTTATGTTGAAAATTCACCTAAGTATATATACAACTTTTCTCACTTAGCAAGGGAACGACCCTCTCCCTTTCATTTCTTTTCCCCTTGCTCAAACCGACTAAGGAGAGCTCTGGAGCTCAGGAGGACGACCAAGGGAGTGCAAGGTAGGTTTGGTTCCTTCCTTTTTGCTTAATTCTTGGATGAAACTCGGATTCAAGGTCAAATTCATGGCTAGCTCACTTAGCTCCATCTTTCTAAGCCATCTCTTCTCAACCTTCCTTGGAGGATTCACCTTGGCCGACCTGTGGAGCTTCTAGGATGCCATTAAAGGCTTGGAGCTCGAAAGCTTGGAGCTCAAGGAGCAAGCTTTAGGCGGGTTTTATAACTCTAAACTTTATGCTTGATTATACATCCTTTTCTATGCATATAGTTGCTAGTTCTTCTTCTTCCCTATCTTTCCTTGCATCCTTGCAAGCAAAATCGTGAAGAACTGCTACTGTACTCAAGGTAGAAGATAAGGGCGTTAATTCCTATTCTTATCCACGGTTTTTCACTTTATCAAACGACCTCCACCTATTGCTCAAAACGGTTTCAAACCGTTTGGTGGGCAAACGGTTTCAGGGTCGTTTGAGGGAAAACGGTCTTCAAGACCGTTTGGTCCCGTTGACCAAGCAAAGAACGTTTGGGAATCTTGTTCATAATTATGTAGGTTAATCACCCACAAAATTTGAGAGGTTAACTCCAAAGGAATCGTGACTTATGAGCAAATCAATTAGCAAAACCAATTGAATTAAGTTCTGATTTTCAATCTGTTTAATTTGCCCTTTTTGGGCAAACGGTCTCAAGACCGTTTAAGATGGTTGACTAAACGTTGACCGTTTGGGATTACTGTTCATAATGATGTTAATTAACGACTCACCAAATTTGATGGATTAATTCCAAACGAGTCATGAGTTGAAGGATGATTAATAGGGCAAACCCTAACTGAAATTAGTGCTGAATCTCCAATGAGTTAAGTTGAGATTTTGGGTTGATTAGCCCAAACGGTTTCAAGACCATTTGGGAATCACCCAAACGGTCTCAAGACCGTTTGGGGGTCACCCCAAGACCGTTTGGAGGTCTGGGGTCAAGTATAGTTGATCAATTGAAGGTCCAAAGGCACCAAATCATATTGCAATTAAGTATTGATGTGATGATCAACTCAATAGATCAAACCTTGATGAATTTTCACTAGAGTCCAAAGGATGGATGGGCAAACGGTCTCAAGACCGTTTGGAACTCATCCAAACGGTCTCAAGACCGTTTGGTGTCAACCCAAGACCGTTTGGAGGTCTAGGGTTAAGGTAATTGACCAATTGAGGGCCCAATTACAGTGGGTTAGTGAAACAATCAAATTGCTGTTTTCTAAGTATAGATCTTGTTGAGTTTTGGGTTGAAGGACCCAAACGGTCTCAAGACCATTTGGGGGTTCCTCCAAACGGTCCTAAGACCGTTTGGGCACAACTCAAGACCGTTTGAAGGTCTAGGGTTGAGCTAATCTAATGGTTTGAGGGTCCAATTGTAGGAAATTGATGAATTGATGAAAATTGCTGATTTTGACCTAATTGGACTTCAACCTTAGTCAAAACGACTTGGATCTTGGTCAAACTTTGGGCAAACGGTCTCAAGACCGTTTGGATGATGTCCAAACGACCTCAAGACCGTTTGGGCCAAGTTTGAGCCCAATTGAAGGTCAATTGATAGGTTCAACCTTGAATTGATTCACATTGTTGAACATTGATGACCAATTAACTTGAAACCCTAATTGAGAACGATTGAACCCTAATTGGCTTGCAATTGAGGGTCAATTTGATGTCTAAGTGGCTAAGTCTAACCCTAATTGACTCAATTTATAAGTGGTTAGCATAGCTTTGATCAATTGAGGGCGTCAACACACATATCCATGAAAATTGGTGATCGTTGAACCCCTTTGGAGGTCCAAACGGTTTGAGCCCATTTGGACCAAACGGTCTCAAGACCGTTTGGATCCAAACGGTCTCAATACCGTTTGAGACCAAACGGTCTCAAGACCGTTTGGGCTCAAACGACCTCAAGACCGTTTGGGCTCAAACGACCTCAAGGTCGATTGGTCCAAACGACCTCAAACCGATTGAAGCTCCAAACGGTTTGGAAGTCAACCCTTCCAAACGGTCTTCACCTCCAAACGGTCTCAAGACCGTTTGGATCCAAACGGTCCCAAGACCGTTTGGGGTCAAACGGTCTCAAGACCGTTTGGGTGGTTGAAACCGTTTGAAGGTTGAAACCGTTTGGAGATTGGTGATGGTTTGTACTTAACCATTTGATGATGTAATCAGTTCAATGGTGATCCAATCTAAACCCTAATGGTAACCTAGATCATTAAGGGACTATGTGATTAGTGAGTTAACCCATGATGGTGATCATGTGGCAAATTACCAAAATACCCTTGAGGGGTCTAAAGGGATAAATCCTTGTTCTAATCAAACCCTAATCACATGATGTTGATGTTTTTGCTTATGTTAGTCAAAGGAGACTTATCTCAACCTGATCTAGAGTGGTGTTGCCACCATCTACTAGTGAGAGGAGAGAGAAAGTATTTTCTAGAGAGAGAAAGTATCCTAGAGAGAGAAAGTACCCTTTTTAAGGTGGAAACTCTGGTGAGATACTTCAATTACACATGAATGTGCATGTTTAGGGAATGACCCACCTATGTGAGGTCATGGAAACCCTATTTATAATATCTAATGGATCTTAATCCTAATTGAGAGCCTTAATGATGATGTTTCTCTTACGTGATAATGTAATGAGTACAATTCACCATGGAGTGAATAGTAAACCCTAAGTTTAGGGTAAAGATATGAAAGATGAATAGTAAACCCTAATTGACAGGGTTATTGAATTCAACCCTAGTTGAGGGTAAATCCATGTGAAGCTCTAGTTGAGGTGATTCCATGTGAAACCCTAGTTGAGGGTGATTCCATGTGAAACCCTAGATAAGAGTGATTCCATGTGAATCCCCAGTTGAGGGGGATTCCAAGGGAAACCCTAATTTGAGAATGCATCCTTAATTGTTGAATTGTTTACTATTGTCTGTTGAATGTACCATGCCGGTTGTTATGAGATGATGGGCATATCCAGATATGGAATGCCATGTTATATTAATGAACCATGCAGGTTGTTATGAGATGATGGGCATATCCAGGTATGGAATGCCATGTTATATTAATGAACCATGCAGGTTGTTATGAGATGATGGTTATATCCAGGAATGGAATGCCATGTTATATTCATTAAAAGCATGTCTTAAGCTTTATGAATAATGATTCATCTTGATGCACTGTTAGGTGACATCTTTTGTGGTTTATGGGCTGTAAGAGCCATAAATGTTATCAAGGTCATGCTTGATAGATGACTTGAGATGAAATAACTGATGTTTGTGATAAGTTAGGCCTGCTACATTTTAGTATTCTCATATATAGCTGTGTTGTTGTATGATGATAAGAATACTGAATGTACCTAACTAATCAAGTGAAATGTAGAGTCCTGATCATAGATCCATCATTGTCAGAGTCTAAATGATGGTGAAGCAGGTTTTCCCCAGGGAACTCCTGGATCATATACTTTTGAGTATATGGGGTACATGGATGTGTAGAACCTTACATCCTAGTGTAGGTATTTGATGTAGATTCTTGTAGTCCGTCATACCTTCACTAAAAGAGAAATGGTGAGAGGATTTGATGTAGATTCTTGTAGTCCGTCATACATTCACTAAAAGAGAAATGGTGAGAGGATTTGATGTAGATTCATGTAGTCCATCATTCCCCACCACACAGTCTAAAAGGTGAGATGCATCCCTATACTCCCTTAAAAACATAATCAACAACGTAGTATATCTGTTAGAGTTATCTACGAGTTATTTGATTGATGTTACCTTGAATAGCATAGATGTTCTCATATTTTATTATTGGTTGAACTCTTGCTTACCATCAAACTTCTAGTGAATACCTTGAAGGCTTTTATTGCTTTAGTTATTCCCTGCTTTGCTTATAAAGCTTCTAGTGGAGAGTTATAACTCTCGCTGGGGCAATTATGTATAATTGTCTCACCCCGTAGACTTCTGCTTTTTAGGTGGTCGTCGAAGACGGAGGGACAAGAACTCAGGTGACCAATCCCAGCAGCATCAGGAGCAGTAGTTATCTCAGGTGGAGATCCAGCCTACTTCATGATGTAGTATAGAGTCTGTCCTATGTGTCCTCTGTACTCTCAGGTCCTGGAGTGTTTTGAGTATGAATTCTTGAGAAGTGTTGTATATAATTACTCAATAAGTAATTGTCAGTGATGTAAACAGTTAAATCCTTTTTCTATGGAAAAGGTTTGAGGTTTCAAGCTCTTGTCTCAAAAAGTTTTAATTTCCTGTGATTTTTGGTCTTCCGCTGTTTACCGAATGCTTCCGCACATGTTTAAATCGAGATTAATTCGTGGTTTGGAGATCAGAGCCCACAATTAAGTGGTATCAGAGCTCTAGGTTCGCCGAGTCTACAGAGGCATAGGACATAGGAAGTCGAGTCTATCTTTAGTATTCCTTCCTTATCTAATAGAGTCTTCTACTCCTCAGGAGAAGAAGATACTTAAGATGTCAGAGCCACATGATGAGTATGTGGGAGAAAGTAGTGTCAGTGCACCTCAAGGCAGTGCAAGAGTACCAGAGGTGGAACAGCCTATACCAGAACGACTTAGAGAGCCACCCCAGTTTGACCCAGCTGATATGGGTAACCCAGCAGTCCAGACTATGTTTGGGCAGTTTATGACTGCCATAACACATATAACCGATAGGTTGCCTATGCCTGCACCTAGGGCACCTGTCCAACCAGAGGGGCAAGGTATCGGAAAGACGTTCGAGCGACTACGTCGTGTCGGAGCTACCGAGTACCATGGGATTGCTGACCCCGCAGATGCTGATCTGTGGTTGACAGAGCTGGAAAAGGCTTTCAGGATCCTCAACATCCCTGAAGCTGAGAAGGTTAGACATGCTGTCTATCTTCTCAAAGGAAGTGCTGGTCACTGGTGGACCATGGAAGAGCAGAAGAGACCTGGAATAGAAATCTCGTGGGAAGACTTTCGGCGGGAAATTGTCCAAAGATATTTCCCGAAGACCTTCCTAGACGAGAAGATCTCTCAGTTTGAGAGACTGAGACAGGGTATGATGAACATTAGCGAGTATGAAGCTAAGTTCATGGAGCTGTTGCGGTTTTGTCCGCACATGGCTGCCACAGAAGAAGAGAGAATCAGGAGATTCGAGAGGGGTTTGAATGCTGATATGTCTACCCCAGTGTCTGCCTTAGAGAACCGAGACAGATTCTCTACCTTCGTTGAATCAGTCCGAAGGATAGAGAGATCTGTGGTTGAGAAGAGGCAAACCCAGAAAAGATATCCACAATTCCAGGGTTCTTCATCTATGGACTTTAAGAAGTCTAGATCCTCTACACCTAACCCTCCACCATCTAGACCTAGTTCTCAGACTGAGTGGTCTCCAAGTAGGGATAGGGATCTTAGTTATATTCCAAATCAGGCCTCCAATATAGCATCAACATCGGTGTCTGGACCTCACCGACCTTATACTATACCTAGAATCTGTTATCAATGCAGACAACCGGGACATCTGGTAAAGATTGTCCAGACGGGAATCCAATGATGACTCAACCTCAGGGGCAGAGTCAGCAAGGATCACAAAGGAGGCAGTTTTCTAGTAACAATAGAGGACGTGGACAGACGTCCCGGGCAGGTCATAGGAAATAAAGTCATTCTGATATTTCATTTTCATGTTTCTATGTGTTAAAGATATGAAAATAGTTGTTTTTGAAATTATTTTGACTAGTCCTATAAGGACACAAGGGAGATGAGAACTTATATCTCACTCAATGTTCCTTAAAATGTTTTATAATCTCTCTTATCTGTATGTCAAAAGATGAGATTTAGAAATAATGCCTGGAGGAAATATAGGAATGGAAAACCTTGTGTGTATAAGGATATGAAAAGTGAGGAATGAGACAGTATGTAAGTGCATACTACTTGATCTCAGTATTTGTAAACCCTGGCCAGGTATACAGCTATTGATGATAAAGTGAGTATGGAAACTCCTAGATTGATATCTTTTTGATTGCCCTGATCAAGCAATCATTCTGATACAATCTAATGAGTATCATGAAATAAGAAATATGGAACAATTAAAAAGGGGAAAGCTATGTGTCATCCCCAATAAAAAGGGAAGAGCTATGTGTCATTCCCAAACAAACAAAAAAGGAAAGCTATGTGTCATCCCCAACAAAAAGGGAAGAGCTATGTGTCATTCCCAAACAAACAAAAAGGGAAAGCTATGTGTCATCCCCAACAAAAAGGGAAGAGCTATGTGTCATTCCCAATTAAAAAGGGGAAAGCTATGTGTCATCCCCAACAAAAAGGGAAGAGCTATGTGTCATTCCCAAACCAATCAAAAAGGGAAGAGCTATGTGTCATTCCCAAACAAACAAAAAGGGAAGAGCTATGTGTCATTCCCAATTAAAAATGGAAGAGCTATGTGTCATTCCCAATCAAAAAGGGAAAAGCTATGTGGCATTTTCAATTAATAAGAAGAACTATGTGAACTATCCCAATTACATAGAGTTGTAAAGGATTACTGAGTATATTATCCTTGTTAGATATATATGTTGTTCCTTTTGATAAATATTCTTGGGTGATGATAGAAGTATGTTCTTTTATGCCTCTTCTTTCCAATAATATGGACATCATATGTTAGGGGTTTATGCTCTGCATAAACATTGGTAAGGTTGAATTAGTGAAAGGAGCCTTGTGTGGAATTGCAGAATTCATGATACCTCCATGAGATTAAGATAATATGTGGAGACTTGAGGGCATGATTAATGAATACTCTGTTTCTCCTTTTGTCTGAGATTTTGGGGACGAAATCCTTGTTAGGGGTTTATGATTTGTAACACCCCTGACCTGGGTTATAAGCTAACCCTAGGTGTTTTGCCTAAATATGAAATTAAAAGTTTGTAATTATCCTTTGGTATGTAATTAAAGCTTTTATGGAACATAAGTTTCCCTTTCTGTCCCTTATAAACCAATGTTGAAGTGTTGGTTGCAATACGGGGACCTATGTGCAATTTGCCCAACCAGAGGGGTTAAACTGCAAATTTCACATGTTTATATGTTCCTTTAATGTGGAGACAACATAGGAATGAATATGATGAGGTTTAAGGGATTTCCCCAAGCTTGAGCACCAAGGTGCAGCTGTGGAAGCAAACCCTGTACTTGAAAACCCTAAATTGGTGTAAAATGCAATGTACCCAATTTGAGGGGTGCAACTTGTAAAATACATCATCTAAAACATCTTTTATGGCTCTTGGCATCATTTAGAAGAGGAATGATGAAAATATTACTTTATGTGAATAATCATATAGTAAAGAACACCCTTGTGATTGAATAATCAAGGTGTATGTATAATAGCCCTTTTATGTATATGCTTTAGTGATGGGTTGATCCTCTTTGCCTTCAATTCTTGACCTTAGAAGGAGTTTGTCCTTAGAAATAAGATGTGGGGACGTGCAAGGAAGAAAGGGAGTACTTAGATGAGAAATGAGGAAAACATATGTTCTTATGTTGAAAATTCACCTAAGTATATATACAACTTTTCTCACTTAGCAAGGGAACGACCCTCTCCCTTTCATTTCTTTTCCCCTTGCTCAAACCGACTAAGGAGAGCTCTGGAGCTCAGGAGGACGACCAAGGGAGTGCAAGGTAGGTTTGGTTCCTTCCTTTTTGCTTAATTCTTGGATGAAACTCGGATTCAAGGTCAAATTCATGGCTAGCTCACTTAGCTCCATCTTTCTAAGCCATCTCTTCTCAACCTTCCTTGGAGGATTCACCTTGGCCGACCTATGGAGCTTCTAGGACGCCATTAAAGGCTTGGAGCTCGAAAGCTTGGAGCTCAAGGAGCAAGCTTTAGGCGGGTTTTATAACTCTAAACTTTATGCTTGATTATACATCCTTTTCTATGCATATAGTTGCTAGTTCTTCTTCTTCCCTATCTTTCCTTGCATCCTTGCAAGCAAAATCGTGAAGAACTGCTACTGTTCTCAAGGTAGAAGATAAGGGCATTAATTCCTATGCTTATCCACGGTTTTTCACTTTATCAAACGACCTCCACCTATTGCTCAAAATGGTTTCAAACCGTTTGGTGGGCAAACGGTTTCAGGGTCGTTTGAGGGAAAACGGTCTTCAAGACCGTTTGGTCCCATTGACCAAGCAAAGACCGTTTGGGAATCTTGTTCATAATTATGTAGGTTAATCACCCACAAAATTTGAGAGGTTAACTCCAAAGGAATCGTGAGTTATGAGCAAATCAATTAGCAAAACCAATTGAATTAAGTTCTGATTTTCAATATGTTTAATTTGCCCTTTTTGGGCAAACGGTCTCAAGACCGTTTAAGATGGTTGACTAAACGTTGACCGTTTGGGATTACTGTTCATAATGATGTTAGTTAACGACTCACCAAATTTGATGGATTAATTCCAAACGAGTCATGAGTTGAAGGATGATTAATAGGGCAAACCCTAACTGAAATTAGTGCTGAATCTCCAATGAGTTAAGTTGAGATTTTGGGTTGATTAGCCCAAACGGTTTCAAGACCGTTTGAGAATCACCCAAACGGTCTCAAGACCGTTTGGGGGTCACCCCAAGACCGTTTGGAGGTCTGGGGTCAAGTATAGTTGATCAATTGAAGGTCCAAAGGCACCAAATCATATTGCAATTAAGTATTGATGTGATGATCAACTCAATAGATCAAACCTTGATGAATTTTCACTAGAGTCCAAAGGATGGATGGGAAAACGGTCTCAAGACCGTTTGGAACTCATCCAAACGGTCTCAAGACCGTTTGGTGTCAACCCAAGACCGTTTGGAGGTCTAGGGTTAAGGTAATTGACCAATTGAGGGCCCAATTACAGTGGGTTAGTGAAACAATCAAATTGCTGTTTTCTAAGTATAGATCTTGTTGAGTTTTGGGTTGAAGGACCCAAACGGTCTCAAGACCGTTTGGGGGTTCCTCCAAACGGTCCTAAGACCGTTTGGGCACAACTCAAGACCGTGTGAAGGTCTAGGGTTGAGCTAATCTAATGGTTTGAGGGTCCAATTGTAGGAAATTGATGAATTGATGAAAATTGCTGATTTTGACCTAATTGGACTTCAACCTTAGTCAAAATGACTTGGATCTTGGTCAAACTTTGGGCAAACAGTCTCAAGACCGTTTGGATGATGTCCAAACGACCTCAAGACCGTTTGGGCCAAGTTTGAGCCCAATTGAAGGTCAATTGATAGGTTCAACCTTGAATTGATTCACACTGTTGAACATTGATGACCAATTAACTTGAAACCCTAATTGAGAATGATTGAACCCTAATTGGCTTGCAATTGAGGGTCAATTTGATGTCTAAGTGGCTAAGTCTAACCCTAATTGACTCAATTTATAAGTGGTTAGCATAGCTTTGATCAATTGAGGGCGTCAACACACATATCCATGAACATTGGTGATCGTTGAACCCCTTTGGAGGTCCAAACAGTTTGAGCCCATTTGGACCAAACGGTCTCAAGACCGTTTGGATCCAAATGGTCTCAAGACCGTTTGAGACCAAACGGTCTCAAGACCGTTTGGGGCCAAACGGTCTCAAGACCGTTTGGGCTCAAACGACCTCAAGACCGTTTGGGCTCAAACGACCTCAAGGTCGATTGGTCCAAACGACCTCAAACCGATTGAAGCTCCAAACGGTTTGGAAGTCAACCCTTCCAAACGGTCTTCACCTCCAAATGGTCTCAAGACCGTTTGGGTGGTTGAAACCGTTTGAAGGTTGAAACCGTTTGGAGATTGGTGATGGTTTGTACTTAACCATTTGATGATGTAATCAGTTCAATGGTGATCCAATCTAAACCCTAATGGTAACCTAGATCATTAAGGGACTATGTGATTAGTGAGTTAACCCATGATGGTGATCATGTGGCAAATTACCAAAATACCCTTGAGGGGTCTAAAGGGATAAAACCTTGTTCTAATCAAACCCTAATCACATGATGTTGATGTTTTTGCTTATGTTAGTCAAAGGAGACTTATCTCAACCTGATCTAGAGTGGTGTTGCCACCATCTACTAGTGAGAGGAGAGAGAAAGTATTTTATAGAGAGAGAAAGTATCCTAGAGAGAGAAAGTACCCTTTTTAAGGTGGAAACTCTGGTGAGATACTTCAATTACACATGAATGTGCATGTTTAGGGAATGACCCACCTATGTGAGGTCATGGAAACCCTATTTATAATATCTAATGGATCTTAATCCTAATTGAGAGCCTTAATGATGATGTTTCTCTTACGTGATAATGTAATGAGTACAATTCACCATGGAGTGAATAGTAAACCCTAAGTTTAGGGTAAAGATATGAAAGATGAATAGTAAACCCTAATTGACAGGGTTATTGAATTCAACCCTAGTTGAGGGTAAATCCATGTGAAGCTCTAGTTGAGGTGATTCCATGTGAAACCCTAGTTGAGGGTGATTCCATGTGAAACCCTAGATAAGAGTGATTCCATGTGAATCCCCAGTTGAGGGGGATTCCAAGGGAAACCGTAATTTGAGAATGCATCCTTAATTGTTGAATTGTTTACTATTGTCTGTTGAATGTACCATGCAGGTTGTTATGAGATGATGGGCATATCCAGATATGGAATGCCATGTTATATTAATGAACCATGCAGGTTGTTATGAGATGATGGGCATATCCAGGTATGGAATGCCATGTTATATTAATGAACCATGTAGGTTGTTATGAGATGATGGTTATATCCAGGAATGGAATGCCATGTTATATTCATTAAAAGCATGTCTTAAGCTTTATGAATAATGATTCATCTTGATGCACTGTTAGGTGACATCTTTTGTGGTTTATGGGCTGTAAGAGCCATAAATGTTATCAAGGTCATGCTTGATAGATGACTTGAGATGAAATAACTGATGTTTGTGATAAGTTAGGCCTGCTACATTTTAGTATTCTCATATATAGCTGTGTTGTTGTATGATGATAAGAATACTGAATGTACCTAACTAATCAAGTGAAATGTAGAGTCCTGATCATAGATCCATCATTGTCAGAGTCTAAATGATGGTGAAGCAGGTTTTCCCCAGGGAACTCCTGGATCATATACTTTTGAGTATATGGGGTACATGGATGTGTAGAACCTTACATCCTAGTGTAGGTATTTGATGTAGATTCTTGTAGTCCGTCATACCTTCACTAAAAGAGAAATGGTGAGAGGATTTGATGTAGATTCTTGTAGTCCGTCATACATTCACTAAATGAGAAATGGTGAGAGGATTTGATGTAGATTCATGTAGTCCATCATTCCCCACCACACAGTCTAAAAGGTGAGATGCATCCCTATACTCCCTTAAAAACATAATCAACAACGTAGTATATCTGTTAGAGTTATCTACGAGTTATTTGATTGATGTTACCTTGAATAGCATAGATGTTCTCATATTTTATTATTGGTTGAACTCTTGCTTACCATCAAACTGCTAGTGAATACCTTGAAGGCTTTTATTGCTTTAGTTATTCCCTGCTTTGCTTATAAAGCTTCTAGTGGAGAGTTATAACTCTCGCTGGGGCAATTATGTATAATTGTCTCACCCCGTAGACTTCTACTTTTTAGGTGGTCGTCGAAGATGGAGGGACAAGAACTCAGGTGACCAATCCCAGCAGCATCAGGAGCAGTAGTTATCTCAGGTGGAGATCCAGCCTGCTTCATGATGTAGTATAGAGTCTGTCCTATGTGTCCTCTGTACTCTCAGGTCCTGGAGTGTTTTGAGTATGAATTCTTGAGAAGTGTTGTATATAATTACTCAAGAAGTAATTGTCAGTGATGTAAACAGTTAAATCCTTTTTCTATGGAAAAGGTTTGAGGTTTCAAGCTCTTGTCTCAAAAAGTTTTAATTTCCTGTGATTTTTGGTCTTCCGCTATTTACCGAATGCTTCCGCACATGTTTAAATCGAGATTAATTCGTGGTTTGGAGATCGGAGCCCACAGTGTCAACCTCTCCTACTACTGCACTTGTGGCCCAATCTACCTCTCTTCATCAATGGCACATGAGACTTGGTCATCCTTATATTACTAAGTTGAAATCTTTATTTCTTGATCTATCCTCTGAGAATTTGACATGTCAGTCTAGTCATGTTCGAAACTTCCATTGGTCATGTTTCCTCCTTGTAGTAAGAACATGAGTCCAAGTTTGTTTTATTTAGTTCATTCTGATGTCCGCTAGCCATGTCACATTGGTAATGTACTGGTGTTTGACATTTTGTAACCATTATTGATGACCGATCTCGTGCCACTTGGTTTTACCTGTTAAAGGATCTTTCTAAAATCTTAGATATATTTTGTAATTTCCTAAATGAAATATAGACTCAATTTTCTGCTACTTCTAAGTTTGTCCACACGTATAATGTTTGTGAATATGTATAGTATGATTTTCAAAAGATTTGTATCTTAAAGGGGATTGTCCATCAAGCTTCTTGTCACTATAGCCCACAACAAAATGATGTTGCCAAAATGAAAATATGGGCATCTCCTTGATGTAGCTCATACACTATCAACTGAAATGAAAGTCCCTAAATTTTATTGGGAAGATGATATCCTTTTAGCAAATTACCTCATCAAACAAATGCCTTCTTGTGCTCTACAAAATAAAATTCCATGTCAACTTCTCTACCGTCATGAACCAATTTTTTCTCTACCACCAAAAGTTTTTGGCTGACTATACTTGGTTCACAATCATCAACATGGGCATGATAGTGCCCCCATGTGCTTCCAACTGTTGTTTTCTTGGTTACTCTCACTCACAGAAGGGGTACAAATATTTTGATCCCATTGCATGTCACTTGTATGTCAGTGTGCACGTCACCTTTTTTTAGATACGTCTTTCTTTTCTGATCTTAGTCAAAAAGTGTAACTTCCTACTGTGCCCATTCTTGGTCCTACTATTTCTACTACCCCTCCAAGGGTTGAGTCCTCCTCCATTATTCTACAAGTGTATGAGAGAAGGTGACTAATTCTACCTGAGGTATCTCCTACTATGTACTCTTATGAGATTGATGATCCACCACAAGTCAATGGTAATACTATTGAATCAATTACAACTTCTAATTCTAGCATCCTTATTGCATTATAGAAAGCACAACAGTCTGAATCTAAATATTGCATTTCTCAACATGTTTCTACATCTTATCTGAATTCTTCCACG